>JARYHS010012519.1:70597531-70618360 GCA_031002005.1 Vandiemenella viatica
TTTATACAAACAATTTTTCAACCAAATGTAGACAGTATTTTTCTCCTTGTTTCAAAGGATAAGTGTGCAAAGTTTCATCGAGAACGGATAAAAACTGTGGATTTGTATGAAGACCAAACAAACCAACAAAAGAAAAAACCAAACAAACAAACATACATTCATCTTTATATATAAATATTACTGTGGTTCACACTTACACACTGACTGCGAACAAAACCTGAGGGATTATTATAACGTAAAAGAGTATACACCTACAACTTTGCAAGAATACCTACGATTTGCCTCGCATTGCACCCCTAACTTTCTAATATCTACGGTTTAACACTCAATCCGAATAACCTACGGCCCAGGCCTGTCTCCTACGATGAAAAATCAATTTTTAAAAATCTTATCCCCGACGGAGATTCGAACCGTAGACCACGACATTCGTAAGCCAGCGCTTTAGCCACTTAGCTGACAGGACACTACGCGGCGTCTCGGTACGCAGTCGTCCACATCCAAAATGTCTGTCTACCACCGTATTTCGAAGTTATGAGACAAATGTGTTATTTATACAGATAATTTTTCAACCAAATGTAGACAGTATTTTTCTTCTTGTTTCAAAGGAGAAGTGGGCAATGTTTCATCGAGAACGGATAAAACTGTGGATTTGTATGAAGACCAAACAAACCAACAAAAGAAAAAAACCAAACAAACAAACATACATTCATCTTTATATATAAAGATTACTGTGGTTCACACTTACACACTGACTGCGAACAAAACCTGAGGGATTATTATAACTTAAAAGAGTATACACCTACAACATTGCAAGAATACCTACGATTTGCCTCGCATTGCACCCCTAACTTTAAAATATCTACGGTTTAACATTCAATCCGAATAACCTACGGCCAAGGCCTGACTCTTACGATGAAAAACAATTTTAAAAATGTTGTCCCCGACGGAGATTCGAACCGGAGACCACGACGTTCGTAAGCCAGCGCTTTAGCCACTCAGCTGCCAGGCCATTACGCGGAATCACGGTACGCAGTCGTCCAAATCCAAAATGTCTGTCTACCACCGTATTTCGAAGTTATGAGACAAATGTGTTATTTATACAGATAATTTTTCAACCAAATGTAGACAGTATTTTTCTCCTTGTTTCAAAGGATAAGTGTGCAAAGTTTCATCGAGAACGGATAAAAACTGTGGATTTGTATGAAGACCAAACAAACCAACAAAAGAAAAAAACCAAACAAACAAACATACATTCATCTTTACATATAAATATTACTGTGGTTCACACTTACACACTGACTGCGAACAAAACCTGAGGGATTATTATAACGTAAAAGAGTATACACCTACAACTTTGCAAGAATACCTACGATTTGCCTCGCATTGCACCCCTAACTTTCTAATATCTACGGTTTAACATTCAATCCGAATAACCTACGGCCCAGGCCTGACGCTTACGATGAGAAACAATTTTTAAAAATCTTATCCCCGATTGAGATTCGAACCGGAGACCACGACGTTCGGAAGCCATCGCTTTAACCAATTAGCTGACAGACCACTACGCGGAATCTCGGTACGCAGTCGTCCACATCCAAAATATCTGTCTACCACCGTATTTCGAAGTTATAAGACAAATGTGTTATTTATACAGATAATTTTTCAACCAAATGTAGACAGTATTTTTCTCCTTGTTTCAAAGGATAAGTGTGCAAAGTTTCATCGAGAACGGATAAAAACTGTGGATTTGTATGAAGACCAAACAAACCAACAAAAGAAAAAAACCAAACAAACAAACATACATTCATCTTTACATATAAATATTACTGTGGTTTCACACTTACACACTGACTGCGAACAAAACCTGAGGGATTATTATAACGTAAAAGAGTATACACCTACAACTTTGCAAGAATACCTACGATTTGCCTCGCATTGCACCCCTAACTTTCTAATATCTACGGTTTAACACTCAATCCGAATAACCTACGGCCCAGGCCTGTCTCCTACGATGAAAAACAATTTTTAAAAATCTTATCCCCGACGGAGATTCGAACCGTAGACCACGACATTCGTAAGCCAGCGCTTTAGCCACTTAGCTGACAGGACACTACGCGGCGTCTCGGTACGCAGTCGTCCACATCCAAAATGTCTGTCTACCACTGTATTTCGAAGTTATGAGACAAATGTGTTATTTATACAGATAATTTTTCAACCAAATGTAGACAGTATTTTTCTTCTTGTTTCAAAGGATAAGTGTGCAAAGTTTCATCGAGAACGGATAAAAACTGTGGATTTGTATGAAGACCAAACAAACCAACAAAAGAAAAAAACCAAACAAACAAACATACATTCATCTTTATATATAAAGATTACTGTGGTTCACACTTACACACTGACTGCGAACAAAACCTGAGGGATTATTATAACTTAAAAGAGTATACACCTACAACATTGCAAGAATACCTACGATTTGCCTCGCATTGCACCCCTAACTTTATAATATCTACGGTTTAACATTCAATCCGAATAACCTACGGCCCAGGCCTGACTCTTACGATGAAAAACAATTTTTAAAAATCTTGTCCCCGATGGAGATCACGACGTTCATAATCCAGCGCTTTAGCCACTCAGCTGACAGGCCATTACGCGGAATCACGGTACGCAGTCGTCCAAATCCAAAATGTCTGTCTACCACCGTATTTCGAAGTTATGAGACAAATGTGTTATTTATACAGATAATTTTTCAACCAAATGTAGACAGTATTTTTCTCCTTGTTTCAAAGGATAAGTGTGCAAAGTTTCATCGAGAACGGATAAAAACTGTGGATTTGTATGAAGACCAAACAAACCAACAAAAGAAAAAAACCAAACAAACAAACATACATTCATCTTTATATATAAATATTACTGTGGTTCACACTTACACACTGACTGCGAACAAAACCTGAGGGATCATTATAACGTAAAAGAGTATGCACCTACAACATTGCAAGAATACCTACGATTTGCCTCGCATTGCACTCCTAACTTTCTAATATCTACGGTTTAACATTCAATCCGAATAACCTACGGCCCAGGTCTGACTCTTACAATGAAAAACAATTTTTTAAAATCTTATCCCCGACGGAGATTCGAACCGGAGACTATGACGTTCGGAAGCCAGCGCTTTATCCACTCAGCTGCCAGGCCACTATGCAGAAACTCGGTACGGAGTCGTCCTCATCCAAAGTGTCTGTCTACCGCCATATTTCGAAGTTATGAGACAAATGTGTTATTTATACAAACAATTTTTCAACCAAATGTAGACAGTATTTTTCTCCTTGTTTCAAAGGATAAGTGTGCAAAGTTTCATCGAGAACGGATAAAAACTGTGGATTTGTATGAAGAACAAACAAACCAACAAACCAACAAACAAACAAACAAACAAACATACATTCATCTTTATATATAAAGATAAAACCATAAAATCTAATACATAATCCTTGTGGTATGACGTGGTAAATGAAAACATCTCAGTCAGCAGAAGACTATATGAAACACATCTATCCCCGAATGACAGGTGCAGAAAATGCGGAATACTGACACACTGATGCACAGAATAACGTGTAACCAAAACCAGAGAATATGGACGTGGGCAAGGCGAAGAATCAGCTTTCTTGAAGAACTGTTAGCATACTAGGCAATACTCTAGCCTATGTCCTGCAGACAGAAAGACTACTTACGACGAATATGTTGCACATATGAGTATTTTTTATTACGAAATATTCTAATCTAAAATTTATAAAAAAGACTTCACGGATGCTCGATATAATTATGTCGGAAACATTCCAATGGTTGCAATTTAACTAAATAAAACTGTTCATACAGCCCGTTAAGAACAAAAGAAAGACTCATTGAATCTAAGGAACAAGAAGAGCCAATTTGAGTCAAATTCAAAAATGCAAAGAATAAAGGACCTGGAAAAAGTCCAACATATGGAAAGTAACATTAATAAATACAAATCTGGAAAAGATAACAAAAAAAGTGGTTAAAGCGCTTGCTTCCGGACCATTCTGCATTCAATCACAGGTCCAAAAACCAGCAGGAGCATGAATTGTTAATTTATTTAATCATTTCAGCTACGCCGGCACGTTCCGTGGTTCGGATTCCACATTAAACTGTAGGCTGTAGGTCTCCGAGGAAAGGAACTAGCGATCCTGTATCTCACCAAGGACCTCGTTCAGGAGGATTCAATCAATCCTCTGATTGTGGACTAACTTAGCATTTTACTTTAAAACAAAGAGAAAAATACTACCTATTTGGTTTGTAAAATCCCAACCCACTTATCCCCCTCCGCTTCATTTTTGGGAATTTTATTTACATAAACCAACAGCTTTTATCAGATAACGACGAAACTTTCAACAAGTATACTTAAACTGCATTTGCTTTGAAAAATCTAATCTTTTCTCTTTTACCTACACTACCTAATTTTTTTCCAACGTTCGTTCTACAAATCCACCATTTTTATCTAATTTTGATGGTATATAGCACAGATATGTAATAAAATAGAGTGGTCTCGTAGCACCATTTTAGCTTCTTACTTTCGAAAGATTCAGGATACGTTTCGAGGCTGAAAACCCGGTGGAAGCATGATCTTTGATCATATGAAATTTTCCAGGTCCGTGGTTCGTATTTCACGTTGTTCTTTTGGTCTCAGAAGAAAACAACTGGTCGTCTTGCTTCTGGCACAAGGCTTAGTACACTTTCTTTGGTAGGATTCAACCAACCTTTGGGCTGTTGACTATTTTCTTTATTTTTTAGATTTTTCGCTGTAAAACAAGCAGAAAAGTACTGTCTACATTTGGTATGCAAAATCATCCTACTCTACTCCTTTACACCACCACCTTAATTTACGGTAATATTATTCAAACAAACACACTGCTTTTATTCGGTTTTGATGGAACTCTGCATATGTATACATTAAAATAAATGGAGAAAGTCTGTACACGTTTGGTCTACAAACTCCTAACCCCTCTTCTCCTTTACCCCCTCCCCATTTAATTTTTTACTACGTTTCTTCATGCAAATCCACAGCTTTTATCCGATTTTGATAATACTCAGCCCACTATGCTTAAAGCAGAGTTGTCTGGTAGCTCAGTGGTTAAGGATCTTGCTTTCAGCAGTTTCTTGATCCGATTTGGGGTTCAAATTCCGGTGGAAAAAGAAGTTTGCATATAATCAGTGGCTTAGTATACCCCTTCGGCAGTAGCCAACTAACTTTCTGCTGTTGACTGAGTTAGGTTTTTTACTCAAAAAAAGAGAAAAACACTGTCTACATTTGGATGCAAAAAACCTACCGTTCTCTACCTGAAATCCCCTTAATTTTTGGAAATGTTCTTTAGACAAACTCACACCTCCTATCAAGATTCGATGTAACTTTGCATACTTTAAGACAAAGAGAAGTTTTTTGTTTGTATTTGATTTAACAAAATCTCACTACTCTCTCTTAAGCAAAAGTTACACTTGAAACTATTCAGAAGGAACATTGCGCACATAATAAGTGATAAATGATGTTTGTATTTAGTCTGCTAAACTGCACCCGCTTTTCCCTTCACCCCTCCTTAGAGTAATTTACGCAAGAAATATGAATTAATAAATCAAATTCCTAAAGATTTGTTGTTAATTCAAACAGAACCAAACAATTATGATCCAGTTCAAACATGAAATGATGTGGTCTCTTAGAATTATAATTTTATTATTTTGAAATTACAGTAACATTTGACAAAGTTTTAACCCTGATCATCGAGGCAATTTGTGCAGTTTTCACTGAAGAGACTTTAAGACATTGTTTTACTGTGGACAGTTTTACACATCGTGGAAAAAAAGAACGCTGATGGAGCTGGACAGACGGCGCTACCTGGGAGAAGGGTGTTTCATAGCTCATCACCCAAACACACATGGTCTTTCAACAGTACATTCTCTATTTCTCCATGGCGACTATCGGTACCGTGTGTTTCTCAGTTTTCATTTTCCTTTCTGTAGGTTGTACCCCCCCCCCCCAGCTATATGCAGGAGATTGGTGATGATAATTCCTACATAACTGCAGATGATTTGTGAGAGATGTTTTCCTGTTGGTCGATATGAACATTTTGCTGTTACGCCCCGGAATCTGGCCTGTGATTAGTTAAAATGACAAACTAGGGGAAGTTCACTAATTCCACTTCTGGAATACCCAAAAAAAAAAATACTGGTTATGACCCTCGATTGTTAATCGTTTCGACCTTGCTTTCACGTCTGCAACACTTAAATTAAAACAACTTACCGACAGTCTTTTGTGAGAGTTTCTGTCTTCAAATTCTGGACGCTGTGCCAACATTATCCCAGGACACATGTGCTACATCAAACAACTAAATGACTAAGAAGTTTTATTGCAATAGTCGTAAATAAATGGTCTCTCAAAAGTCCATTTTACGTAAAATTCCTAACAATTTATTGTTGACATTGGCTGATTTTGTCACGCCACGTTGGTCTCTCTTTTTTTTTTAACTGCTTTACGTCTCTTAACAGCGAGGTCTTTAGAGACGGGAAAGGATGGGAGGCAAGGATGGGGGCAAGGAATGGGAAGGAATTCGGCCATGGCCTTTGAAGGAAGCATCCCGGCATTTGCCTGGAGTGATCTGGGAAACCATGGAAAACCCAAATCTGGATGCCCGGACGGGGATTCCAACCACCGTCCTTCCGAATGCGAGGCGAGAACGCTAACCGTTACACCGCCCCGCTTGGTACGTTGGTCTCACTGTCTTGTTTATAAAACTATCATTGCAAGTATTCTCTAGTACAGTCATCCTGGGGCTATGTACTCAAGAGGACTGGACATAACTGCAGAAGTAGAGACCGATGGCAAGTTGAGGATCAGGTCAATCGTGTTCTGAAAACTCCATGTCATGATGTTGAGACATTGAGGGCAAAGGTAATTAAAAATTTAATAACTAGTAACGTATTTGAATGTTAAGGTTTGTGGTTCGTAAGAGGAAATTATACACCTATCCAATATTTATCTGTACATAAAGATATCTCGATACAACACTAAGATAGAAATATGTAAAGAAAATCATATTTATTCGTATTCCAGATACCTAATAAAGATGTTTTCACTGACGGAAAATGATCTTGGGAAACTATTGGAGTGGATCAGAAAGTTATTTGCTGGGTAGAAAATTTTTAAAAGGTAGAAAACAGAAAGTTAGGGTAGGAAATGTAGTATCAAAAGAAGTCGAAGTAAAAATGGGTGTGCCACAGGGTAGCGTATTGGGACCATTGCTATTCATTATTCTAATGAATAATTGTGTTGATTATTTACTATCTGAAATTAGATTGTTTGCAGATGACATAATGCTGTATAAAAGGATTAATACGATAGAGAACTGTAAACAGTTGCAGGGTGATCTGGACAGGATGTCTACTTGGGCTGGTATACATGGGATGAAGATAAATGCAAATAAGAGTCAGCTAATTAGATACAAAAATAAAAAAACAAAAGGTTAATTATGAATATAAGGTGGGGAAAGAATTGCTTGCTGAAGACTTGAAATGGAAATATCTTGGCATTACATTTGATAACAAGCTTAACTGGGCAGAACATATTGGACAAGTGGTAGGAAAAGGTTTCAAAATTCTGTACTTGTTGGAGAGAGTGATGAGGGGATGCACGAGAGAAGTAAAGGAATTGGGTTACAAAACTTTGGTCAGACCATTGCTCGAATATGGTAGTGTAGTATGGGACCCACATTTAGAGTATCAAATACAGGAGTCGGAGAAGGTGCAAAGAAGGGCTGCTAGATTTGTTTCTGGAAATTATCGCAGAATGCAATCGGTGACACATATGTTAAAGGAGCTGGAATGGGATTCATTGCAAGACAGGAGCAGGATGAGGAGGGTCATGGGAGGGTACAGGGCGTATACTGGCGACGAGGCATGGAAAGATATTGCAGTAGTAATGAAAAGTAGTTCATGGTGTGGTGGTACGAAGAAATAGAGTGAGGGGGGGGATTTTATAAATTAAATTTTTATTAATTAATAATTAATAATTGGTTAGCAAGAATCATTAGCCAGGTCACAAAGACAACTGACATAAATAATTTATTGACTTCATATGGCTTCTACACCGCTAGGCATATTTAACTTTAACGTTAATATGTAAACCACTAGGATATCAATGCCTTAGCGTTACAATTGGCCGTTCTTATTCAAGCTAACTAACTTAAATATGCTACAACAAGAATATTCAGTACAATAACATGAATACATGAAAATAACAGGGGTCTCTGGCGCCGTTAAAACACAAAGAAATGAAATGTAACTCGCGATATGCAAGGCTCTCATAAAGTTCATCAAATGTCGGTTAGCTCAGGGTAAAATTAGCATCAAGAACATAAGTCTCTCTCTCAAAGGCGCTTACGGGTCATTCGCAGTCTCAATAAGAACTCAACGAAGCAAGACCTGGCGTTTAACACTTTACCATAGCAGCAGCACTGATGTCTGTGGCACTCTCCGTTCCGCAATATACGATCACGGCCTGTGATCGTAGGCAAGTCGCTGTATAGCCCAGATCAACTGTGCTGGACCAGCGATAAGTACGCTCGACCACTCTGTACCGTGGCCCGGCAAGAAGTCAAGTCGACTGTCCCAGACCGTGGTCTGGCGAGAAGTTCTATCGACTGCCCTGAACCGTGGTCCAGCAAGAAGTAACTTCCTCCTCTTCGGAAGGCGATGGCCTCCCCCTCAGCGAAGGAACATGGCGGGAAGAAAAAAAACACCCTGAATTAACTTGTGAAGACCCTGTCGATGATTTTCATAGGCAGGTTGGAAATCACGTGGTATCGTTTCACACTCAGATTCGCGGCATTTTTGCCAGCGTCCTCTCCGCGTCCATCCTTGTTGGGGCGGGGGAGAGGTTGACCTTCACATGTTTGCTGTGCAAACCGTTGGGGTTAGTGACTGGCCTTGGGTGGCGACAGCGAGGCGGCCCCATTGTGTCCGTTCACTGGGAATTACCGTTTCACTTGCGTCCCTAGCCTCAGATGTGCGATCCTTCGCTTAAACAAATCTTACGCTCACACATTTTTTGCTGAGCGCTCTCAAATGAAATACCCTTGCATATTTATTTAATTATATACAATTTTGGGCTGCCCGAGATTAATTTTAATTTAATTTTAATCTGAATAAAAATAAAAATTAAAAACAATTTAACAAAAATATAAATTGTAGCGTGGCGTGATAACGTCCCGTTACAATGGAAGGGAAAAGCTGGCATTCGATTTCAGGTGAAGGGTGTGGGATGATTCTCTTTTTTAGGTGAGGGTGTCAGGGATTGGAATGAGTTACCAAGGGGAATGATGAATAACTTACCGAAAACGTTAAAAGAATTTAAAGTTAAAATTTGTAGGGGGCAAATGTAGGTGGGTGCAGGATAGGGGGAAGTTGGGTGTGTAGGGAAATTGCCACCGGAGCGTGTGCTCCATTGCAATTAAATTAAATTAAAAATGAGAAAACGAGATTTACTGTGGGTGGGGTCCCCAAATTTATTTTTTTACGTTGTTTCCTGCAGTGGTCATGGTTGGAAATCAGGACAGTGGTAGAGTTACTTGAAGGAATGTAGCCTTTGTATCATGGTCTTAAAGAGAGACATGGGACCACTTCACGATGACGCCATTTGGTTTGATACGACTCTTGAAATTACCGGACTATTGAAGGAGTTAGTAAAAAAAGCTAGAGCAAACATTATGTGACAAATTAATGATTTTTCATGTTCTGATTTGCGGCCCCATACTTCTCAAAGACTAAGTATATCATCTCTAGTTATTCATAATTATCTACCCGAAGCGGCTTCAAAATTCCAATCCGAAATTTATCAGTAAATTCAGACGTTCTCAGATTCCCACACTTCGGTAATCGGATAATATGTTTTCAACATCTGTATCAGTGTGACGCCAATGAACCATGACATTATCACAGACCAGAGTTAAATAGCCTATCGAGATTGTGCTTCATCATCTAATTTCTGCTCACACCTTAAAAATCTTATTTTCCAATCGGCTTTAGTTACATGTATATGTCAGACTTTTTCTGCACATTTGATAGATTTTTCAAGTAACAGTGAGATCACTACATGCTATGGTGCACTAGTTTCATTGCGTAACTTAATCTTTAAATACAGTGTGAAGTTGTCCCTTCTCATTTTTTTCCTTATAGTTTTACGCCTCGTTGAAGTTGACGTCATTAGAGACATGAAAGGAAGGATAAAAAGTAAGAGGAAGGAATTCGTCCATGGCATTTTCGATGGAACCATCCTGCCATTCGATTGAGAGATTTAAGAAAACTATTGAAAACCAAAATCTGGGTAGCTAGATAGAAATTCGAACCTGCGTCTTCCTGAATGCGAGGCCAGAGTGCCCCTTTTCATGCTCATGTAATTTGGAGAGATTATCATGGACCACCATAAACGGCTTAATTTTTCTATGATATATTCAATGCAAAATTATAATAATTTAAATTGAGAGATACATGAGGAATACTAGGTATTGAAACATTTTCTGTATTACTTGGTTTAATTTTCGAAGTACTTTGGTTTAATATATGGTTTGAGTGAACCATGATATGTTTCGACGGGATTTTCACAGGAAAATATCGGAGTCCCACAAGACCAATCGCTTTAGCACTGGTGAACGGGAGAAATGCATAGTACATTGTGTATTGGAAGCTTGGACGAAGTTCCCAGTTACTATTTTAAAAAAAAAAAAAACAGTTTTGCTTCTCTAGTCCTACTTACTGATTTTACTAGATACACAATGGAAATCACTGAACTAATCGAAGATGTATTGATATTCCATATCTTATTAATCTAACTACTTTTATCAAAAATATTACTTATTCTCATAGCTCACTAAAATAATTATTTTTGTATTCCTGCGTTGCCAACTGCAGATAAAATAAAATTACGTCGATAAATTCACTTGGTACAATAAAGCAATTATATCATTTATCAGTTAATTAAAAAATGTAAAATTTTGTTGCTAAACTGAATGACACAAACCTCTCATTTTCGTATCCCATTTACTTCTGGTTTCAAAATTTGGTGATTAATTTTAACACGGGAATTAAATTTTACAAAGAATTTAACATAGTTTATAGTCAAATCGAAATTCTGCTGGTATTTAATTTTGAAGTAATTCTTAGCTCCTGATGTGATAAATCTACAACATAATGACATATTAAAACAAAAGGAGAAACTGACAGCGATTTCAAGAATTTAACTTTATGTGAAAGTCATGGGCGCATTCTCTAACTGTATGTAACTTCTAAGATTATCAGCACGATGGTCACGGCAAAAACGCAGCTACTCAATAGTGATACCGAACTTCGCATGTGGTACATTAACTGAACGAAGTTTTCGTCATATTATATGTAGATTTGGATATAATATAAACAACTAATAAATTCTGGACAGGCTATCATGCATCGTATACGAATCAGAGATGTAGTTCGCAGTCGACTGCTATCTTTCCCGTCTTCTGGTAGTACCTGCAATTGGTATGTTGACAGTAACCAAAACGATAGTTACATTTTACTTTTTTTTGTCTATTTGCTGCCGTCAGTCTCCCGACTGGTTTGATGCAATCCTCCATTCTTCCTTAACTTGCACTAATCTCTTCATCTCAAGATACCCCTTACACTATACGTCTTCAGTTATATGCTTCATATATTCTAATCTCAGTTTTCCTCCACAGTTCTTACTTTTGACGGATCCCTTCACCAACAAGTTAACCAATCTTGCATGTCTCAAAATATGACCTACCTTCCTGTCTCTTCTTTCTGTAAGACTCTTCCACAAACTTCTTTCTTCGCCCATCATTTCCAAAACACGTTCGTTTCGTAATTAATCTCACCACTTAATTTTTAGCATTCTTGTATAGCACCACATTTCAAATGCTTCAGGTATTCCTAATTCCTAAAGTTCATTCTTCGCTGTCACAAAGTGCAGTGCTCCATACATAGTGTTTTAAAAAGTTATTTCTGAGTTTTAGATCAATTTTGAAACTAAAAGATTTCTCGTTTTGATGAATGCTCTTTTCGCTACTGCTATTCTGCTTTCAACGTCATTCCTACTTCAACCATCAGTTGTAATTTTACTTCATAAATAGAAAAATTCACTAACCTCTGTTATCGCATCTGACCCTATTTTTATATTTAATCTATAACTTCCGCTAGATTTTATGACTTTTGTCTTTCTTTGATTTATATGTTGTCCAAACTCTTCCTTCAGTATTTTGTTAATGACATTCAGTAACTTCTCAACATTCTCAGCCTGTTCTGACAACTAGACAATTGTCTGATACCACATGCAAATCTTTCTTTAACTTCCTCTATTGCAAGTTGAATGAATGGGGATAGAATACAACCATGCCTCACATCACTTTTAACTTATGCATGTCTCTCGTGATTCTTTACTTTTATTATAGCAACTTGAATCTTGTATAGTTCGTAAAGTATCATTCTAAATCTATATTTTGGACCTGACTTCTATAAAATTTTGAAGTCTTGTCGCACCTAACATTGTCAAAAGTTTCTCTAAATCAACAAACGCCATAGAGATACCATTTTTTTTTTTCTTGATCAAGTACTAATCTTAAAGCGAGAGTTGCTTCCCTTGTACCGCGGTTTTTCCTAAACTTAAACTGATCTTCACCTGCTATCTTTTCTACCACCTTTTCCATTCTTCTGTATTTTATTCTGGTCAGTAATTTTGAAGCATGTAATGTTAGAATTATAGTGCTATAATTCTCAAATTTGCCGTCTTATGCTTTTTTCGTAAGTGTCAAGATGATACTTTTATCCAAAATCAATCGAAATTACTCATGTTTCATAAATTTTTGATATCACTTTGATTAATCTCTTCATGTCTCCTTCTCTTAGGTATTTCAAAATTTCTACAGGAATCTCGTCAGTTCCAGATACCATATCTGATTTCAAGTCATTAAAAGCTTTATCAAACTCTGTCCTCAAAACAAAGTCTCCTAAGTCGTCAATGTCAACCACGCCTTCCTTTTCCATTACGCTGTTGTCCAAATCATCCCCAATATACAGTTTCTCAATGAATTCAATGAATTCCTTCCATCAGTTAGCTTTATCTACTGAGCTTAAAAGAGGATTCCCTTCGGCATGTTAAATGTTTAAAAATCAGTCCTCAAAAAAAAAAAGGTCCTCCTATGTGCCACATCCACTTTGCCTACGACCATTTCCTTTTCTACTTCTTCCGACTTTTCTTGCAGACTTTTTTTTTTTTTTGCTTTTCGCATTTACTATTGATCAGATTTCTAAATTGTCTGTATTGTTCTCTTCCTGCTTCAACCTGAACTTTTTTGTGCCTTCTCCTTTGATTCATGAGCTCCAAAATTTCTTCTGCGATCCAAGGATTTCGGGCGGCTTGTTGTCCCTAAAAGCTAATATTTCTTTACCAGCTTTCAGAGTTACTTCTTAGACCCACGTTTACCGGATATGTAGAACTTGATTCATGAACCTCTGTTTGACCTTGATATAATCTAGCTGTATCTACCAGTATCCGCTGGACGTTTCCAAGTCAATATTCTTTCTGGGTGATTCTGAAATAGTGTGTTCGCCACGACTAATTTATATCTTTCACAAAATTCTAACAATCTGTTTCTACGCTCATTCCTTTGTCCTAGACAATAACTGCCTCCAGTATTCCTCTCTTTTCCTTCTCCCATTACCGCATTCCAGTCAGCCATGATTATTATATTTTCCTCCCTCTTCCCAAATTGGATTAATTCTTCAATTTCGGCGTACATTTTCTCTATTTCTTCGCCACCTTCCAGTGACGTTGGCATATACACTTGTATTAACGCGTTTAGGGAGGGCTTAGTTTCTAATCTCGTCAAAATAATCCTGTCACTAAACTGCTTATAAAACTCGCCCGTTTCCATGCTCTTTTGTTGATTAAAAATCCTGCACCAGTAACTCCACCGACAGCTTTTTTGTTAATTATTCTGTGTTCCCGAGATCAGAAATTCTGTGTACCCTTCCACTTAATCTAACGCGTTTCTGCCGCTAGGCGTTTAAAGCGCATCTCATTGTCAGTTCATTGCCAGTGTTGTCGACCTGGCTTGTTCTGTTAATCTGAAGTTATTGTTTTTGCTAGCGCTGTTTTGTTATTGTTTCTTTTTTGAAGATGGCAAGTTTTAGTTAAACAGGCAGCTGTGAAATTTTGTTTTCTACTCACCAAAATTGCTGCTGAAACTGTTTTAATGTTGAAAACAGTTTACACAGATGACGCTATTGGAAAAACTGTAGTATACGAGTGATTCGTTTGGTTTAAAAATGGTGGCATGTCGATTGGTGACAAACCTCGTTCTGGACTTCCATCAACTGCCCGAATCGACGAAAATGTTGAAAAATTCGAGATTTTGTGTTCTCAGATCGTAGACAGACAATTAATCAACTGTCGGAAATAGTATGCTATCTTGGAGCCCGGTTCAACGAATTTTAACCGAAGATTTTGGAATTAAAAGGGTTGCTGCCAAGTTTGTTCCTCGGGCTCTGACTGACAATCAAAAATAATGTCGTGTTGAAACATGTCGTGCGTTGAAACAACAGTTTGAAATTGATCCAGATTTTCTGACAAAGGTCATTACTGGTAATGAGTCATTGTGCTATGGTTACGACCCAGAAATAAAAATAACAGTCAAGCCAATGGAAGACGTCATTCTCATCCCATCCAAAAAAAACGTCGCCAAATCAAACATCAAAACATTGCTCATTTGTTTTTTGATGCCAAGGGCGTAGTTCATTCAAAGTTTGTTCCCCCACATCAGACCGTCAACCAAACCTTTTACTTGGAAGTTTTAAGAAGATTACGCAACAATGTTCGTCAAAAATGACCTGGTTTGTGTCAGACAGGAGACTGGTTCTTCCACCACGACAATGCACCTGCACACACAGCTGTCTCTGTTAGGCAGTTTTTTGCTAAAAATGGCAAGCAACTTACTCGCCACTAGCTCCATGCGACTTTTCCTTATTTCCAGGCATGACAAGGGACAGCAAAGGACACCGATTTGACAACACTGAAGAGCTTAAAAAAAAAACCGAGAGAGAACCTGTCAACCATTTCTAAAGATGTCTACAGAATATGTTTCGAACAATGGAAATACCGATGAGACATATGCATTAGTTGTAATGGAGAGTATTTTGAAGGGAATAAGGACGTTGTATATAAAAAAAATATAGATATGTAGCTTTTAAAAAATAATTCCTTTTTTGGGTAGCCCCTCGTATAAGTAATTTGAGAGGGTGTCCTCGGATACTCATTGGGTCTTTAATCCAGTGGTTTCCCGTTGCCTTCTGCATCCCCTGCCGTTAATAATTTCTGATTCATCCGCCTTTAAGGGCATTTTACAACCCCAAGGGCAAGAATGTGCCCTGGACGGATCTTCGGCACTCATTTAGGCGGGTCGTTGCAAGCACTGGGTGACTCCTTATACCGGAAATTTTTCAGTCGCCAGAGCCTCGTCCGTGCAAACAGGGTGCACCACGTGAAGGAAAGGTTGACATTTGGTTGGAAGAAGCTATTACAGTCTCTCCAAAACCCTTACACCCTGCACCATGCTAACTTCTGAAACTAAAAAAAAAAAAAAAAAAAAAAAAACTTTTTCTACGCTCTGGTACTTAGGGCATTACGTTCTGGTGAAATTTTCCTTCAACATAGGAGATATTAAATTCAGTAAAACGTAGACTTAAGAACTTTTTTTCGATATAAACTCATCGGAAAAATGCAGAAATCTACTAAGAAATAAATTCTAGATACTTGTAACAAAGCTATAACAAAAATTAATAGCAGTTGTCAAGTGTATAAAGAGGGACAACATTATCTGTAGCTTCTTTACTGAGTGACTCGTCAAGGGAAATAACATGTTATCTACAAAACTGTGACAGATTTAAGTCTACACTAAAAGAGATTTGATTTCAGAACCCAGATCACTTTGTGAAATAAAGTTC
Source organism: Vandiemenella viatica (assembly GCA_031002005.1). NCBI lineage: Eukaryota > Metazoa > Arthropoda > Insecta > Orthoptera > Morabidae > Vandiemenella > Vandiemenella viatica. Next base: position 70,613,579 of record JARYHS010012519.1, read on the forward strand.
TTCTTGGATAAATACTGAAATAATACTGTATGTTTAGAGATATGGACGTGGAATGTACAAAGTTATTTACAATAACTGATGTACACCATTTCTTTAGGATATAGTTTGTAATTAACCAGAGTTCCCGGAAATTTCGTTTAATTATAGTAACTATTTTGGGTTATTAAATTTTTCCAGACAGCGCTACAAATTGTGGGTGTTTTGAGATGCTAAGTAACTAATCTTTGATTAGTAGCACAATACATTACTATTGGTTTTATTAGAATTATTTGTATTCTTCCACGTCCGAAGTCTCTATAAGATTAAAAAGTACGTACCTTATCATATCAAATAATAAACGATGCTAAGTTCTACTATGCTAACTCGGTACAATATGTGCCTGTACCTACCAACTAGAATTATCGTTTCTTCAAGCAAAATGTATTTTTTAATCCCTCCTTTGTAGTCATTTCGTATAAATAATAAGTACATCGCCTAATGTTGTTACAATTTATTTATTTATTTATCGTATGATTGTTTAACAAGGTATACAATAGGAAATTTAAACATCAGAAGCTTGTACAATTTCATATCTCGAGATTTAATGTTTTAATCCAGTCAATTGCACTGATCGACGCATCATGTATTTCCGCCATTGTTCTCTTGTAGGCCCGAAGAGGACAGTCAGAAACGATGTCATTGATTGTCTGTAAGGTGGCTCCACAGTTTGCAGAATCTACCCAGCCCCATTTGTATAATAAGTAGGCGCATCTGCCTTGTCCTGTTCGAATCCGGTTGATGAAACCTTGTAACCTTACTGAGGAGTCCTCAACTGGATTTTTATTGGCTACTGATGACTGCTCCCATTGAATTGTCCACACCTTGTTGATGTTGAAGAGGACTCTGTAAGGTTGATTGCTGTGCGCTATGGTGGTTTTCTTGATTTCAAGCGTTGGTGTTTTGCTTGAATCATGTCTTGCTGTATAGGCAGCTGAGGGTTCTTCAGGATATTTTTCCAGATTTTTAAGAGAACTTCTGATCTTCTTAGTGCTGGAGGTGAGATGTTGCATAGCACTGGAAGCCATATGGTGTTTGTAATGTGAATACATCCCGTAATTATCCTCTCTTCCTGATTGAGTTGGGCATCTATCTTCTTTGTATGGGCACTATTGATCCAAGATGGGCAGCAGTATTCGGCAACAGAGTAAGACAGAGCTAAGGCTGTGGATCTTAGAATGTGAGCACTGGCTCCCCATGAAGTACCTGCAAGCTTTTGTAGAATATTATTTCTCGTTTTGACTTTGGCAGCCACGTTTGAGAAATGCTGTTTGAAAATTAGAGTTCTGTCTAGTGTTATACCCAGATATTTTGGTGTGCCGCAATTAGTGTAGCAAATTTTTTTTAAAAAATGTTTTTTCAGATTTGTAAAAAAAAAAAATGAAAAAAAACCTAGCACCCTTGTTTTTTTTCTAAATTTGGTTTTTTTTTCAGAAAACAATATATTTGTTAAATTATAGTTTTATTTAAGGAACTTACATTTTACAAGTGTGTTTTAAATCTTACTGAATCATGTAATGTCTTACATAATGATTCATAAATGTATCTATATAGGTAGCATAATTTTTTCCGTCGTCAATGTCAGTATCCAGGGGCGTAGCACAACTCAGGGGCACCCAGCCTCAACTCAGGGGGCTCCTACCAGGAACAAAAAGCAAAAAGAAAAGGTCGCCCATCTGGCCTGATGGCCCTTGTTGACATAGCTACGCCACTGCTACTATCAGCACCACCAACGCTAGTTCTGTCTGTGTTGGACTTTTCTGTTTCTTCTTCTGTCTCCTCTAGATCCATAACTTAAGAAGTAGTTACATTTTCTTTTACTGGTTGTTCTTGTATTATACGCAAAAGATTTTGGGATTGCAATTTTAAATTGTGAACAAAGTACACACTGTGCTTGAAGACTGCAACGATAGTTCTGTATTACGGTCTTTTAAGTTTGTATTTAAATCTATTATCATACAAAATAGGAGCTTTACTTCTTTTCAATCATTGGTTTACACCAACGGTTGCAAGGAAACGATTCATAATTACTGACAATTTAATGAGTCAGTACCACTATACTCTGAGAGTTTAACAAGTATACGAATATAAGGAAAGCACAATAAGTACTAAAAAGAGGCAAAACATTGTAGATAAATTTTAAATTCCTAATTTTAGAAAGATCCGTACGTCTACAGATAAATTTGTAGGGCTGGCAGCACTAGTTCAAATAGCAAGTATCAATCCAAACAACGGGGAACGGGGATTCCTTCTCGCACAAACTAGCTTCTTCGGAAAATCCCCATTAATAAAAGAAAATTTCAGCCAATCTTGCCAATATTTTCGTAATTTTTTTTTCTACTGAACAAAAAATGTCGTAGATTTAAAAATTAAGATAAGTACTTAGAATAAACTCTAAAACAGTCATATTAAACGATAACTGCCTAACAAATCTGAGATTTAGTAGTTGTAAAAAAAAAAAAAAGTCCCAGAAAAAAACATGTTTTTGTAGTAGTTTTTTTCATGTTTTTTTTTTTAAGCCAGAAAAAACCGTTTTTTTACAACACTAGCCGCAATACAGCATGAGTTGGCCTCTGAATTTAACTTCTGGTTTATAGTGTGCTTGTCTGTTGCGTAAATGAAATGTTGAAATAACTGTTTTCTGAGGATTTAGATGGAGGCATCACTTCTTGAAGTAGTCATCCAACTTTTCCAGATCAGCTAATAAAGTTGTTTCTGCATCAGAAAAGTTGGGGTTCTGGTTCACCAAAGAAATGTCATCAGCGTAAGTAAATTTTGTTGAAGTGTTTCCGGTAAATCATGAGTATACAAATTTAATAGGAGGGGCGGTAAGGCAGATCCTTGGGGTAAATCATCATTTAGTATAAATAAACTGCTTCTGTCATTATCAGAGTAAATCTGAAAGTATCTATTGCTCAACATGTTGTTAAGTAGTTCCGTAAGTTTTCGCCATGGGATAATAATCACAAATTTCAGAAGAAGTCCTTCTCGCCAAACAGTGTCATAGGCAGCTGACAGATCCAAAAAGGCAGCCACCCTTACTGATTGAACAGAAATATTTAAGAAACCAATTTCTCTCCTAATTACATGGTTGTAAAGAAAACACACTTCAGAACGCCGTACTACAATTTCGTTACCGTGACTGGTTTTTCCACTGGATTACATGTGGCATTTTATCCACAGTCAGTATTATGGTCTGATGATGTAGAACATGCTTTCTGAAATCGAGTGTTGTTGGAATATCTGTAATCAGATGCCTTATGGAACAAGCCATAATTTTTCCGATGGTTAATATCAAACGCAATACTAACCCCGCCAAATTAAACGGAGACAATTTTTATACTAGAGTCAGGTTGATATTGCCGGTTTGCAAGAAGTGGTAATTCGAAATTTAGTGATCGTTGGTTTTGAAAGCTTTAATAATACAAACCCAATAAATAAATAAATAATGTTATTTTAATCAAAGTTGGTCTGGCCTACAGAGATGTTAAATCTTTAGTCTCTGGAAAGGGGATCTCTTTTTATGTTAACGATACATGTGTCGTTAACGTTTATACACCATTAGATAAAAATAAAAATGCGGAACGAGCAGCTTTCTTTAAAACAGAAATTCCATATTTATTGCTAAAAAAAGCCATCTAGAATAATAATAGGAGGCAATTTCAGTTGTGTCCTAGATCGATCAAAGTCCCAACCCTATGTTCTGTACAGAGTTAGGAACGATGGTGTCTAGTAGTGGGCTGAATGATACCTTCCGAACGATACATGGAAATCTACACACATAACTTCCACATAAAAATGTAGATTGCACAGAATATATGCTATAGAGTATAGAGTATGGGATAAAATTAGATCTCATTATCGTTGACAAACAATTGATATTTATTCAAAACAATGTAAGAGAAAACCGAATTACAGTAAACAGTAAATTGATTCCAGCATGGTACATATTAAACAATTTTCGACTAATGAAAATATTAGGACGCTGTCCTTATTGTCCAAAACTAAACTGGCTGAAAAGTTTGTAAGTCGGAGACAAAGAAAACTTTTTACAGGACGCTTCAGGTATTCCAAAGGGACATGTAAACACTAATGCTGGGAGTAACTATTCACACATTACCGTGTAGCACAGTACGTGGCCTTCCCAAGTAATTCAAGGCACTGACAGAAATGGTGGCTTCACCGTAGTTGGCACTGAACTGCGATCACAGCCAATCAGATTCCTCCAGCCGATCGGCGCCATTGGTTCTGACAGAAACATAAAACATAATTGCCGTCTTAGTGTGTCTGCCTAGTAGATGGCAGAAACTGTCCATTTCAATAACCCATACATTCACACTTTGGTTCCACCTTGAGCGCCTTCTGCTATGTCCACTAATTTATTGGCGCTCTCCCACCCCAGTACAAATATTGGGAAACTGGTGCGTCACATGTAGTGTACTCCATAGCACTACACACTTAATTAAAGCCACAAAAAGAATGAAATGACAAATATCAAATCTCCGGAGGGTGTTAGCGTTAGCAACCAAAACGATATCTCAATAACCATTTGGAATCACTTTTCAAATTTCTACAAAGCTATACCAACTAAACGTGAAGATTTAAATGCCATACTAAGTTTTCCTAGTATTTCAATGAGCAGAATTGAAATAGAAAGCTTATCTGGTCGTATCACATTCGAAGATGTAGAACTTTCTCTGAAGGACGGGAAATTACGAAAATCACCAAGTATCGACGGTCTCCCTC
>JARYHS010012519.1:70619360-70740514 GCA_031002005.1 Vandiemenella viatica
TGCCTCGGTCGTATGCAGTCCTGATTGTGGCACTCATCTGCACGGCGCCAACACACCATACGACCATCATTGGCACCAAGGCAGAAGCGACTCTCATCACTGAAGACGACACGTCTCCATTCGTCCCTCCATACACGCCTGTCGCGACATCACTGGAGGCGGGCTGCACGATGTTGCGCGGACCGTAGCCCAGCTTCATGGAGACGGTTGCGAATGGTCCTCTGATACCCCAGGAGCTACAGTGTCCCTAATTTGCCGGGAAGTGGCGGTGCGGTCCCTACGGCACTGCGTAGGATGCGACGGTCTTGGCGTGCGTCCGTGCGTCGCTGCTGTCCGGACCCAGGTCGACGGGCACGTACACCTTCCGCCGACCACTGGCAACAACATTGATGTACTGTGGAGACCTCGCGCCCCACATGTTGAGCAATTCGGCGGTACGTCCACCCGACCTCCCGCATGCCCACTATACGCCCTCGCTCAAAGTCCGTCAACTGCACATACGGTTCACGTACACGCTGTCGCGGCATGCTACCAGTGTTAAAGACTGAGATGGAGCTCCGTATGCCACGGCAAACTGGCTGACACTGACTGCGGCGGTGCCCAACCGCTGCGCAACACTGCTGTTCCTGGTGTGTCCGCTGTGCCGTGCGTTTGATCATTGCTTGTACAGACCTCTCGTAGTGTCCGTAGCAAGTATGGTGGGTCTTACACACCGGCGTCAATGTGTTCTTATTTCAATTTCCAGGAGTGTATTTTATTGGCCTTTGGTCCTGCCGACCATACAGCCATCTTCTAGTTTTACAATTCTTATATACATTTCAGGCTTGTTATCTTTACTTCCTTTTACAACTGATACTAAAGTTACACAATTCTTTGTAAGTTGACACATGTCTGTAATTGTGATTTACATTTATATATGTTTAACTATATTTATTAACTAAATGGCTCTTAATTATATTTCCCTAAATATCTATATTAATGCAGTTTGAGCTTTTATATATAATAGGAAGTATACTTCCTCTCTTATTGTTATACAATTTAAAAGATTTAAACAAGGTTGGATTGTACATAGTTATTTACATAACAGAGGAGCTTAATTCGGTTAATACAGAATATACACAAGAGTGATGGTTTAGAATAAACATTGTTTGAATTGGCTTTACCGTGTTTTTCCCCTAATCTTTACTATTATTGTTTGTCTTGTTTCTTTGTAATGAATATATTGATGTGAGGCTCTTGCATTGTAAATATCCTTATATTACACACTCATATGAGCTAACCGTCTTTATGGTTGCTTGCTACGTTTTATACATTACAATTTAATGTTTGCTTCACTAAGGAAAATAGCAATCGCCTTGTATACATCTTGTCGTTTTGAATTGAGCAGGACAGGTACGGAGACGGAAGGGGAATTTTAATCTTTACCAGACTTGTGTATAGGTTTTTTGTGGGTAACAGGTTGCGGCTGCAGGCCAGGACTATGTGATTTATATCTGATATCTCTCCTTGATCCTCCGGACAAAACGGGGAGTGTTCCACTCCGATTTTGGATAGGTGTTGAGGGTAACATCCGTGTCCCAGTCTCATTCGAATAATAGATGTTTTATGCCTTTTACTGAGTGTGGAATTCCCGAACCATACTTTAATTGGAATATTAGGTTGGATTTGTGAGTAATATTTTCCTCTTTCGAATTGTGTAGTTGTCCATGAATTGGACCAGATTGCGAAAAGCACTCTTTTTTAATAATAGATATGAAATCTGTATGTGGAAGATGAACGTATTGTATATCTTCTTCTATTGTGCTTGCCTTGGCTATGCGGTCGACTGTTTCATTATGCTGAATACAGGCATGCCCCTTTATCCATAACACGTGTATCTCTTTATTCTCTGTCGAAGCTGTGTACATTAAGTTTAGTATCTCTAATAGAGGTTTGTTCAGTCCGTCCCGCTGTTTTGAGTTCTCGAGTTTTTGCGCCGCGCTTTTGGAATCTGTTAGAACCAGTATTTTGTTGTAGCGTTCTTTTCCGTACTTAATAGCTTCTCTAACAGCTAATGTTTTGGTAGAATATATCGATGTTTCAACTGGTAAACGCCACTCTCTTCGATTCGTGAACGGAAGGACAGAAATAGGCACATCCGACTGCGTCCGTAGTTTTGGAACCGTCCGTATAGATCTGTACAAAATCTGGCCAGGTTTGTTTCAAAAAACTGTTTGTCTTGGTATTTGCTGAGCTGCTTTTAGCGATCCAGTCTGGTAGGTAGAATATATTTGGTTTATATCTCAGGGTATTATAATGAAATGAGAACAGGGGAATTGTGTCCCCTTGGGAAACTAATGGTATCATATGTTTTATTTTGGTGAAGCACTGTGCTAACATGGGCATTCGGAGTCTGGTGGCTATATCTCTTCTTTCCTGTAATGATGTATATTTTATTACTCTTTGTATTACGGGGTGATTTGTTAGAGATGCTCGTCTCGTTAGATATACGCTGGATGAAAGATGGCGTCGTATTTCCAGTGGCATTTCCCTAGCCTCTACTAGTAAGGCATTTGTAGGGAAGGATTTCATAGCTCCTAAGCATAGTCGGAATCGCCTTATATTGTACTATATCCAGTTTTCGGGAGGATATATTTGGGTGCATTTCCAAAGATAGGGCTTCCGTAATCGAAGATGGGTCGTATAATAGCTCTGTATAAGTTGAGGAGAATAGTTGGGTCCGCTCCCCACCCATATGCGCGTTATAGCTCTTAAGATATTGAGAAGTCGTTCGGTTTTGGATATAATGTGCTCTATGTGTTTCTTCCATGAGAGTTTACTATCTATATATAGGCCGAGCTGCCTGACCGATGATCGCACTGTGAAAAGAGTATGGGCCCAATTGTATCTCAGATTCTCGATATATTCTTTGTTTCCGAGTAAAGATCACTACTGATGATTTAGTAGATGATATGGTTAAACCTAAGTTTTGAGCCCACTCATTAAGCTTTATAGCCGCTTCGTATAATCTCCTGAAGTTTATTCCATAAGATGGTGACACGGTGTATATACACACGTCATCGGCAAATTGCAGGACCCTTATTGATGGACTAAATAGATTTACTATGTCTGCAGTGTATATGGTATACAGTATGGGGCTTAGGATTGCCCTTTGTGGTATTCCCTTTGATATCACTCGAGGACCGTATAAAGAATTGTCTTGCAGTCGGATGTAGACAGTTCTGAGATGGATCAGATTATAAATCCCGCGTAAGTATATATCCGGCAGACCCAATTTCCTGAGCTTCTCGATTAATGTTGGAATATGGACGTTATCATAGGCTGCTGATATATCCAGAAATATGGCCGTTAGGTAGCCTTTATTAATGTATGCCTGTTCAATATTCAAGGGTAAGGATGCTGAGATCGTCCGTTGTGCTCCTTCCTTTTCTGAATCCAAATTGAGTCTCAGGCAACATGCCATGGTGTTCCAGCCACCATTCCAGTCTCATTTTTATGATATGTTCTAGGGTTTTCGCTATACATGAAGATAGCTCAATTGGGCGGTATGAGTAGCACTATTTATTTCCTTGCCAGGTTTGTGCACTGGGATAATAATTTGTGTTGACCATTGTTTTGGGATCTCGCTTTTGGCCCAGATCTTCGTTAGTAATTGAAGTAAGACTACCTTAGCGCGGTGTGGAAGATAGTGCAGCATAGAATACTGTATGTTGTCTATGCCAGGTGCCGTGTTTGAACCGGATTTAAGGGCCAATTCCAGCTCTTCCATCGAGAACGGCTCTTCTAGTATGTTTAGTTTCATGTTCTTCTTTGTCATAGATTGGTGGGTCCGTAGGTTCGGGTGGTACCGTTGGCGGAGCTATTATGTTTGCGAATTCTTCTATCCAATTGATGTCGATTTTGGACTCTCCGGTTTTTTCCTTAGTCTGTTGATCATGCGCCATACTGAGCTCATTGGTGCTTTACTGTTTAGATTGTTGCAGAATTCTCTCCAACACATCTTTTTCTTTTCCTTTAATATTCTTTTTGTTTCGGCCTCTGTCTTTTTGTATTTTAAGTAATTTTCCCAAGTAGCTTCATGTTTGTATCTTGTGAATGCTAGCTTTCTTTTTGCTACTGCTCTGGAGCAATCTTCATTCCATCAAGGCGAGGGGATGTGTTTTTCCGTAGATCTTGATTAGTGTTGAGGGATCGATCTTACTGCCGCTTCATTTATGACGTTTAGAAATTCCTGATATTTCTGGCTAGTTGTTTTGGCGGTACCCACCCTATCTATGTTTACTTCAATTATTTGGCTGTACTTGACCCAATTTGCTTTTCGTGTGTTCCATTTGGTGGTGGAAAGGATAAGTTGTGGTGTCTCTAGCTGTTTGGTTGTCATTATAATGGGGAAATGGTCTGATCCCCATACCTGTTGAACATTTTCCCAGTGAAATTCCGTGGCCAGCGACGGAGTGCAAATTGCAAAATCTATTACAGATTTCCGTAAGCCAGGTTTGGGTACCAAGGTTGGAGACCCATCGTTTAGTATGCATAAGTTGAATTCGTCTATGATTTCTAGAAGGGATTCCCCAAATACATGATTCCATTCACATCCCCCAAGACGTATGATGTGCATTAAAATCACCACATATCAGGTATGGTTCTTCGAATTGCTGTAGTAGGACGCGCCACTCGCTGGATTTGATTTTGGATTTAGGTGGGCAGTATATTGAGACAATAGTTAAATCCTTATCTCGTCCAGTTGTAGGGTTTCTATGCCACTGTTTGTTATGTGTCAAGCTACTTCCACAATCAACTTAAAGATTCCTTCTATTAATTTATTTTTGCCGTTTGTATTGCTAGGAGGGTTTTACATGGTTTTGTACCTTGGGAGGGTAAGGGTTTTGGCCTATAGGCGATAGCCGCAGTTATGGTGATTGATACCATAGCTCCCGGTAATCCTGTGTTCTGTTCCTTTGGTGGGTTGTTTTGTATGCCCTACTACGATTTGGAAATCCCTGATTTCGCAGTGTTGAGTCAAGCCTGGGATACTCCCTGAGGGGCAAGATTGTTGTTCTCTGTTATTGTGTGTCACTATGGTTTCCGTCGGCTCCGCGCGATTCCCTTCTGGGGTAAGTAAGAAATTTGTTTGTGGTTTGTTTATTTTGTCATCAATGATTGGCATTGCTGATGTCCTGCCTGAATCTTGCTGCCTTTTGTGAGTCCTTGTCTGGTGTGACATTTGCAGATATATCGGTTGTTGCTGTTGTTGTGGTGTTAAGGGTGGGAATTCTGTATAGCTACTAATCGGTATCGGGGTTTGAGTCACTTGAGCATACCCTCTCGCTCGCTGTTCTATATTAGGGCCCATGTTTCTTGTTGTGTATGCTGATGCTACTTTTGTTCCCAGATATTTCAGATATATTGGGCAGTTCCTGTCTGTCGCGTAATGGTGGCCGCTACAGAGGGCGCAGCAAACGGCTGTAGTATTGCTACATTGTGTTACCAAGTGAAAGCCAGCACATCTACTACAACGGGGTTCACGAGTCCTGCATTGCTCCAGTCTGTGGCCGAGGCGTAAACAGTTCCCGCACTGGATAACTGGGGCAACGTATGGTTCCACCGAACAACGTGTGCACAGTATAGTCACATGTGAGGGAAGAGTTTGTTCGCGAAAGGTGACTAGGCAGACCGGGATGGGGGTCACTCGCTCATGATTCCTCTGTGATATTTTGGTAAAGCGTTTTATGCAAACAACAGGAAAAGGGGAAACTATTTCTTCTTGTAGTTCTTCTTCAGTTAGCGAAATATCCACATTCCTAATAATGCCTTGTTTTTGAATCAAGAAGTTTGGCATGTATGCTTCTATATTTCTAGTTTTCAGAGTATCAAGTTGTACTATGGAATTGGCCGCAGCCGCTGATCTAGTTTCTATTTTAAGCCTATTTCTTCCAACAGTAGAGATGTTAATGATGTCCCTTTTGTATGAGTTATTATATTGAAATAAAAATTTTCCTATCGCCATTAGGTGCAATTTTGCAACGTTTCTGTCCAAGCTTTCTATAAAGATGTAATACGGACCATTATCTGTACTACTATATCTATTGTCTTGACTACGGAATGTCTGGGTTGAAGTATGAGGCTGCGACTGGTTCAACTCGGAGCGATCTGGGGATGGAGGGGAAGCTATGTCGGACTCAGCTGAGACTGGTGACCCCGCTTCATCGCTTTCTTCCATCTGACAAATTTGTTGTAAATCAACCGTGTCCTTCCCCGTTTCCTGTTTCTCTACACAACGCCTCTTAGCTGATTTGTTGGACTCACCTAAACTTTTTTCCATTTCTCCTTTCCGAGGCATCTGGTGCAGAATGGGTCCAGAAGTCATATGTGAGTCAATCAGTAGGGCTTCACTCTGCCCCACCTCCATTTCTAGCAGCGGTAGATGCTGCTGCTCTTGTTGTTCTGGATGTTGCTGCTGATTTTGCTGCAGTTGTTGTAATTGTTGATGCAGCTGTTGTTGCTGTAAGTGTTGCGGTTGTTGGTGCCGCTGTTGTTGGAGTTGTTGTAGATGAGGTTGATGGGTAAACGGCTGTTGTTCTCCTTCCTCCACACTAGGAGTATGTGCTTGCATACTAATGCTGTTCTCTTTCTGAAGCTCACATATTTCCCTTATTGGGTAGTTTACTGATTGTTTCGGTAATGCTGGTTCATTGACATAACACGTCTCTAACGCCGACTTAATAGTCTGCCCCGTGTCTAACGGGCCAGACATCTTTTAGTTTTACCACAAACTATTCGTTCACTGCTTGTTGCACTTTATAGGTTTTAAATATACTTTTATCACGACGGTACAAACACTTTCCGTAGTCGCACAAGGTAAACAATTCGGACTGGCTAGCGCGCTCGCGGACCGATGTGACCTGTACGGCGATCAGGAAGTGACTCTCGTCCAAAATTCGTATTCTGCGACGACATTATTATTTTTTATTTTTTTTAAATGGCTTTCGGCTATGGAGACCATACAGCCAGCTCAGTGTGATTGACACTACAGGACGGACACGACATTACACACACAACACTTAAACACCCATGCCCTTGGCCGGACTCGAACCGGTGACCTTCAGCACCTGGCGCTAGCGCTCTAGCCCCTACGCTAACGAGGCCGGCTGCGACGACATTCTAGCTGCTTTAACAGCTCACAGTGTTTAATCTCATGTAACTATGTGTTTGTCATGATACTATTGCTGAAAGTAACATAATTATGTCTCTGCGCTTGTTTCGAATAAAACTAGAAGCTACAGAGTAGTGAAAAATTTGATAACCGAGGACAAACGATTGAATTTTGTAGTTACTGCAGCAACATGATGATGACTAAGTAATATGATTAATAATCATTTTCCGATGTTTGCATAGTTATATTATATACTCAATAATTCTGAATGATTTCTCAGTAGCTGTAATCTCATTTCTGTAATGTCGATTTTTCGCGGTGCAACTACGACGGCTAAACTCAGAGACTGAAGCAGTAAAACTGTTTACATTCCTACTTACAGTTGCAGTGTTCCGTTAAAAATTTTAAAACGTGGCTTGTAGTCTATTTTAAAACCTTCTTTAGCCAAGCATATTTTATACCACCAGAAATTATCCTCCACAATTATTTGACGGTATTTTTCAATGCCGGAGAGGTGAGCAGTAACGTTCTGGCCTCACATTCAGGAGGACGCCGATTCCAATCCCTGTTCGGTCATCGAGATTTCGGTTATCCATGATTTCACCAAATCACTCCAGGTGAATGTCGGTATGGATTAGTCAAAAGGAAATGAGCGAATTTATTCCTTGCAATAAGTACTTTCCCGCCTCTAATAACCTCGACGTCGAGGTTACATATGAGTTGGTGTGTGTTACTAAAAAGTTTCACATTTTGAAGCTTCCCTGATTTTGAGATCATTCTTGTTCTTCTTCTTCTTCTTCCAATGTAGTGTTAGACCAGGTGGGCTGTCACAGTCTCAATATAATTCTGGTTTTTATCAAATGGAATCATATACAGAGAATCACTTAAAACAGAGTCAATAGTTTTGCCGCCTTACCACTCTCGGACTAGCAAAAGAATGAAAAAAAACTAACTTTTAAACTACCTGTATATATGGTACCCGTTATTCGGTTATTTGAGAAAGAACAAGACACATGATTTTCAGGAGAGGCATATATTCCAAAGAAACCTTCAGATGATAGAGAAGTGATCCGTAGTCTGGTGGGAGCCATCGGGTGGTACCGAATTCGAATCTGCACATATTCATTTTTTTTTCCTTTAACATTTTGATTAAAGTTTATTGTTGAAAATATGTACTTGTAATTAGTCATTGCTAACGGTTCCTCACATAAATACATTTACAGTAATATAGACGTCAGCAAATGTGTGTTCTTTAAGAAGTATATTTAACTGAAAAATGGAAGCTCAATACAAATGATTCGAGCAACAGACTACAGAGCATATTCCAAGAAGCTTAACCTCTACCCAAAATCCTGTTTTCTGTTAATCCTCTAAAACTATCAAAATTAAGATCTTATTGATAATCGAGAAAATTACTCGTTTTTGATTGTATTTCCATTCCTGCTAGCCCGCCGAAAGAGATACAGAGCTATAAGCCTAGACTTCGATATTTTTCTGTTTAGAGAACTCTGTTGCGTGGTTCCCTCCAATATGTAGAAGGTGGTTTGCCAGAGATCGCGACCATGCCTTATCGGTGTATATTGACAACTACTACAAACTTTTACTCTTCGGTTTATCACATCCTAACGTTTCAGCCAACCTGTCTATTTTTTGCTCGGTTATAGTGTCACACTTGAGTCTTGCTTCAAATAATTTTCAGTATCTTTCTTACATTCTCAGACAGAAATAATATTTGTGTGAAATTTATGGGCTTATTTTATACACAATCTCGACAATAAGCATTAAAATAGGTGACGACTGATAAACATTCCAGCACTTGTTTCTCATTGAAAAATGGAGTTGAATATTTGAGTGAAGTAACGTGGGACTTATGACTGGTAGCAGAGTATCAGGAAAGTGAAAACAAGTTATTTATAGAAACGGGGAAGAAGGAAGTACATATTTCCGCAAAACGGAAAGATTAGCTAGTGACCTAGCATTAATCATTCCTCGGGATAAGTTACTAGTTGAAAAGACTCTTGGACATTACAAATACAGGACTGTCCTAATTACGAATTGTGACACACCTTCATTCTTATCGCTGAAATTAACAGTTTGGTATTCGCTGAAACAAATAATGCTTAGTACTCTAAAACCTGGAAATAACTCTTTAAATCACACAGGTTGTCCCAAATTATGAATGAACAAACATTTTACCTTATCAGGAGTGGAAGCCTTCGGAATCGAGGATGAATTCTTGTAATTTCCCATTAAAATAAATGACTTTCTCCTTTTGTTATCTGTCTTCCAATGGGTTGCATGCAATCCTCTATATAGTTTTGTCGCGATCTAATCACTTCGTCTCCGCAAACTTATTATAACAACGCGGTCTGCTTTACATATTTTAATCTTCGTTCCACAACTATTCTCGCCACTAACAGATGAGACTTTTTTTTTCATACTTCACCTGTCCGCATGAATGTGACGATTTGCGCATTCTTCTATGACGATACATTTCGGTAATTAAAATTATTTTACTTATCAGGTTCTCTGCCGCCACGAACTGTGTTCGATCCATACTGCGATAGCAAGATTTTCTGGATGCTAACTGTATTATTGTCAGTCAGAGAGTGTTTGATATTTGATCTTTCAAATTATTGTTGTTTAAATATAATCTGCGGTATATGATTCTTTTAGTTTTATTTTTCCAATGAACAACGCTTAAACAAGCTGTTTTTAATGCAAGCTATTATTGATATCAGACCGATGGGATAAGGACATACGCAGCGTTGTCGGAGTTAACTGGCAGAGGATCGCCCAAGATCGTGCGACCTAGAGAAGACTGCTCAATTTATAACTGAAATCATGACTTTAAGAGGCCACGGCAGAAAATGACTGATAGTGATAATGATTATTGATGTACATTTTTTTCTGTCACTAGGTACTTGAACTTTAAAGTAATAAACAGGAAATTGATGAATGAGGAAAGGAAATGCTATACAGTCAAACGTGTGGCTGTCAGCTGCCATCTTTGGCAGTTCTCGCGTGCTGACGCTTTCAGAGTTCGGTTAGAGGTCGCAATGCGGATCCGGATGTAGAGTAGCTAGCGCCTAGCTCTTGAACTCTGATGGTAGACAGTTCGAGATCGGTATCAGCAATGATTGATCTTAAAAAAGTGTAATTTTCTTCTTGAATGGATTTATATGCTTTAGCAATAGAGTAACTGCTTTATCGCTTAAATGAGAATATTGCTCCTAGTTAGGTTTCGGTTGAGTTATTATTATGTATGGTATATTTCGCAAAGACTTTGATAAGTTTCGTTGACTAAGAAAGAAAAGGAATTTGACAACAGTATTTATGGAAGTAATCATTTCTCTATTTGCCTGAAGTGATTGCGGGATTATATTTGAAAACAAAAATCTTGATTGACAAAGGATGAATTTAACTGGGTACTGTTCTCTTCCTAATGAAATTGCCCAAAGTTACCAGTTACTCACTAGTTCTACTTGAGAAATGAGCTCTAATCAGTAGCTAAATTATACAAAGATGATGTTTTAACATGAAGAGGTAAAATAATAAATTATAATATGGATAGGAATTAATTTTATACAATTAATTTAATTTAATTTAATTGCAATGGAGAACCCGCTCCGGTGTCATTTTCCCTACACCCCCATCTTCCCCCTTATCCCGCAGCCACTTACATTTGCCCTCTATAAATTTTACCTTTAAATTCTTTCAACGTTTTCGGTAAATTATTAATCATTTCTCTTGGTAACTCATTCCAATCCCTGACACCCTTACCTAAAAAAGAGAATCTTCCCACACCCTTGTGCCTGAAATCGAGTGCCACCTTGTGGTCATGGTCATCTTTTCCCTTCCATGCACTATGTTTCATACTTATTGCAATATCTTTCCATGCCTTATCGCCAGTATATGCCCTGTACACTCCCATGATCCTCCTGGTCCTCCTCCTGTCTTGCAATTAATCCCATTCCATCTCCTTTATCATATCCGTCACTGATTGCATTCTGTGATAATTTCCAGAAACAAATCTAGCAGCCCTTCTTTGCACCTTCTCCAAACTCCTGTATTTGATACGTAAAATGATGTTCCCATACTACACTACCATATTCGAGCAATGGTTTGACCAATGTTTTGTAACCCAATTCCTTTACTTCTCTCGTACATCCCCTCATCACTCTCTCCAACAAGTGCAGAACTTTGAAACTTTTTCTTACCACCTGTCCAATGTGTCCTGCCCAGGTAAACTTGTTATCAAAAGTAATGCCAAGATATTTATATTTCAAGCAATTCTTTCCCCACCTTATATTCATAATTAATATTTTGTTTTTTATTTGTGTATCTAATAAGCTGACTCTTCTTTGCATTTATCTTCATCCCATTTTTACCAACCCAACTAGATATCCTGTACAGATCACCCTGCAACTGTTTACAATCCTCTATCGTTTTGATTCTTTTATACAGCTGTATGTCATCTGTAAACAATCTAATTTCAGATAGTAAACAATCAACACAATTATTCATTAGAATAATGAATAGCAATGGTCCTAATACGCTACCCTGTGGCACACCCATTTTTACTTCCACTTCTTTTGATACTACATTGCCAATGTTCCGAAATTTTATGAACTATATCTTTCTGCAAAGATTAAGAGATAGATGGAATTCAGATAACACACTGAGTAACAACACTACAATTAATTACAAAATTTTGAAATTCGGCTCTGTTATTCTCTGCAGGAAGAGTGTGAATCAGAAATATGTTGGTAGACGGAAGCATGAGTGTTCGCAAAAGTTTAATACGGCTTTCCTTGTACTCCACTGACCTTCCTTCTATAAGCTTACCTTTTCCCCTCACAATGTTCTGACTGAGTGCTTCAGGATTTCCCAATATTTAAACGTCTGGCAGAAAGTGTTTATGGTCTTTCATCATACGTTACCCACGCTAAATTTCTAAACGAAAAATGCATTAATTACTGTTTGTTGTATTACAAGCGGTTCTTGTCTTTTTTTTTCTGTATTGTACTTGGTTTTTAGAAATATTTTAAACAGCTAAATCTGGGCAGTTTGTAAAGTTGTCTAGGCTTTTTAATCGCTGTTAGTACGTAGATTCTGATGTAAGTACGAAATCCTTTAACAAATACAGTTAAAAACGCTGTTAAATATTTCCTGGTAATGTTAAGACGATTCAGTGTATAAATGTGGAACATCCATGTTTATGCGGTATATATTCTGTACTTTTTATCTAATGTATGAAACAAGGAGTAAAATTTACTAACAATATAAAGTATCTTTTTATCCACTTATTAGAACTGTGTTTGAAATAATAATTTACATCCGTAATGACAGTGAAAACAATTTTACTGGAGCCCATTAATATCCCCTCTTTCCCCACGAAAATATAGAATTTCTACGAAGCAGAATACTTGTGAAATATTGCCATGATGTTTTATTATTCAATATCAGAAATTAACATATTGTTAGTTCAAATCCCTAAAAATTACTGACAGTTTATCACAGGAACAAGTGGTATAATGAGACACTATGACTGGTTTGGAATGCGATCGAAGTTTTGAATGGTTTTAGGCTGTGCGGCTAGAATGTTATACTACGTCTGGAAGGAAGGCGGAAGTTGACTGCGTAATATTTACACATTTTGTTCATCCCGTCAAGTATTATCTTTCCTCTTTAAAAATCGCCTGCCCAGCTGAGACATTGATTATCCCCGGTACCGTTCCGTCCGTGGCTTAAGGAATTAGGACTTTACAAATGTCTATAGTTGTGTGGTTCTTAGTACTGCCCCGAATCTCATTATAACGTGTGTCCTTTCCGTAGTATAAACAATATGTTATGCCGCAACTTAACAAATACAATGACGCATGTAAGCTGAAGAAATCAGAGATAATCTACTTTTGTATTGAATTTGGCTGAATTAGTAAGAATTGTGCATGGTGTAGTAAATTATTTTGACTATGCCGGGTAACGAGATGAAATTTCATTACCTATGATCTTACATTCAAGGCATCACCGGCCTGAGATGAGCTGACTCTGAATAGAAATATGTTTGACAGATATCGAAGAAAAACTTCGCCTTCTAACTTAAATCGTTTTGATCGTAGATTATTCGCTATTATTTAATGCGAACAGACAATTTATTCACTTAAGAGAAAGTAAGTTTTCTTAACAACTTTGGTCGGTTTGAGTCAGATGCGGGCATTTACAGGTTTCATTCATTAAATGTTGTTCGTACGGTTGTGAAAAATAATAATAGGCTCTTATGTAGAGAAAGGAAACGCAGTTCCTCATCAGTAACTGGTTAAAAAGAAAGATGATTCTACCTACTTATTAAAAAATGTAAGTGAAATTTAAAAGAATCTCTTGAAGTCCTGTTAGTTTTCTTTGAGTCTTTAAAGGGGCTTCCTGTTCTGTGTAGAGAGCATTTTACCTTAGTACTATATTGTTTAATGATCTCGATCTCCACGCACATTCTAAAACAAATCAACCATCGAGCTATAGCCTTAGACTGAAAAATGTCCTTTTCTTACTTTAGACTCATGACATCGGCGTCATTTCAGCAGGAGTGTTCTCAAGCAGCTGGCTATATATCGGCCGG
Organism: Vandiemenella viatica; assembly: GCA_031002005.1. Lineage (NCBI taxonomy): Eukaryota > Metazoa > Arthropoda > Insecta > Orthoptera > Morabidae > Vandiemenella > Vandiemenella viatica. Next base: position 70,633,130 of record JARYHS010012519.1, read on the forward strand.
TGCCTCCCGAATGGAAGGGCCAATCGTGTCTACTCGAATACCTGATTTGGTATTTTAATTCCTGTTCGTACGATGTCATAAAACATTGGATAATATTATTAAAAATGATGCTATCAAATTGTCGATGATTATCAAACTGTATCCCAAATGACACGATATCATGAACCAAAAATTCATTTGGTAATACAATCGTTCAGCTTTGAAACACAGTTGAGCCTGTGGACGTAATGCCTAACCACATCTGTTGAGAAGATTTCGAATAATAATTAACATCAGAACACCGTGCGTTCGAAAGATTGTTATACTTAGGTCACTGTTTTTTGAGGAACGTTGAAAACAATGTGAAAACAATGTGAGAAAAGCAGTGATAGAGTTACTAGCAATGAACTGTTAAGCAAATTCAAGACTATAGAATAAATGAGTGAACGAGAACTTTTTATATACATATTTGTATTGACACCTTTCCTGCAGCAAGATACTTATTGCAGCAAATAAGAAGTCAAGGATTCTCACAGCTTTTATTGTGAATCAACAACCTTTTCTTCCTAAGGTTCCCTCACCCACTTCTCAAATACTATCCTCCACTACAAGATCTATAAATAATATCCACCGTGTTATAAGATTATAATATCACTATAACAAAATCTCAAGGTCAAAACCATATGAATAGCTCTTATTCCCATGAATAACTTACAAATGAAGACAACACTGTTATTGATAAATGTTATTGAACTTCATGTGATGCCATGAATTTGTGGTCTGCAATAAGACGCCGCGATCAATTAGGGGTCTAAATTTTGTTAAAAATGTGGTAAGCAATGTTGTTAAGATTGAGTGATTGCCTGCTGTACGAAATGGGGTTGGAAGGATGTAGCACTATCGTAGTATTTACACGTTGCCTCTTCTCGTTAAAGGGTTTCCTTCCTCATTCAATTTTTTCTGTCCGGCTGAATCAGTGTTTTCCACGGACAGTGGTCTGAATATTGCTTAGGATTTCTAAATTCGCAAACTTCTAAAATGTGTGTTCTGCCGGCCTCGGTAGCGTAGGGGCTAGAGTGTTAGCTCCACGTGCCGAAGGTCGTCGGTTCGAGTCCGGCCGCGGGCATGGGTGTTTAACTGTTGTGTCTGTGAATGTCATGTCCGTTCTGTGGTGTGTCTAATTATCTGGAAAAATTCATCAGGCTGGCTGTGTGGCCTAAGATGCCGATAGCCATTGAAAAAAAAAATATGTGTGTTATCTAGTCACATATCAACATCTTTCCACTGAGTAATTTAAAATCATTTACTATATGTTCAGCCGTCATTAAATAAATTTAATAGCGCAGATGGCAGGTGAAAAGAACAGAAATACACGTAGTTCATTGGCTTCGATGGAAGTAATGCTCACAATACCGAGAAATGTGCCGTACATAGAATAATTTAAATTTATTTTCCCCAAGTTAACATGACGCAAATTAATACACCTAGCAGCAACAAGGTACATTTGCCATTTAGCGTACAGTAAATGTAAATTTAGTAACTATAAAAGTAAAATAACTTTCGTTAGGTGTTCCTAAACGTGTAACGTTTCGCAAATATTCAACTCAACATGTTCTAATTTTAGGTTATTTTATGAAGTTAATGAGGCTTTAAATTTTTTGGATCAAGGAAACATGTTTGATCTACACATTTCAACAAGTCCCGATTGTTTGTTTCCTTTTAAATTTTAATTCTTCATTCATGTATTGGTTTTTGTAGTTTGTTGATTACATTCGCCAACAGAAGATCTGTTAATGCAATGATGCTAATTTTTACTAACAACTTGCTTTCTCATCATCAATGTTATTCCTATAATCTGCTGTGACATTATTAGAACTGCAAGGTATATTATAGATACTGAAATGATATATTTAGTGAAAAAAATTCTGGTAGCTCAGTAATTAATGCGCCTGCTTTAGAAATTTAAATGCTCCATTCAAGTTTTGTTTGATCAATTGAGCTATCCCCGAACATTCCGTGTCGCGGATTCCACGTTGAACTGTAGGTCCTGGAGAAAAGGAACTGGCCGTCCTACATTTGACACATTGGCTTACTATGCTTCCTTCGGGAAGATTGAACCAATCTTCAAGTTGTGGACTAACTTAGTGTTTTTGGTTTTCTATTAATTAAAATCTTCAAACATCGGAGTAATACGTTACTAGTAAAACATTTAAGTATAAACCATTCACCTCCGCCACCTGCAACACGGAATGAAAAATCTACTTTCACTCGGATCACATAAAGGTGTTAAAATTCTTTGTTTATAACTTTTTTATTGTTGAGAGAAGTTGCCAGAAAATACCGCTATTGAATTGTAGGCACTACATTACCTTCATTAGTCGCTAGAAACGGTGTGGAAGAAGCAGTAACAATATATTTCAAAACATCTATAAATTTTAAAGGTGACTGCAGTGTATGAAATTATGTCCTTCATCTGCTCAAATATCTTTTATCCTATTTTTGTGTAAGTGGTAATGTTTAGTCAACTTTAAGCAGCTTACCTTAATACTAGAGAGAGAATATATGTTTTTACGCTAAAATATATACAGTCACTAGTTTTCATTGGTTTGTTAGTGCAGACAGCATTGACACCAACTGATGTCAGCGGCAGCAGCAGACACTGATTGTTATTAATATTTTTTAAAATTTTTTCTTAGGTCAGATCAAAAATAACAATACGCAATGTAAATAAAAGTTGTTAAGAAAATTTACTTTCTCTTGAGTGAATAAATTGTCTGTTCGCATTAAATAATAGCGAATAATCTACGATCAAAGTTAGAAGGCGAACTTTTACTTCGATATCTGTCAAACATATTTCTATTCAGAGTCAGCTCATCTCAGGCCGGTAATGCCTTGAATGTAAGATCATAGGTAATGAAATTTTCATCTCGTTACCCTGCATAGTCAAAATAATTTACTACACCATGCACAATTCTTAATAATTCAGCCAAATTCAATACAAAAGTAGATTATCTCTGAATTCTTCAGCTTACATGCGTCATTGTATTTGTTAAGTTGCGGCATAACATATTGTTTATACTACGGAAAGGACACACGTTATAATGAGATTCGGGGCAGTACTAAGAACCACACAACTATAGACATTTGTAAAGTCCTAATTCCTTAAGCCACGGACGGAACGGTACCGGGGATAATCAATGTCTCAGCTGGGCAGGCGATTTTTAAAGAGGAAAGATAATACTTGACGGGATGAACACAATGTGTAAATATTACGCTGTCAACTTCCGCCTTCCTTCCAGACGTAGTATAACATTCTAGCCGCACAGCCTAAAACCATTCAAAACTTCGATCGCATTCCAAACCATTCATAGTTTCTTATTATACCACTTGTCCCTGTGATAAACTGTGAGTAATTTTTAGGGATTTGAACTAACAATATGTTAATTTCTGATATTGAATAATAAAACATCATGGCAATATTTCACAAGTATTCTGCTTCGTAGAAATTTCTATATTTTCGTGGGGAGAGAGGGGATATTAATGGGCTCCAGTAAAATTGTTTTCAGTCATTACGGATGTAAATTATTATTTCAAACACAGTTCTAATAAGTGGATAAAAAGATACTTTATATTGTTAGTAAATTTTACTCCTTGTTTCATACATTAGATAAAAAGTACAGAATATATACCGCATAAACATGAATGTTCCACATTTATACACTGAATCGTCTTAACATTACCAGGAAATATTTAACAGCGTTTTTAACTGTATTTGTTAAAGGATTTCGTACTTACATCAGAATCTACGTACTAACAGCGATTAAAAAGCCTAGACAACTTTACAAACTGTCCAGATTTAGCTGTTTAAAATATTTCTAAAAACCAAGTACAATACAGAAAAAAAAAGACAAGAACCGCTTGTAATACAACAAACAGTAATTAATGCATATTTTCGTTAGAAATTTAGCGTGGGTAACGTATGATGAAAGACCATAAACACTTTCTGCCAGACGTTTAAATATTGGGAAATCCTGAAGCACTCAGTCAGAATATTGTGAGGGGAAAAGGTAAGCTTATAGACGGAAGGTCAGTGGAGTACAGGAAAGCCGTATTAAACTTTTGCGAACACTCATGCTTCCGTCTACCAACATATTTCTGATTCACACTCTTCCTGCAGAGAATAACAGAGCCGAATTTCAAAATTTTGTAATTAATTGTAGTGTTGTTACTCAGTGTGTTATCTGAATTCCATCTATCTCTTAATCTTTGCAGAAAGATATAGTTCATAAAATTTCGGAACATTGGCAATGTAGTATCAAAAGAAGTGGAAGTAAAAATGGGTGTGCCACAGGGTTGCTTGAAATATAAATATCTTGGCATTACTTTTGATAACAAGTTTACCTGGGCAGAACACATTGGACAGGTGGTAAGAAAAAGTTTCAAAGTTCTGCACTTGTTGGAGAGAGTGATGAGGGGATGTACGAGAGAAGTAAAGGAATTGGGTTACAAAACATTGGTCAAACCATTGCTCGAATATGGTAGTGTAGTATGGGAACATCATTTTACGTATCAAATACAGGAGTTTGGAGAAGGTGCAAAGAAGGGCTGCTAGATTTGTTTCTGGAAATTATCACAGAATGCAATCAGTGACTGATATGATAAAGGAGCTGGAATGGGATTCATTGCAAGACAGGAGGAGGATGAGGAGGGTCATGGGACTGTACAGGGCGTATACTGGCGATGAGGCATGGAAAGATATTGCAATAAGTATGAAACATAGTGCATGGAAGGGAAAAGATGACCATGACCACAAGCTGGGACTCGATTTCAGGCACAAGGGTGTGGGAAGATTCTCTTTTTTAGGTAAGAGTGTCAGGGATTGGAATGAGTTACCAAGAGAAATGATGAATAATTTACCGAAAACGTTGAAAGAATTTAAAGGTAAAATTTATAGAGGGCAAATGTAAGTGGCTGCGGGATAAAGGGGAAGATGGGGGTGTAGGGAAAATGACACCGGAGTGGGTTCTCCATTGCAATTAAATTAAATTAAATTAATTGTATAAAATTAATTCCTATCCATTTTATAATTTATTATTTTACCTCTTCATGTTAAAACATCATCTTTGTATAATTTAGCTACTGATTAGAGCTCATTTCTCAAGTAGAACTAGTGAGTGACTGGTAACCTTGGGCAATTTCATTAGGAAGAGAACAGTACCCAGTTAAATTCATCCTTTGTCAATCAAGATTTTTGTTTTCAAATATAATCCCGCAATCACTTCAGGCAAATAGAGAAATGATTACTTCCATAAATTTTGTTGTAAAATTCCTATTCTTTCTTAGTCAACCAAACTTATCAAAGTCTTTGCGAAATATACCACACATAATAATAACTCAACTGAAACCTAACTAGGAGCAATTTTCTCATTTAAGCGATAAAGCAGTTACTCTATTGCTAAAGCATATAAATCCATTCAAGAAGAAAATTACACTTTTTTAAGATCAATCATTGCTGATACCGATCTCGAACTGTCTACCATCAGAGTTCAAGAGCTAGGCGCTAGCTACTCTACATCCGGATCCGCATTGCGACCTCTAACCGAACTCTGAAAGCGTCAGCACGCGAGAACTGCCAAAGATGGCAGCTGACAGCCACACGTTTGACTGTATAGCATTTCCTTTCCTCATTCATCAATTTCCTGTTTATTACTTTAATTTTCAAGTACCTAGTGACAGAAAAAAATGGACATCAATAATAATTATCACTATCAGTCATTTCAATCATTATCTGCCATGGCCTCTTAAAGTCATGATTTCAGTTATAAATTGAGCAGTCTTCTCCAGGTCGCACGATCTTGGGCGATCCTCTGCCAGTTAACTCCGACAACCCTGCGTATGTCCTTATCCCATCGGTCTGATATCAATAATAGCTTGCATTAAAAACAGCTTGTTTAAGCGTTGTGCATTGGAAAAATAAAACTAAAAGAATCATATACCGCAGATTATATTTATACAACAATAATTTGAAAGATCAAATATCAAACACTCTCTGACTGACAATAATACAGTTAGCATCCAGAAAATCTTGCTATCGCAGTATGGATCGATCACAGTGCGTGGCGGTAGAGAACCTGATAAGTAAAATAATTTTAATTACCGAAATGTATCGTCATAGAAGAATGCGCACATCGTCACATTCATGCGGACAGGTGAAGTATGAAAAAAATAAAGTCTCATCTGTTAGTGGCGAGAATAGTTGAGGAACAAAGATTAAAATATGTAAAGCAGACCGCGTTGTTATAATAAGTTTGCGGAGACGAAGTGATTAGATCGCGACAAAACTATATAGAGGATTGCATGCAACCCATTGGAAGACAGATAACAAAAGGAGAAAGTCATTTATTTTAATGGGAAATTACAAGAATTCATCCTCGATTCCGAAGGCTTCCACTCCTGATAAGGTAAAATGTTTGTTCATTCATAATTTTGGACAACCTGTGTGATTTAAAGATTTATTTCCAGGTTTTAGAGTACTTAGTATTATTTGTTTCAGCGAATACCAAACTGCTAATTTCAGCGATAAGAATGAAGGTGTGTCACAATTCGTAATTAGGACAGTCCTGTATTGTAATGTACAAGAGTCTTTTCAACTAGTAACTTATCCCGAGGAATGATTAATGCTAGGTCACTAGCTAATCTTTCCGTTTTGCGGAAATATGTACTTCCTTCTTCCCCGTTTCTATAAATAACTTGTTTTCACTTTCCTGATACTCTGCTACCAGTCATATGTCCCACGTTACTTCACTCAAATATTCAACTCCATTTTTCAATGAGAAACAAGTGCTGGAATGTTTATCAGTCGTCACCTATTTTAATGCTTATTGTCGAGATTGTGTATAAAATAAGCCCATAAATTTCACACAAATATTATTTCTGTCTGAGAATGTAAGAAAGATACTGAAAATTATTTGAAGCAAGACTCAAGTGTGAGTACTACACTATAACCGAGCAAAAAATAGACAGGTTGGCTGAAACGTTAGGATGTGATAAACCGAAGAGTAAAAGTTTGTAGTAGTTGTCAATATACACCGATAAGGCATGGTCGCGATCTCTGGCAAACCACCTTCTACATATTGGAGGGAACCACGCAACAGAGTTCTCTAAACAGAAAAATATCGAAGTCTAGGCTTATAGCTCTGTATCTCTTTCGGCGGGCTAGCAGGAATGGAAATACAATCAAAAACGAGTAATTTTCTCGATTATCAATAAGATCTTAATTTTGATAGTTTTAGAGGATTAACAGAAAACAGGAGTTTGGGTAGAGGTTAAGCTTCTTGGAATATGCTCTGTAGTCTGTTGCTCGAATCATTTGTATTGAGCTTCCATTTTTCAGTTAAATATACTTCTTAAAGAACACACATTTGCTGACGTCTATATTACTGTAAACGTATTTATGTGAGGAACCGTTAGTAAATACTAATTACAAGTACATATTTTCAACAATAAACATTAATCAAAATGTTAAAGGGAGGAAAAAAATGAATATGTGCAGATTCGAATTCGGTACCACCCGATCGCTCCCACCAGACTACGGATCACTTCTCTATCATCTGAAGGTTTGTTTGGAATATATGCCTCTCCTGAAAATCATGTGTCTTGTTCTTTCTCAAATAACCGAATAACGGGTACCATATATACAGGTAGTTTAAAAGTTAGTTTTTTTTCATTCTTTTGCTAGTCCGAGAGTGGTAAGGCGGCAAAACTATTGACTCTGTTTTAAGTGATTCTCTGTATATGATTCCATTTGATAAAAACCAGAATTATATTGAGACGGTAACAGCCCACCTGGTCTAACACTACATTGGAAGAAGAAGAAGAACAAGAACAAGAATGATCTCAAAATCAGGGAAGCTTCAAAATGTGAAACTATTTGGTAATACACACCAACTCATAAGTAACCTCGACGTCGAGGTTATTAGAGGCGGGAAAGTACTTATTGCAAGGATGAAGTTCGCTCATTTCCTTTTGATTAAACCATACCGACATTCACCTGGAGTGATTTGGTGAAATCATGGATAACCGAAATCTCGATGACCGAACAGGGATTGGAATCGGCGTCCTCCCGAATGTAAGGCCAGAACGTTACTGCTCACCTCTCCGGCATTGCAAAATACCGTCAAATAATTGTGGAGGATAATTTCTGGTGGTATAAAATATGCTTGGCTAAAGAAGGTTTTAAAATAGACTACAAGCCACGTTTTAAATTTTTTAACGGAACACTGCAACTGTAAGTAAGAATGTAAACAGTTTGGGTCTACTGGAGATCGCGATTCCGCTACAACAACATAAGGTAATATCGTTGGAATACTGATGTAGTCAGTTGCAAGACGTGTTATTATCAAGCAGTAATTCCGTTGTAATGCAGCCTGGACCATTATTTTCAAGCACAAATTAGGTTCTAATACAGCCTGGACCAGTATGAAACCGTTAAATGTAGTTAGGGAAGAATTTATAGTGGAGTCTTGCGTTTGACCACTGCAGTATTATGATGACAACTCCTGGCGGAATCGCGATCTCCAGTAATCCCAACAGTTTTACTGCTTAAGTCTCTGAGTTTAGCCGTCGTAGTTGCACCGCGAAAAATCCACATAACAGAAATGAGATTACAGCTACTGAGAAATCATTCAGAATTATTGAGTATATAATATAACTATGCAAACATCGGAAAATGATTATTAATCTTATTACGTAGTCATCATCATGTTGCTGCAGTAACTACAAAATTCAATCGTTTGTCCTCGGTCATTAAATTTTTCAGTACACTGTAGCTTCTAGTTTTATTCGAAACAAGCGCAGAGACATAATTATGTTACTTTCAGCAATAGTATCATGACAAACACACAGTTACATGAGATTAAACACTGTGAGCTGTTAAAGCAGCTAGAATGTCGTCGCAGAAGACGAATTTCGGACGAGGAAACACTGAGCGGTTTAATGCTCTATGTAAACAACAAAATATCTGCTTTCTATCACAATTTCACAGACCACTTGTGGATAGTAAGAAGGATACATTATAATATTGTTTTACAGTTTATTCCTCCACTCTCATCTGACACGTAATATTTACTGGATTGCACAATATTTCTTTTTCTATCCAAAACTTCAAATAAAGCAAGAATAATTGTTTTAGCAAGTTCTTTTAGCATTGTTTATTAATTATTATTATTTTTTTTTCATTTGGAAGAAATCTTTTTGTAATTTGGTAACTAACAAAAATTTGCTCCTGATGAATTGATCGTAAGATTCGTATACAAGCGCTCATCTTTTTTCCAAATGTTTCTTGGTTAATATGACTATGGTGTATTTAATTTCGATCTTCTGAGATAGTGAAAACCATATCTTTTGTGGTTAGTTTAGGTAAATGAATACCAATCAATAATTTAGTTCCAGTCTGAAACGTACTTTTTTCAGTGTTTCAAATAAATATAAAACAGATGATCACTGACATTACAAACATTTACAAGCTGATTTTTATGAAAAGTTTAAAAGTTTTACAAATTCCAGAGTTATGAAATTAATTCGGCTTTTAATTCAAGCTTTAACGATACATCACCATACACAGGATTCAGTATATCAAAATCTACAGATACAAAGACGTCTTAATTTTTTTTTTTACATTCAACCACTGCTAAGCAGACGTGTTTGAAATTGTATCAAAACATTTCCTAGCATTCCTCAGTTAAAAGACTGAGTTATGCCTTCCATGGAATCATTATGTGTTATATGGTTCTATTATCTTTAATAAAAAATGCAGAGATTCACTTGCAAAACTAATACAGGAATGAAGATCTGAACGTAGTAGGTGATTCATAACTATTTGCATAGTAACAATTTTGAATTCACGGTTCAGCCATCGAGACTTCGGTTTTCGTAGAGTTCCCAGAATGACTTTAGTGAACGTGGAATCGATCCTACTTAAATAGTGAGACCTAAATTTGTTCTTACACAGCTAATATTTCCCGTGTCATTACAAAAGATATTTTAAAGACTCAACTGAAAAGATAACGACAAAAAGGAATTTGGATTATTTGATCTATCCAGGCAACAAATCTTTTATTTTTACATCCCAATCAGTGAATCGTGTGCTGTTAGTCTCCCGACATACGGGAAACACGAGGGGAACGTAACACTTCATTAAACCACACTTGCCCGAAGCCCGACTCGAACCGCGTACCTTTCTTCGGCGAGACAGGGCGCTTCCTAGACACTAATCTTCCTGCTCGGCATCGGCCAATCTGAGCGACCCACAGCGTTAGAGATTTACCAGCTCATAACTACTCGTTCGGCAACATTTTTCCGCGTTGCAGAACTGTCCTGTTACTTCCTTGAAGCATTAAATTCAATAAACAACACTTACACGTTTAAAAAAATATGTTAGCTGTACATCATTAAACTAGGCGTTAGAATCAACTTGTTATATTTCACCCATTCACTATTGATGTTTAGTTGTTTTATTTGTTTTTATCTTTTGCTCCGGATTATAGTTTTATTTTTTTTTACTTCAGTGAGAAGTTTTTACCGTCTACCTGCGGGAGGAGCAGGAGTAATATTAGCATTAGATCGGACTAAGAGGTTGGCCTACAAGAATAAGTTCATGCCACAAATAGAACATAATACATGATATACATCATTAACTCCACTCGTGACCATCAATAGTCGCACAATATTGTTAATTACGGAAGCTTCCAGTCCATCATTTTTTGATATACTTTCCATCTTTACATCCGCAGTCGAATACGGAAGTGCAATGTGTAAAATTTTGCCATATTCACTAATGAAGTTGATTTTCAATCAAATACTAGAAAAGCTGGACTCTAATTTTATTTATAACTTTTTTTAAAAAGTAGGAATGTTCAATGTTTTAAGGATCTTATCTTAGTTGTAGTGAGAGAAAATCAGTTTTCTTTCGCTAAAATACACCTACAAGCTTTTTTTTTACGAACGCATATCTCACTGATTTCATCTCATGCTACCGGCAATATTTATTTAATAATTCTTTAAGTTCATGTTTTTTTTTTTTTTTACGTTCTGTAGGTTCAAAAACAGACTTATGAGTAGAACCGGATAACAGAACGTTAGGGCAAGTAGATTCGTTAAATTAATACTAAAGTAATTAATTTTGTAAATGTATCATGTGCCATGTAGCAGACAGCTGCATCCAATGACTCTGTAACGTTTCAATAAATTTAAATCCAGTGCAAATTTATTATTAAATTTCTTGTTATTTTATGTTCTTGAAGACTAATGTAATACATAAATGGTTTCGTGTACTAACTCTTGTTCAAAACTAACATTTTGTTTGAACGCGGTGACTTTTTTTTACTACTTATTGACACTAAATAGCTGTCAAATGAATTAAGAAAGTACAAATCAACTCATTTAATGTCTGTGTAATACATTTGTTGGCTTACTGTAATCACTAATCAAGTTTATGAAACGAATAAACCGAAATGTATTCCATTTTTTGTGGGTCGAGTACGCGACAAATTTTCACAGTAACATGAGTGTACCACCTACCGGGTATAGGACTGTCTTTGCAGTTGTGTATAATTGGTTGAATAATTCCCAGGAGGAAATTTAGCGATGTGCAATTCAGGTCGTTCGGATTAATATGAGCATGGTAGTACATATTCCATCCAATGGAATTCATTCCCGCTGGTTGCTAATAAATTGTTTATGCATGTTATATGTTTAGCCAATCGCGAGAGAGAAGGCGGACAAGGCCTGCCCAGGGCGAGTCAAGGAGGAAGGTACGGCGCACGGAGGAGACACACTTGATTTTCGCCGCGTGGACGGGACGCAAGACAGGCTGGATGGTGAAATAGACGCGGCCGTCTCCACTACGAGCAGGGCTCGGGCATTGGTGCGGTTCCCACGGGAAATGACGACTCCGCCGGCTGTTGTAGATAGTCTACAGACGCCTGTACTGTGTGCCTGCTACCTACGGCACATTCGCCAGATGATCGACTCTCCGGGGTCGCCGACACCTCTTCTCGTTTCGAGCCAACATTACGCACCACCTGCGCAATCATCTACAGAGTGACCACAGCGAACTCCAAATTAATGAACTCATGAACTGTAAATTCCATTACCTGCGAAGGAACTACCATATATCTATTAAAGTACTGTAATTGTTTCGTCAAATAAATTTTGCTTTTCATGTATCAAGATTAATAAAGTCAATATGTTCCTTTTGAATATATTCTGTTTGACTTGTACGAATGTGAAGGCCACTTCGGATGAGAACGCCACCCACAATAATTTGTTTAGTAATTAGTTAATGAAACTGTTTATAAAGTACTAAATCCTGAGGCATACCGCGTGGGACACTACAACACTTATGCCACATTCAAACAATTCTGTCTTTTCCTTTGTTGGTTCTTCTAAAGTTGAATATTAATGACCATAGACAACATTCATATCTCATACCCTTTGTAACTGATGTATGCCTCTCGTGATTCTATACTTTTATTATATCCATTTTATTCTTGTATAGATTATAAAATATTCATCTATTTCGGTATTTTAGACTTCTTTAAAAAAATTCTTCCACCTAACATTATCAAAACCTTTTCCTAAATCACAAACGACATAAAAGCATATGATTACGAAAGCTTCCGCGGTCACTGTATGTATTATCCTGGTTCTTCGGGCGGAGCCGCGTCGATTTATTAAAACCTAACGTTTCTGCCATCTTGCTGTGGCTTTCATCAGATGACTGCTTGTGAGTTGCCGCTATCGCCCTCATATAGTAGAAGGAAGCTAGTGCGGGTGGGACTATTCGTCCGCGGTGACGGTGACGTCACCGTGCCCGGTGTAGGCGGTAGGTACTGCGTATAGTCTTGACTTGAGAAGCTGCAAATGTTATCTGTGAATCTGCGTATTCACGACACGTTTACGTTGAAACTAGGAATGCTGGTTGTTACGAAAGGGTCCCTAACTTCTACGAGTACGTAATGACTTATAAAAGAAATATCTATGAACAGAAATGGAATAACGTACTAAAGGTGTAATTATAGACTTACATTGCCAGACTGAAGAAAGAAGACTGAAATAAAAATAAAAAGGAAATATACATTCTGTTCTTCTGGAGAAATTTTCTTCAAGAATGTTCCAGGCTCAGTAAAGGTCTAAAATAAGCAATGTTTATCGTTTCAAATACGGTTACTCAAGACGTTAATCTGACTGATTATATATTAGAAATAAACCCTTTTGAGGATTTGTAAATTGTGTTTGTTGACTAATCGCATAATACGTAATAATACATTTTTAGAAAGTTTAACAATTTCAAGAGACAAAGAACAAATGCTTAGTTAGCTTGCTTCACTACGATTTATTAATCAAGTATTATACATTCATAGTTTCCCAATGTTCGAAGGCCATTACATTTATTGCGATTAGTTGAAGTTGTCCTAGGGCGCGATCTCGCAGACCATGCGTTGTGTGTCGCTCATACACTGGTAGTCAGAGTAATAGCCCTCAGTGTACAGTAGCACGCAGTTCTGGCCCTCCTCGCCATTGGGTTGGCCATCCAGCCAGTTCTGGAACTCCATGTCACTCAGCAGGCGACCTGAGAAAACACAAGACGTGAGTGAGCGCACTGCCTCATCAAATTCGAATACTGATCTGGCCATGCAAAGTTTGTTTCGTATGATTTTCAGAATTGACTCCAGCGTAATGGCTCAATCTCCGAAATATTAGCCATGACTGATTTCCTGCAATTTCCCTGCAAACATTTCAATTAAAATCTAAGATCACCACCATTAAACGAAGGTACAAAAAAACAAAACAAAAAAACAGATAATCTGTAGTTAAGAGTCACCGATAGTTAAAAAAAAAAAAAATTGCAGCGTCACATCACACATCATGCCTCATCTAAAACACACCCTAACAATGGAGATTTTTAAACAACTTACTGAAAAAATTGCCAAGAAGATGTTAATAATTTGTTTCATCAGATTTGTATGTCACTTTATATGGTAAACCGGAAGTTAACCTTTTTTGCAAATGATTACGAATAACGTCCTACACACACCAACGGTGACTTCACAATACCAGCATGGTGGCTGTCTGTGTAGTAACTTAAATTGATGACATGTACTCTCCTAATGAAGAAAATCAGGTTAGTCAAGAAAATTCTTGTTAAATCGACAGGTATACGAACCCATTTATTTCCCAGTCATCTTTTCTTTACACGTAAAATATTAACCGGAGGTACCATGGAAAAGAAGCATCATTGTGATGCAATATTTTGCGAGAAGCTCATTACTTTGAAAGGGAAAGCGTAAAAATTACCGTCTTAAGTTTACACGGCTTCTTTATGAGGCGATATATCTATATATATTAAACGCCGCTGTGTGCTGAATTACTCACCCGACTCCGTCTGGTATACTCCTTCTTCAACGGAGTCCATGAGTCCTGTGAAGATGATATCCGCATCATCTGGCAAGAACCTCAATAGTTCTTCTGCACGCTGGTAGGTGTCAGGAGTGGCGATGACGGCTCCTTGCGACTGGCACGATTGCACCGCATCTGCGTAATTGTGGTGCTCGTCATGATAACTCCAGAAACGCCCAGCGTTGCTCACCCATACGTAGTCAGCTAAATCTGGATTGTTTATTGGCCGCTCGCAGATGAAGGTGTATTCAGTTCCACAGTCGTCTACGGCTGCTGTACCGTTGGGAAACAGGATCGCGCAGTCCGCATCCGCTGTGTTGTTAATCTGTTCTTCATCCCACGGTATGTAGGGTGCAGGGTTTCCTGCAGGTACAGAGGATAATCACATCGCTGAACTGTTAAAAACACACTTTGGTGTGTTACAATCGCAAGCAAGGGGGCTAGGCATGTAATCAGATTAATTCGTTTGAAGTGTATCCTTGATGTGTACTGTAATCTTAGAAACCATATGCGAATTCAGTAAATAAAGGACTATCACACAACGAACACAATAAGTAATTAATACTAACTGAAACCAATGACACCTTCTGCGTTTGGTAATGTCACACCACCATCTATTCTCCCCCCCCCCCCCCCCAAAAAAAAATAGGTATTCTAATACGAGTAGAAACAAGTTAATTTCATTTATCCTGAAATATTGCAAGAATGGAATAACAAAAATGTTTTTGAGGCAAGTACCTTATCCTAGACTGTAATAAAAACACATTATACTTCGTCTTTTGTAGTGTTGCACCTTTATATTGTTAATAGTTATAGTTTCATTCATATTACCGGCAAAATTTCTTTAAAACTTTCTCATTATATTAGCTTCTTGCTGCCTCTCCTCCGCCTCTCCAAACAGCCATCCCGAGGCTCTTTTTCCGAAAACATTTTTGATATTGTTTCAGATACAATTTCTCACAGTGAAAAACGTATTTTAAAGTTTTAAAATTCTTGGGGCCCGAAATGCAGCTGAATATGAAGAAAACGGAACCATCAATCAAGTATATATCAAAATGCCTTCAAATTTAAGGAATTGAGCAAATAATTGGAAAACAATTGAGCAAACTATTAGAAAGTAATTGGCATTAATAAAAAAAAAATTGTACCGTTACAAACGGATGAAAAATATAAGTCGTTTTTGGAGAGTATATAAGTTCAAGAAATATTCAACAATTTGCTATCATCAGCATCTATCATGGTAAGTTCATATGTAACCTTACTCTACTTACTTTGCATTTGATACCATATGCGATATTCGCACACAGAAAATAATTTTAGGGAAAATTATCACGAGATGTCTATTTACACTCGTGTTTTGTTTTAACATTTGGCTATCGATAGTGAAAACTTGAACGAAATTCATTTGGCTGCAGAGCTTTCCCTATAATAACTTTTGTTAAACGATCATCGGGTAACTAATTTTGCCCTTAACCAGAATTTATGTTCTTACGAAGTATGCTATATCCTATATCATGTTTTCATCTACTATAAACTACATCCTCAATTTTGTGAGAAAAAGATTTTACATCAAACAGAAGGAATGATGTTTTCCAGGGCACAAAACCATATATTGTTGAAATACGAAGTTTCGAAGATATTCATAACTTCTCCCCAGCCATTTGGCCCATGTGATGAAGATATGAATCTCAGACATAAAAAGATTTAATTTTTTTACACCGATCTTTGATGAAGACATCATTCCAAATTAGTTTTATTCAGAAGCTCAGTACTTTGCTCTAGGTGTGAATTAAGTCAACCAGCAATCGGATGCGTTTCAAAGTCTTATCCACTAATTGAACATGGGTGTACATGATTTCTCTTATCGCCAAGATCTATCGTTCAATAACAAGAGTGTTTGTGCATGTGATATGAGTTATTGAAAATTGGTCAGAATTAATAAGAAGAGAGGTCTCAGTTATAATTTTATGTTTATAATTAGAATTTATGAAAAAAAAAAAAATAGTCAGAGAAGAAAACGTTGAGAATTGAAGTTAAACGTGGACTGTTACGTATCGTTTCCATAGATAAATTCCATTAGTAAATTACGTGATCTAAGCGAGTATTCGTTTTGATGATTTCAATATATATATGGAATCTAAGAATTTGTGGTCATGATCATTTATCATCTTAACCCGTGAAGTCAAAACAATGATGCTTGTTGTTAAATCCATAAACGTAATGTGTAACAAGAATGGAAGATTCGGAAGAGTCGTATCCTGTATCTTGACTGAACTGTATATATTCATTGCCCGCCAATCGAACTTTTCTACACTTCTCCTTTCATCGTTCTTGTGCGAATAGCTTTCACCCACGTGAAAACTGTGGTGAAAAGGAGTGTGAAGAATTTGAGATGTAAGGAGGCAAGCGGAAAAAATTATCAGATTAGCATGTTGGTGATTTTTTGGCCAAAGCTCCTTAGTTGCTATGATAACTGTTATTTGTTATTCTTCCGTCTTGCAAATCACTCAGAAAAACAATCACCAACATGTTAATCCAGATCTGTCAAACATTTCCAGCAAGCCTCCATAACAAGTACAAAAGCTCCCGGTGTTTGTCTACAACCAAAGTTTATATATGGTTCGTATTCGGCGAATTCTCAAAAACGCATCCTACAAAAGTATTTTGTAGTAATGATAATGTGAGACATGTAGCTAGTGTGGAATTTCGAATTTGCGCGTAAGAAGCCATGATATATTGTAGATGCGCGATAAAATCAAGATACGGGCACTGAAATTAAATTTCTCCGACATAGAATAAAAGTATACAAAAAAAGCAATAAAAAGCTTAAGAAAGTAAGAGAAGAATCCTTGTAGTAGAGATTGGAGCAGTATGGTCATATTAACCGGATGAGGGAGAATGGAACATCAAGGAAGATTATGAAATGGAGATATTATAGAAACGGTCCAGAAGAAGTTAAAGAAGCAAAGATGAAGTTGAGATTTTTTTATTTTTCTTGTGGCTTTACTACTCGTCGACTTCGAGGTCAATAGAGTCAGGAAAGGATTTTGGGGAAAGGAACGGAAGGAATGAAGCCAGGGCCTTTTGAAGAAACCATCTTGGCATTCGCCTAAAGTGATTTAGGGAAACCGGCGAAAGCCCATATCTGGATGGCTGTATGGGGATTCGCACCCACGTCCCCCCAAATGTGAGATAGAGTGTTACAGCTCGCATACCACACACGGTATCGATTTGAAACTAGATAAAAACGGGTAGAAAGAGATAGGAAAATGAAGAGTCCAGTGTTCACAGAAAAACCACTTAGTGGCTGTGAAATTTGGATGTGATTATTATGTATCAAATCAAGAGTCACGTTCTATGCAGTACTTCGGACTGTTCTCCACACTCACCATCAACACCGAACCAGGTTCCCTCGGAGGCGCTGTCAGTCAAGCCGATGTAGGCGGCGTACAAGTTGCGTTCGTTGGCGATGATCTGCGTGAGGAACGCCGTGGAGTTCTCGTCCTGAGGTATTGCCAACCTGGCACCTTCTAGCTCGCAAAATTCCTGCGCAGCACCGAAATCCTTGGACGTGCGGTAGACCTTGTACAGGCCGTAACCATGCAGATAGGAGTAGCCCATCGGAATGTTCGGCACCGCCACTGTAACAAGGTAAGCTAAATCTAGGAAAAGCAAAGGTACGTTGCGTCTTTATCGGTAACCACACAACAATTCTCAACTATCTTTGCTGTTGCATAAACCACGTAGCTCCATTTTGGCCTCCTGTGAAAAGCCCCCCCTCCCACGTAGCCCTACGTGGCTTTTGCCTCTACCCCCTCCACGTAGTTTTTTTCCCTTTTGATTCCAGAACACATTTTGTACTGTTTTCTCTTATCAGACTATTGTAAATTGCATACAGAGACAATTAACTGAGGGAAATAAATATTCACATGCTGTTGTGAGTTCAGTTCCTCATTTTAACTGTGAAAAATGTTATGAAAGGAAAGCTACGTGGCCTGGCTAGGAACCCCCCCCCTTTCCTCCTACGTAGCCCAGCATTGCCTTCCAGCCAACCCTTCCCCCCCTCGACCGCGGCACGTAATTTGTGCACGCTCCCTAACTCATTATTTGATTTTTGTACTGTACTATAATTCGTCATTACCCGCAGACGATTTAATTTAAAACATTGATTTTCTTCACCTGGATACAACTCACCTCAGCTAATACCACAGCAACATAGCGTTAACTATCCTCTAACATAGAAATTAAATTTTAAAATGCTTCAATTTTTAGTTCCTCTGTTCCTCTCTATATCAATAAACACATACATAACCACGGCCCGGACTACCGGTGTTCGATCTCCGACGAAGCCGAGGATTTTTATTCGAAGCTGAACGTCTGGAACAGTCCTCTAGGCCCAATCAGCCTCCTGTCAAATGAGAATAGGTAACGAAAACCCTGTCGCCGACCACGTCAAGTCCACTCTAGTGCCTACGGTCAGGAAATAGGAATGTGGAGCTCCGTCTCCACTAATCCCACGGGAAAACGGCTTGAAACCTGTGAAACCCCACTGCCGTCACCTTTACCTTACGCATATATGTCTGGCGCGTGTATTAGTGTGAATGTGTAATAATGGCTACTCTTCCGGATTTATATATAGCGTCTGACATCGTCACGTGATTTTCGGTTAGTTTAGAATAAACATAACCTTTAAAACATTATAAGTATGAATACACAGAACGTTAAGTGATCTCTTAATTCGTAACGTGTAATCCTAACAAATTCCTCCATGCCGCGCCCAATAAAGCTTTACTACAATAACAGAATGGATTTAAAGTATTCTGCGTGTATTTGATTTACTTAAATTTTAGTTAGTTGAAACAGATTATTGAGATGAGACACGTGTTAACTTTTCATACTATTTACAAAAAAATCTTTGCCTTAATGTGGAGATTTAATTAAATCCCATATTATCATAAATTAGAAACACTAATTCGATATTGTTGAACTCATTTGTATACCTTTTTAGGCCCCTCGACGATTCTGGATAAAGCAGTTTGTTATGGCAAGTAAATAAAACGAGTAAGAGAAAGAGAAAGAATGATGAAGTGGTTTACTCACCTCCGGAGCAGCTCAGCAGTGTATTCTGGAAAAGAGTCACCAGTGGGCCATTAGTTACTGATGCTAGGATACTATCAACGTATCGTGTCACTGTTAAATTAATAAACTTAAAACTTTAAGACGCTAATTACAAATTCAATCCTAAAAAAGAAATGTTTTTAAGGCAAAAGATGTAGAAATTTAATTAAAATCCATTTTATCATAAATTACGAGAAACACTAATTCGCCGGTTTTGACCTCTTTTTTACACTTTTTTTAGCCCTCATCGAGTATTCCGGATAAAGAAGATTGTTATGACATGTAAATAAAACTGATGAGTGATGTTACAGAATTATTCCAACGATAGTATAAAATTTTCCTCCAAACGTAAAGTGTTTTACTAGTTAAATTGAAGTGATAGAAGAGTTAGAATCTTTAATAAAAACATCGTATAGGCAAAAAAATCATTCAACTGATTAATCACAATTAAAAATTCAATGCAGTTTTCGCAATCTTCGAGAGATCATCTTACCTAACATGCGCCAAAAAACCAACAGTAGATTTGTCATTTGGAAATTTATGGTTGAATTGTAAACCTGTCACGTGACGCCAGTTTTGTTATAGAGGTAGAAATAACCCAATTAGACACTTATCGCCTTAAAAACAAGTCTCAAACAAACTCAGGTTACAATTAATGTACTTTTAGCAAAAAATAGCGTTCTAAAATAGCATAGATTTGACGGTTAGTTCTACGGAGTTACTGCTATTACTGCTATGAAGTATCATTTTATTTTACTTACTGTGATAAACCTTAGATTACCATACGTAATTAATTCCTCTTTACTTGTCTCGGTGTGATTGCTGTATGAAAGCCATACCTCTGATCTGGTGCAGGTGAAGTCTAGTAACTGCGTCTTGTTGCCCGCCTCGTCGCACAGACAGTTCAGTTGAGGCTCTTCGTTCTGACAGTGAGCCATTGCCAGAAGCTGCAGTGACAACGCCACGAACACCAACATTTGCGTGGAAGCCATTACGATCAGGATTCACCTGGTAACAGCAAATTATCTTTCTTATTTCTAACGATGGAATGTTACTTTCTCCAGATACAAAAGCACGCATAAATTGTCGGTCGATAAGCGAGCGACTGTTCCATTATAATCCAGATTCCCGTGAATACTATCTTTCCCACAAGCTAAGTGTTGCAGATATTTCTTCCTGCTAGTGAAATTAGATCTTTACACCAAACCTGCTAGAATACGTCCCCATATGCATACGTGAGAATCGCATTGTGGGACAGAAACAAAACTTCTATTTTTCTTTGGCCTATTTGTTAAAGTTAAACCTTCTCCACCTTACCGTGATGAGGGATTAACTCACATGGCCACTCCAGCCTGGAAAGCTACTAACATTCAAGTAGCAGACTACGATCAGGTCATCTGTCCCTGATCCCTGATCCCTGAACAGTGTTAATTGGGTTTCCAGGCTCAATCTGTATGCATCTGATACCCTTTTTTTTTTTTTTTTTTTTTTTTTTTTTTTTTTGTGCAGTTAGCACCATGCAGCTCGAAGAATTGAATTGCGATGGGGCGCATGCTCCGATGGCAATTTTTCTAGTCATCTAATTACTCATTCCGTATTTTTTATCATCACTATCTCAGATACTTTGAGTGTTAAATTCCTTCACTCATCTACTTTTGCCCTCTCAAATTCCTTGAGCATTTTTGATAAATTATCACTTCGCTTGGTAATTTATTTAAATCTCAGACACACTTACCCATAAAAGAAAATTTTCCCACTTTCTTATATATGAAAATGCCAACTTGTGTTCATGATAATATTTTCTCTCCAATTCACTATTCCTAATTCTCCGACCAATATCCCTTTAAACCCTATCGCCAAAATACGTGTTGCCCACTCCCAGCACCTTCTTCACCCTCCTCCTAGCCTCCAGTGACTTTCCAATCCAGCTGCTTTATCATATTAATTACTGATAGTGATCTGCTTTATCTCCACTAACAAATCTACCTGCTCTCCTTTGCATGCCCTCCAACTTCTGTATTTGATAACCAAAAGGTAGATTCCAAGCTACACCACCATATTCAAGCAGTGTTCTGACCAAAGGTTTCTAACCCAATTCCCTCACTTCTCTGATACATCCTCTCAGAAGAGCTTAAAATCTGTAGCGAGGACAGGAAGGCAAGCACGAGACTTGAACTCAGTCGGCAAGTACAGCATCATATGAAATATGGCGTCGCTTTAATATGAAACATAGAATTAACTGAGAAACATCCAGCTGTTCGAGCAACACCTCGGCGAATCCGATATTACGACAGATCTAAAAGGTTTGCGATCCCTCAGAGCATTTCCACAATTTTCGCTAAGCTCTCTTTGTTGACTGCTTATGTGACCGGGTCATGTGATATCCATATAAAACAAAACATACAATTGTGTAAGAAATTTGAAGGAAGGTCTTGCAATTAGAATAATTAATGTGAATATATTTGGTTTCTCTAAAGTTTCAAAATCGGGAAGCTACTCCTTTTGTTTTTCAAGCTTCTTCTTTTATTCTTACAGACACAATCGGAAATTTAGAGTCATCCCCGATAACACATTTTCACAAAACATGTCAGTAAAGAAGTAAATGGAAGTAATATTTGTTATTAGCCTACACAATGTTTAGCTGTGTATTTGATTATGTGAGTCGATAATTAATTATAATAACTTCGGCAACAAGATTGAGGTATAACAATTAGTAGTAATTTGTGCAGACTTTACAAGCAATTCGATTTTAGGCACTTAATACTTTTGGTGCAGGGAACTGGTGTTCCTGCGAATAACAATCCAGTATTATCTTTAGTTGGACTCCAGGCACGAGATTAAATGACAAGGTCTGTTGTTACTTATTACTGATGCTTCGTGCTCGATAATTCAATAAAAATACTATCATCAAATTTATTTTACGTGTAACTAAACATTGTGCTTATTATTTCGTTGAAAATTTCATTTTCCATTTGCGCAATATTGAAGGTGAAGCGTAAACAAATTATTTATTTTAACATAAGATATCACGGAAAAATCTAGTTACCTTCCTTGAGAGAACCTACATTACAAGTATTCGGCGTTGAAGAAGCCAACTTACCGTCAAGTTGATGCCCAGTGGAATGCACATTGTGCCTGCTCGATCGTATTTAAATGCTACCGGCATTCTGATACCGCACCTCGTATCTCATCTAATCTCAGAGCTCTCGTTAAGTACTTCAAATCACATCAACTCTACACAGTCAACTATCCATCTATCATTCATCTTAAATGTTCAAACAATAAGCACTTCAGACTACGCAAGTTCTCGAATATCGTTGAACATATTCGTACCTGAGATGAAAATGAGAACGAAACCAGCTGAGAAAGTATGAGGAAAACGCCTTTCAAGTGGAAGTTGCTATAACAACAAATATACCCTTTTTTTCTTGTACCATCTCAGTTGAGTGATTCCTTGCTCTCTCGATCCCTCCTATGTGAACTACCGGAAATGCTTCGCGACGTAGAGTGATGACGCTACTAGAAGGGTGATCATATTTCGAAATTTCAATCTGTTTTTCTCTGCGTTACGTGCAGAACAAGTAGTTGGTGCCGATTGCTGCCTTCGCATCAGCAGTGGTTTCGGCTGCTTTGAAGCGACGACAACGAGTCCTTCTTGGTACCAGATGACTTCTCATCGGCACATCTCTCAGTTGACAGCGCCCAGGTGGTAACCTTCGCCAATAAAACTCTGTTTACTACAAATGACAGGTCAGTCACGCGCTTGATCGACAATGACTTGCTAAGAATTGTTGTTTAACGTCAGCAAAAAGGTATTTGATTTGCTGAAATTAAAGTAAATTAAGCCCTGAGCTATCGTTTGAGAATTCCATTAAATGAGCTTCTTTCTTATATCCTTCTAGAACAATTACCCCATCAATCGAGGCCGTTGGCACTAAAGTGGCCTAAGCTTTAATAAAAATGATACAGGTTTCAGACACGTATACATTTTTATCAGAGTAAATAAAATGTAACATGCAAAAATGAATTATGTAACTCCAGTTCATAGTTTAATGTCAAGCAAGGAATAAGCTACATTTGCCTTAAAGTTTAACATCTTCGGAAAAATTTGCCATAATGAACTAAACAGACCAAAAAGTATGGGTTAGGCCCCTTTTGCTCTGACAGCCTCAATTTTCATATTATTAATAAATACATTAACATTAAAATCTAATATATAATAATCAATGTTTGTTTGTTGGTTGGTTGGTTTGTTTGTTGGTTGGTTTGTTCGTCTTCTGTGCGTTATTGTACCATTCATCCAATTGCGTTGAAACTTTGACAAAAATAAATAATATGAAAAAACAGCCACTTTCCGCCTACACACCTCCCAATTTTTTCAAATGATTTTTGCACAAACCCAAATTTTTTACCGTTTTCAATTGGTAATTGTATTCTTTAAAAGAAAGAAAAAAATTACAGTTTACATTTGTCATGCAAAACCCACCTCTCTCCTGCTTTACAACAACCCCTTCACTTCTGCCAACTTTCTTCGTACAAACCCGCAGTTTTCTTAATACGATTTTGATAGCACGTGTAAACTTCAAAACAAGGCGGTCTGGTAGTTCACCAGTTCGCATCGAGCCGCCGCGTACGTTAAGTCAACCCCAACAAGTACGGAGGCAATCAAAAGTTAATGTCCAACTCCAGTAACACAGTAAGTGCGGAGGAATCTGCAATACTAACAAGGAAGAAACTAAAACATCAATAAACAAAGCAGCAACAGGGAAAACCCCAGTGACAGATGGGCTACCGATTGAATTTTACATGCATGCATGCTGCGAAACAAGATTTCAGATATTATTAATGACACATGGACTAAGTTAAATCTTCCCACCGCCTTCACGGAGGTCATCATAGTGCCTGTACCCAAAGGAAACCAAATCAAACATGTCAATGAAATACGACCAATAACTTTGTTAAACTTAGATTTTAAAAACAAGAATACTCAAAACTAGACTGGAACCCCTTATGTTGAAAATCTTATGTCCTCACCAAACCAGTGCCATATCCGTACAGAAGGCTAAAATCGCACAAGTGTCATTATTCAGTAAAATTGTTTACATCGCCCAAGTACTGCCGATACTCGACACAATTGCAGATCGGATAGAGAATCTGCTAGGGTGGTTTTCAAGCAGGGGTAAGATCTTTAAAACAGCGTTCAAAACAATGACTCGACCCATAAGTAAAGGGGACATCGGAATGATAAGCGTACGTGAAAGATGTTGCGCATTATTCCTCAAAAGAACCATCACGTCAGTTCTAAATGACCCAAAGGAAATAACAAATAATCAGTCACTGAAGAAATACCATTCAACATGGCCTTGATAAATTTCACCTTAACACACATGAGAAAATTCTACCTCGAAACAACCTATGCAGAAACTAAAGAATAAGAGATTTACAAAATAATCAACACATCAAACCATAGAAACAAAATCGAAGGTAGATAGATAGATAGATAGATAGATATGTTCACTTTGATCCCATGTGAGAATAATCTCGGGGATGTGGAACAATACATACACTTATTAGTAATGTCAATATTACTATATAATTGATATTATTATTATATATTGACAAAAAGTTAGCAACAACCCATTAGTATAACCAATATCTCCTGTAATCTACAAATACAATCCCGAGTTAATTAATACTTATTATGTGGAACAGTGTATACACTTGTTACCAGCATCTAATAACCAGTTATTTTCTTAACAACCAGTTACCATGAAAGGTTTCACTGTAATTTGTGACTACATATTATATTATGTTAGTTGCTATTTATGTGGAACAGTACACACACCTATTAGCGATATCAATTATATTACCAACAACTCATAAGCAGTCAATTACTTAAAAACCTGTTAATATGATAATTTTTCACAGCAGTTTTTGAGTGCATGCTATCCAATGTTAGTTACTATATATGAGTGAAATTTTGTAAACAGTAAAGATCCACAATACGTATGGAGCAACATCTGGAAAAATATAACCAATAAAACCCTAAAATCTAATACATAATCCTTGTGGTATGACGTGGTAAATGAAAACATCTCAGTCAGCAGAAGACTATATGAAACACATCTATCCCCGAATGACAGGTGCAGAAAATGCGGGAATACTGACACACTGATGCACAGAATAACGTGTAACCAAAACCAGAGAATATGGACTTGGGCAAGGCAAAGAATCAGCTTTCTTGAACAACTGTTAGCATACTAGTCAATACTCTAGCCTATGTCCTGCAGACAGAAAGACTACTTACGACGAATATGTTGCACATATGAGTATTTTTTATTACGGAATAATTTAATCTAAAATTTATAAAAAGACTTCACGGATGCTCGATATAATTATGACGGAAACATTCCAATGGTTGCAATTTAACTAAATAAAACTGTTCATACAGCCCGTTAAGAACAAAAGAAAGACTCATTGAATCAAGGGAACAAGAAGAGCCAAATTGAGTCAAATTCAAACATGCAAAAAATAAAGGACCTGGAAAAAGTCCAACATATGGAAAGTAACATTAATAAATACAAATCTGGAAAAGAGAACAAAAAAAGTGGTTAAAGCGCTTGCTTCCGGACCATTCTGCATTCAATCACAGGTCCAAAAACCAGCAGGAGCATGAATTGTTAATTTATTTAATCATTTCAGCTACGCCGGCACGTTCCGTGGTTCGGATTCCACATTAAACTGTAGGCTGTAGGTCTCCGAGGAAAGGAACTAGCGATCCTGTATCTCACCAAGGACCTCGTTCAGGAGGATTCAATCAATCCTCTGATTGTGGACTAACTTAGCATTTTACTTTAAAACAAAGAGAAAAATACTACCTATTTGGTTTGTAAAATCCCAACCCATTTATCCCCCTCCGCTTCATTTTTGGGAATTTTATTTACATAAACCAACAGCTTTTATCCAATATCGACGAAACTTTCAACAAGTATACTTAAACTGCATTTGCTTTGAAAAACCTAATCTTTTCTCTTTTACCTTCACTACCTAATTTTTTCCAACGTTCGTTCTACAAATCCACCATTTTTATCTAATTTTGATGGTACATAGCACAGATATGTAATAAAATAGAGTGGTCTCGTAGCACAATTTTAGCTTCTTACTTTCGAAAGATTCAGGATACGTTTCGAGGCTGAAATCCCGGTGGAAGCATGATCTTTGATCACATGAAATTTTCCAGGTCCGTGGTTCGTATTTCACGTTGTTCTTTTAGTCTCAGAAGAAAACAACTGATCGTCTCATGGAGGAAGGAATTATATGGAGGAGAAGTGACGTTAAATCGGTGAAGCAAGCACTAAACTCTCCCGCATGGTGGCAGCACCGGCAGCGACCATATGGCGCTTCCCAACAATTAAGGTGTTCACATTGTGGTAGATGCAATGATTATTTCATTTAGTATTGTGTATAAGTGTTTAAAAATGCCAGCTTGTGTTGCGTACGGTTGCACAAATAGGCCAGACAGGAAAGAACCTGGAATATCATTTCATAAGTAAGTTGAATTGTAATTATCGTTGTTGAAGTGAGCGGTAGACACCGCAAACTTTGCAGCACGTCTACAAATATTTAGTCATAGCTCTCAATGAGATGACTTTGTTCTAAAATTTTTCTTGGTGTAGTGTAGAAAATCAGCAAACTTGCTATTTTGCACATAATAGACTAGCATTATTTTTTAACGAGTGTTTAAAATGAGATTTAAAGGGGCGATTCAGTGAATTTACTATTACGATTTCTTTCGTCACGTTGCTGATTATACTGACAATGGATGATGAAATTAACTGTTATGTGAGAAGCTGTGAGTTTTATTAATTTTTTAAATAGCTATTTCAGGCCATTGACTTAGGTTATTTTTAAAGCTTCATATAAGACATGTTTCTGTTTGTAAATACGTCTATACCTATTTTTACCGATTTTGAAATCTTTCTCATCTATTTATGTCGAAACAGGTTCATGCAGAAATAAAAATGGACTTCATAAATAAAGAAGTTATTGGCCTTTGAACAAAATGAATTTGGGGAATGTGTTTCTAATTTAGTCTCTTTTTTTTGTACAACATTCTCCCCCCTCCCCCCCCCCCCCCGTATCTAAATCTAACTGAGAGATAATTTTTTTACAATTGTCCTAATAAGTAGGGCTGTGAAATTAGACAACACATCTTGATCAAGAGAATGTTCATTAAGGTGACTGAATAAACATTTTATTTCTGGTACCAGCCTATTAAATGTCTGGGTTGCTCATCCCTAGAGTGGGTCCTCTTACTTTTTTTCTGGTCTAGGACACATTTCAGACTAACCACAAGTGGTAGTAATAAAACTGAAATATCCATTCTGCATGTCAACCATGTAATCATTGTGGCTTTGACAGAATTAATTTTTGGTCCAGCCTGCATCCAAACCTAAACCCCTCAATTTGGATGTTGTATACCCCCAAACTAAGCAAGATATCGAAAAACATTTATTCCTTATTATCGAGTTTTTTCGTCGTGTTACATAAGAATCCATCATTAAATTTGACTTTTGCGAAATTTTTCTTCTGCATTTCAACTCAAGACACCTCACTTTTGAGACAGTATATCTCGAGAACTAGGTGAAATATCGAAAAATTTTACTCTTTATTTTTTATTTGTCTCGTCTTTTTAAATAAAAATTCATCATAAAATTTGACTTTGAATAATTTTTTCTTATGAATTTCAACCAAAACCATTTCACATTTGAGACAGAATATCTCGAAAACTAAGCAGGATATCAAAAAATTTTATTCTTCATTTTTTATTTGTCTCATCGAGTTACATAATAATCCATCACCAGATTGCGGCGTCACGTTTATCCTAGATTCCCCTTGAGGTGTTTGTACATATTCCCCGTGTTTGTTGGGAAGCGGTCAAGCCCCCACCACTCCGGCCATGCCCCCCCCCCCACTCCTCCGCCGGCCTGCTTCACTCCCATGCGTGGTAAAGGTCTCTTGCGTCGTCTCCATATTATTCCTTCCTCCATGGATCGTCTTGCTTCTGGCACAAGGCTTAGTACACTTTCTTTGGTAGGATTCAACCAATCTTTGGGCTGTTGACTATTTTCTTTATTTTTTAGATTTTTCGCTGTAAAACAAGCAGAAAAGTACTACCCTGGTCTACAGGGTATTTGTAACATACATAAAAATACCATTTTTAATATCCGTTGGGCTTCCTAATAACGTATTAATAATTGAAAAAGTGCTACCACGTCACATTTGTATGTTATCACCCCACATTATATAGTTATTTTACTATATTTCTGTATTTACAACTCGAAAGTTGGCAACACTGCAGAAGAGTGGTGGAGGAATTTGAGTTTCTTTGTTTATTGTTTATTATTGTCAGTGAAGAGACAGACCTGTAAAGTGCGATTGTCTAGTGTTGTACATAGTTTAGTTCGAAAATTTTATCAAATAATCGAAGATTGTGTAAAAATTCACCAGATAAGTTTTGTTACATTTGTGGACGTTACGTATTGAAATCGCAAGGTAGGCCTATAACTGAAGACGTAAAAAAAGCGTATTTCTTGTATTATGGTTGCAAATTGGGAGACCAAGATAAACACTGGGCGCCTCATATCTGTTGTGTGAGCTGTAATGTAACACTTATTCAATGGATGAACGGTAACCGAAGTTCTATGCCATTCGCTGTGTCTATGGTTTGGCGTGAACCCGCTTACCACTTTAGTGATTGCTATTTTTGCCTTACGAATACTGAAGGATATTCCAAGAAGAAGAAGAACAAAATTGACTATCCTACTATACCTTCTGCCATTAGACCCGTTCCACACGTGGAAGGCTTACCGGTTCCAACTCCCCCTTTGAATAGGGGAAATGTGGTAATTCCAGAACTATATGACAATGAAGATTTGCATTCTGAAAATTGAAATTTATTGGAAAACACAACTGACCCTACTTACGTTCCGTCGTCGAGTGAACCTCATCTCATTACGCAAAACAAACTAAATGATTTGGCCCGTGACTTAGGCTTATCAAAACAGAAAGCTGAACTTCTCGGTTCAAGATTACAAGAATAGAATCTTTTGGCCAAAGGCACAACCATAACTTCCTTTAGAAAGAGAAATGCTAACTTCTCTGTATTTTACAGAATTGATGGCCCTATGTGTGTATGTTTCGACATTCTGGGGTTAATGAAAGAACTTGGAATAACACATATTTCTACTGAGTGGCGCCTTTTTATTGATTCTTCCAAATCTAGCCTCAAGGCTGTTTTACTCCACAACGGAAATACAAAGCCATCAATTCCAGTTGTTTACTCAGTTTCAATGAAAGAGACGTATGAGACCATGGCTGCAATGCTAAGAGCAAGCAAGTATGATGATTTTAAGTGGCAAATTTGCAGTGATTTAAAAGTGATTGCTATTGTAATGGGACTTCAAGGTGGCTATACAAAATATTGTTGTTTTTTATGCTTATGGGATAGCAGAGACAGTAAGAACCACTTTGTAAAAAAAAAACATGGGCGTCAAGAAAATTTTACACTCCAGGAGAAAAAAATGTATTGTTTGATCCTTTAGTTGACCCTAAACATGTGCTTCTTCCTCCTCTGCACATAAAGTTAGGGCTGATGAAGAATTTCGTAAAAGGTATGGATAGAGAGGGGCCAGGTTTCAAATACTTGTCGGAACTTTTCCCTAAACTTAGTGAGGCTAAGATAAAAGAAGGTGTTTTCACTGGACCTGACATCAGGAAGGTTATACGTGATCCTGAGTTTCAAGAGACGCTAAATAAAAAAGAACTGGCAGCATGGAAGGCATTTGTGAAGGTAATAAAAGGATTTCTTGGAAACAAAAAAGTAAGCAACTACAAAACTTTAGTTAACAACCTCTTGAAGACTTACAACGCCATGGGTTGCCGAATGTCTAAAAATTCACTTCCTTCACTCGCATATGGATTTTTTCCCCGAAAATCTTGGGGCTGTAAGTGATGAGCAAGGAGAGAGATTCCACCAAGAAATAAAAATCATTAAAACAAGATACCAAGGACGGTGGGATCCTGCGATGCTTGGAGATTACTGCTGGTTTTTGAAAAAAGAAGATGCAACTCCGCATAAAAGGAAAAAGTGAAAAACCATGATAAAACCTTTACATTTATGTAATAATTCATTAATATACTTCATAAATAAATATAATTCATTAATATGTAAATAAGGGTATATATTGATTCATAAATTTTATACCTTCTGTTTTCATAGAATTGATTGTAGTGTTCGTTTTCCCTTTGTCATCACACTTTTGACAGTACCTGTAAAACAAAAACTAGACGTGGTACGGTTTTTTCATTGTCATTTTCGGATTTCGGAGTGAAAAATACGTAGGAATTAGTGTAATTAATATGTGTTACAGAAAGAAATATTGTTTTTGTAGGCCAGTGAAATCATTGGCTTAGTATACCCTTTCGGCAGTAGCCAACTAACTTTATGCTGTTGACTGAGTTAGGTTTTTTACTTAAAAAAAAAGAGAAAAACACTGTCTACATTTGGATGCAAAAAACCTACCGTTCTCTACCTGAAATCCCCTTAATTTTTGGAAATGTTCTTTAGACAAACTCACACCTCCTATCAAGATTCGATGTAACTTTGCATACTTTAAGACAAAGAGAAGTTTTTTGTTTGCATTTGATTTAACAATATCTCACTACTCTCCCTTAAGCAAAAGTTACACTTGAAACTATTCAGAAGGAACATTGCGCACATATGGTTTAAAATAAGTGATAAATGATGTTTTTTTAGTCTGCTAAACTGCACCCGCTTTTCCCTTCACCCCTCCTTAGAGTAATTTACGCAAGAAATATGAATTAATAAATCAAATTCCTAAAGATTTGTTGTTAATTCAAACAGAACCAAACAATTATGATCCAGTTCAAACATGAAATGATGTGGTCTCTTAGAATTATGATTTTATTATTTTGAAATTACAGTAACATATGACAAAGTTTTAACCCTGATCATCGAGGCAATTTGTGCAGTTTTCACTGAAGAGACTTTAAGACATTGTTTTACTGTGGACAGTTTTACACATCGTGGAAAAAAAGAACACTGATGGAGCTGGACAGACGGCGCTACCTGGGAGAAGGGTGTTTCATAGCTCATCACCCAAACACACATGGTCTTTCAACAGTACATTCTCTATTTCTCCATGCCGACTATCGGTACCGTGTGTTTCTCAGTTTTCATTTTCCTTTCTGTAGGTTGTATCCCCCCCCCCCCCAGCTATATGCAGGAGATTGGTGATGATAATTCCTACATAACCGCAGATGATTTGTGAGAGATGTTTTCCTGTTGGTCGATATGAACATTTTGCTGTTACGCCCCGGAATCTGGCCTGTGATTAGTTAAAATGACAAACTAGGGGAAGTTCACTAATTCCACTTCTGGAACACCAAAAAAAAAAAAAAAAAAAAAAAATATTGGTTATGATTCTCGATTGTTAATCGTTTCGACCTTGCTTTCACGTCTGCAACACTTAAATTAAAACAACTTACCGACAGTCTTTTGTCATAGTTTCTGTCTTCAAATTCTGGACGCTGTGCCAACATTATCCCAGGACACATGTGCTACATCAAACAATAAATGACTAAGAAGTTTTATTGCAATAGTCGTAAATTAATGGTCTCCTAAAAGCCCATTTTACATAAAATTCCTCAAAATTTATTGTTGACATTGGCTGATTTTGTCACGCCACGTTGGTCTCACTGTCTTGTTTATAAAACTATCATTGCAAGTATTCTCTAGTACAGTCATCCTGGGGCTATGTACTCAAGAGGACTGGACATAACAGCAGAAGTAGAGACCCATGGCAAGTTGAGGATCAGGTCTATCGTGTTCTGAAAACTCCATGTCATAATGTTGAGACATTGAGGGCAAAGGTAATTAAAAATTTAATAACTAGTAACGTATTTGAATGTTACGGTTTGTGGTTCGTAAGAGGAAATTATACACCTATCCAATATTTATCTGTACATAAAGATATCTCGATACAACACTAAGATAGAAATATGAACAGAAAATCATATATATTCGTATTCCAGATACCTAATAAAGATGTTTTCACTGACGGAGTATGATCTTGGGAAACTATTGGAGTGGATGAGAAAGTCATTTGCTGGGTAGAAAATTTTTAAAAGGTAGAAAACAGAAAGTTA
Source organism: Vandiemenella viatica (assembly GCA_031002005.1). Taxonomy (NCBI): domain Eukaryota; kingdom Metazoa; phylum Arthropoda; class Insecta; order Orthoptera; family Morabidae; genus Vandiemenella; species Vandiemenella viatica. The sequence continues at coordinate 70,665,914 of JARYHS010012519.1, forward strand.
GGGTAGGAAATGCGGTATCAAAGGAAGTGGAAATAAAAATGGGAGTGCCGCAGGGTAGCGTATTGGGACCATTGATATTCATTATTCTAATGAATAATTGTGTTGATTATTTACTATCTGAAATTAGATTGTTTGCAGATGACGTAATGCTGTATAAAAGGATCAAAACGATAGAGGACTGTAAACAGTTGCAGGGTGATCTGGACAGGATATCTACTTGGGCTGGTAAACATGGGATGAAGATAAATGTAAATAAGAGTCAGCTAATTAGATACAAAAATAAAAAAAACAAAAGGTTAATTATGAATATAAGGTGGGGAAAGAATTGCTTGCTGAAGACTTGAAATGGAAATATCTTGGCATTACATTTGATAACAAGCTTAACTGGGGAGAACATATTGGACAAGTGGTAGGAAAAGGTTTCAAAATTCTGTACTTGTTGGAGAGAGTGATGAGGGGATGCACGAGAGAAGTAAAGGAATTGGGTTACAAAACTTTGGTCAGACCATTGCTCGAATATGGTATTGTAGTATGGGACCCACATTTAGAGCATCAAATACAGGAGTCGGAGAAGGTGCAAAGAAGGGCTGCTAGATTTGTTTCTGGAAATTGTCGCAGAATGCAATCAGTGACACATATGATAAAGGAGCTGGAATGGGATTCATTGCAAGACAGGAGCAGGATGAGGAGGGTCATGGGACTGTACAGGGCGTATACTGGCGATGAGGCATGGAAAGATATTGCAGTAGTAATGAAAAGTAGTTCATGGAAGGGAAAAGCTTGCACTCGATTTCAGGTGAAGGGTGTGGGACGATTCTCTTTTTTAGGTGAGGGTGTCAGGGATTGGAATGAGTTACCAAGGGAAATGATGAATAACTTACTGAAAACGTTAAAAGAATTTGTAGAGGGCAAATGTAGGTGGGTGCAGGATAGGGGGAAGTTGGGTGTGTAGGGAAATTGCCACCGGAGCGTGTTCTCCATTGCAATTAAATTAAATTAAAAATGAGAAAACGAGATTTACTGTGAGTGGGGTCCCCAAATTTATTTTTTTTACGTTGTTTCCTGCAGTGGTCATGGTTGGAAATCAGGACAGTGGTAGAGTTACTTGAAGGAATGTAGCCTTCGTATCATGGTCTTAAAGAGAGACATGGGACCACTTCACGATGACGCCATTTGGTTTGATACAACTCTTGAAATTACCGGACTCATTGAAGGAGTTAGTAAAAAAAGCTAGAGCAAACATTATGTGACAAATTAATGATTTTTCATGTTCTGATTGGCGGCCCCATACTTCTCAAAGACTAAGTATATCATCTCTAGTTATTCATAATTATCTACCCGAAGCGGCTTCAAAATTCCAATCCGAAATTTATCAGTGAATTCAGACTTTCTCAGATTCCCACGATTCGGTAATCGGATAATATGTTTTCAACATCTGTATCAGTGTGACGCCAATGAACCATGATATTATCACAGACCAGAGTTAAATAGCCTATCGAGATTGTGCTTCATCATCTAATTTCTGCTCACACCTTAAAAATCTTATTTTCCAATCGGCTTTAGTTACATGTATATGTCAGACTTTTTCTGCACATTTGATAGATTTTTCAAGTAACAGTGAGATCACTACATGCTATGGTGCACTAGTTTCATTGCGTAACTTAAACTTTAAATACAGTGTGAAGTTGTCCCTTCTCATCTTTTTTCCTTATAGTTTTACGCCTCGTTGAAGTTGACGTCATTAGAGACATGAAAGGAAGGATAAAAAGTAAGAGGAAGGAATTCGTCCATGGCATTTTCGATGGAACCATCCTGCCATTCGATTGAGAGATTTAAGAAAACTATTGAAAACCGAAATCTGGGTAGCTAGATAGAAATTCGAACCTGCGTCTTCCTGAATGCGAGGCCAGAGTGCCCCTTTTCATGCTCATGTAATTTGGAGAGATTATCATGGACCACCATAAACGGCTTAATTTTTCTATGATATATTCAATGCAAAATTATAATAATTTAAATTGAGAGATACATGAGGAATACTAGGTATTGAAACATTTTCTGTATTACTTGGTTTAATTTTCGAAGTACTTTGGTTTAATATATGGTTTGAGTGAACCATGATATGTTTCGACGGGGTTTTCACAGGAAAATATCGGAGTCCCACAAGACCAATCGCTATAGCACTGGTGAACGAGAGAAATGCATAGTGCATTGTGTACTGGAAGCTTGGACTAAGTTCCCAGTTACTACTTTTAAAAAAACAATTTTGCTTCTCTAGTCCTACTTACTGATTTTACTAGATACACAATAGAAATCACTGAACTAATCGAAGATGTATTGATATTCCGTATCTTATTAATCTAACTACTTTTATCAAAAATATTACTTATTCTCATAGCTCACTAAAATAATTATTTTTGTATTCCTGCGTTGCCAACTTCAGATAAAATAAAATTACGTCGATAAATTCACTTGGTACAATAAAGCAATTATATCATTATCAGTTAATTAAAAAATGTGAAATTTTGTTGCTAAACTGAATGACACAAACCTCTCATTTTCGTATCCCATTTACTTCTGCTTTCAAAATTTGGTGATTAATTTTAACACGGGAATTAAATTTTACAAAGAATTGAACATAGTTTATAGTCAAATCGAAATTCTGCTGGTATTTAATTTTGAAGTAATTCTTAGCTCCTGATGTGATAAATCTACAACATAATGACATATTAAAACAAAAAGAGAAACCGACAGCGATTTCAAGAATTTAACTTTATGAGAAAGTCATGGGCGCATTCTCTAACTGTATGTAACTTCTAAGATTATCAGCACGATGGTCACGGCAAAAACGCAGCGACTCAATAGTGATACCGAACTTTGCATGTGGTACATTAACTGAACGAAGTTTTCGTCATATTATATGTAGATTTGGATATAATATAAACAACTAATCAATTCTGGACAGGCTATCATGCATCGTATACGAATCAGAGATGTAGTTCGCAGTCGACTGCTATCTTTCCTGTCTTCTCGTAGTACCTGCAATTGGTATGTTGACAGTAACCAAAACAATAGTTACATTTTACTTTTTTTTTGTCTATTTGCTGCCGTCAGTCTCTCGACTGGTTTGATGCAATACTCCATTCTTCCTTAACTTGCACTAATCTCTTCATCTCAAGATACCCCTTACACTATACGTCCTCAGTTATATGCTTCAAATAATCTATTCTAATCTCTGTTTTCCTCCACAGTACTTACCTTTGACGGATCCCTTCCCCAACAAGTTAACCAATCTTGCATGTCTCAAAATATGACCTACCTTCCTGTCTCTTCTTTCTGTAAGACTCTTCCACAAACTTCTTTCTTCGCCCATCATTTCCAAAACACGTTCGTTTCGTACTTAATCTCACCACTTAATTTTTAGCATTCTTGTATAGCACAACATTTCAAATGCTTCAGGTATTCCTAATTCCTAAAGTTCATGCTTCGCTGTCACAAAGTGCAGTGCTCCATACATAGTGTTTTAAAAAGTTATTTATGAGTTTTAGATCAATTTTGAAACTAAAAGATTTCTCTTTTTGATGAATGCTCTTTTCGCTACTGCTATTCTGCTTTCAACGTCATTCCTACTTAAGCCATCAGTTGTAATTTTACTTCATAAATAGCAAAATTCACTAACCTCTGCTATCGCATCTGACCCTATTTTTATATTTAATCTACTAGTATTGGTATAATTTCCGCTAGATTTTATGACTTTTGTCTTTCTTTGATTTATATGTTGTCCAAACTCTTCCTTCAGTATTTTGTTAATGCCATTCAGTAACTTCTCAACATCCTCAGCCTGTTCTGACAACTAGACAATGTCTGATATTTTTTTTTTTCTCCTTGAACACTAATACCACATGCAAATCTTTCTTTAACTTCCTCTATTGCAAGTTGAATGAATGGGGATAGAATACAACCATGCCTCACATCACTTTTAACTTATGCATGTCTCTCGTGATTCTTTACTTTTATTATAGCAACATGAATCTTGTATAGTTCATAAAGTATCCTTCTAAATCTATATTTTGGACCTGACTTCTATAAAATTTTGAAAATCTTGTCGCACCTAACATTTTCAAAAGTTTATCTAAATCAACAAACGCCATAGAGATACCATTTGTTTTCTTGATCAAGTACTAATCTTAAAGCGAGAGTTGCTTCCCTTGTACTGCTGTTTTTCCTAAACTTAAACTGATCTTCACCTGCTATCTTTTCTACCACCTTTTCCATTCTTCTGTATTTTATTCTGGTCAGTAATTTTGAAGCATGTAATGTTAGAATTATAGTGCGATAATTCTCAAATTTGCCGTCTTATGCTTTTTTCGTAAGTGTCAAGATGATACTTTTATCCAAAATCAATTGAAATTACTCCTGTTTCATAACTTTTTGATATCAGGTTGAATAATCTCTTCATGTCTCCTTCTCTTTGGTATTTCAAAATTTCTACAGGAATCTCGTCAGTTCCAGATACTTTATCTAATTTCAAGTCATTAAAAGCTTTATCAAACTCTGTCCTCAAAACAAAGTCTCCTAAGTCATCAATGTCAACCACGCCTTCCTTTTTCATTTCGCTGTTGTCCAAATCATCCCCAATATACAGTTTCTCAATGAATTCCTTCCATCAGTTAGCTTTATCTACTGAGCTTAAAAGAGGATTCCCTTCGGCAGGTTTAATGTTTATACATCAGTCCTCAAAAAAAAAAAAAGTTCCTCCTATGTGCCACATCCACTTTGCCTACGACCATTTCCTTTTCTACTTCTTCCGACTTTTCTTGCAGACTTTTTTGTTTTGCTTTTTTTGCATTTACTATTGATCAGATTTCTAAATTGTCTGTATTGTTCTCTTCCTGCTTCAACCTGAACTTTTTTGTGCCTCCTCCTTTGATTCATGAGCTCCAAAATTTCTTCTGCGATCCAAGGATTTCGGGCGGCTTGTCCCTAAAAGCTAATATTTCTTTACCAGCTTTCAGAGTTACTTCTTAGACCCACGTTTACCGGATATGTAGAACTTGATTCATGAATCTCTGTTTGACCATGATATAATCTAGCTGATATCTACCAGTATCCGCTGGACGTTTCCAAGTGAATATTCTTTCTGGGTGATTCTGAAATAGTGTGTTCGCCACGACTAATTTATATCTTTCACAAAATTCTAACAATCTGTTTCTACGCTCATTCCTTTGTCCTAGACAATAAGTTCCTACAGTATTTCTCTCTTTTCCTTCTCCCATTACCGCATTCCAGCCACTTTTCCTTATTTCCAGGCATGACAAGGGACATCAAAGGACACCGATTTGACAACACTGAAGAGCTTTTTTTTTTTTTTTTTTTTTAAAAAAAAAAAAAAAAAACGAGGGAGAAGCTGTCAGCCATTTCTAAAGATGTCTTCAGAATATGTTTCGAACAATGGAAATACCGATGAGACATATGCATTAGTTGTAATGGAGAGTATTTTGAAGAGAATAATGACGTTTTATATAAAAAAAATGTAGATATGTAGCTTTTAAAAAATAATTCCTTTTTGGGTAGCCCCTCGTTTAAGTAATTTGAGAGGGTGTCCTCGGATACTCATTGGGTCTTTAATCCAGTGGTTTCCCGTTGCCTTCTGCATCCCCTTGCCGTTAATAATTTCTGATTCATCCGCCTTTAAGGGCATTTTACAACCCCAAGGGCAAGAATGTGCCCTGGACGGTTCTTCGGCTCTCATTTAGGCGGGTCGTTGCAAGCACTGGGTGACTCCTTATACCGGGAATTTTTCAGTCGCCAGAGCCTCGTCCGTGCAAACAGGGTGCACCACGTGCAGGAAAGGTTAGGTTGACATTTGGTTGGAAGAAGCTATTACAGCCTCTCCAAAACCCTTACACCCTGCATCATGCTAACTTCTGATACTAAACAAACAAAAAAATTTCTACGCTCTGGTGCTTAGGGCATTACGTTCTGGTGAAATTTTCCTTCAACATAGGAGATATTAAATTCAGTAAAACGTAGACTTAAGCATTTTTTTTCGATATAAACTCATCGGAAAAGTGCAGAAATCTACTTAGAAATAAATTCTAGATACTTGTAACAAAGCTATAACAAAAATTAATAGCAGTTGTCAAGTGTATAAAGAGGGACAACATTATCTGTAGCTTCTTTGCTGAGTGACTCGTCAAGGGAAATAACATGTTATCTACAAAACTGTGACAGATTTAAATCAACACTAAAAGAGATTTGGTTTCAAAACCCAGATCATTTTGTGAAATAAAGTTCTTCTTGGATAAATACTGAAATAATAATGTATGTTTCGAGATATGGACGTGGAATGTACAAAGTTATTTACAATAACTGATGTACACCATTTCTTTAGGATACAGTTTGTAATTAACCAGAGTTCCCGGAAATTTCGTTTAATTATAGTAACTATTTTGGGTTATTAAGTTTTTCCAGACAGCGCTACAAATTGTGGGTGTTTTGAGATGCTAAGTAACTAATCTTTGATTAGTAGCACAATACATTACTATTGGTTTTATTAGAATTATTTGTATTCTTCCACGTCTGAAGTCTCTATAAGATTAAAAAGTACGTACCTTATCATATCAAATAATAAACGATGCTAAGTTCTACTATGTTAACTCGGTACAATATGTGCCTGTACCTCCTATAACCTTACCAACTAGAATTATCGTTTCTTCAAGCAAAATGTATTTTTTAATCCCTCCTTTGTAGTTATTTCGTATAAATAATAAGTACATCGTCTAATGTTGTTACAATTTATTTATTTATTTATCGTATGATTGTTTAACAAGGTATACAATAGGAAATGTAAATATCAGATGCTTGTACAATTTCCTATCTCGAGATTTAATGTTTTAATCCAGTCAATTGCACTGATCGACGCATCATGTATTTCCGCCATTGTTCTCTTGTAGGCCCGAAGAGGACAGTCAGAAACGATGTGATTGATTGTCTGTAAGGTGGCTCCACAGTTATAATTTGCAGAATCTACCCAGGCCCATTTGTACAATAAATAGGCGCATCTGCCTTGTCCTGTTCGAATCCGGTTGATGAAACCTTGTAACCTTACTGAGGAGTCATCAACTAGATTTTTATTGGCTACTGATGACTGCTCCCATTGAATTTTCCACACCTTGTTGATGTTGAAAGAGGACTCTGTAAGGTTGATTGCTGTGCGCTATGGTGGCTTTCTTGATTTCAAGCGTTGGAGTTTTGCTTGATTTCAAGCGTTGGTGTTTTGCTTGAATCATGTCTTGATGTATAGGCAGCTGAGGGTTCTTCAGGATATTTTTCCAGATTTTTAAGAGAACTTCTGATCTTCTTAGTGCTGGAGGTGAGATGTTGCATAGCACTGGAAGCCATATGGTGTTTGTAATTTGAATACATCCCGTAATTATCCTCACTTCCTGATTGAGTTGCACATCTATCTTCTTTGTATGGGCACTATTGATCCAGGATGGGCAGCAGTATTCAGCAACAGAATATGAGAGAGCTAAGGCTGTGGATCTTAGAATGTGAGCACTGGCTCCCCATGAAGTACCTGCAAGCTTTTGTAGAATATTATTTCTCGTTTTGACTTTGGCAGCCACGTTTGAGAGATGCTGTTTGAAAGTTAGAGTTCTGTCTAGTGTTATACCCAGATATTTTGTTGTGCAAATTTTTTTAAAAAATGTTTTTTCAGATTTGTGAAAAAAAAGAAAAAATAACCTAGCACCCTTGTTTTTTTTCTAAATTTTTTTTTTTTTTTCAGAAAACAATATATTTGTTAAATTATAGTTTTATTTAAGGAACTTAAATTTAACAAGTGTGTTTTAAATCTTACTGAATCATATAATGTCTTACATAATGATTCATAAATGTATCTATATAGGTAGCATAATTTTTTCCGTCGTCAATGTAAGTAGCCAGGGGCGTAGCACAACTCAGGGGCCACCAGCCTCAACTCAGGGGGCTCCTACCAGGAACACAAAGCAAAAAAAAGGTCGCCCATCTGGCCTGTGGGCCCTTGTTGACATAGCTGCGCCACTGCTACTATCAGCACCACCAACGCTAGTTCTGCCTGTGTTGGACTTTTCTGTTTCTTCTTCTGTCTCCTCTAGATCCATAACTTAAGAAGCAGTTACATTTTCTTTTACTGGTTGTTCTTGTATTGTACGCAAAAGATTTTGGGATTGCAATTTTGAATTTTGAGCAAAGTACACACTGTGCTTGAAGACTGCAACGATAGTTCTGTATTACGGTCTTTTAAGTTTGTATTTAAATCTATTATCATACAAAATAGGACCTTTACTTCTTTTCAATCATTGGTTTACACCAACGGTTGCAAGGAAACGATTCATAATTACTGACAATTTAATGAGTCAGTACCACTATACTCTGAGAGTATACGAATATAAGGAAAGCACAATAAGTAATAAAAAGAGGCAAGTAGATAAATTTTAAATTCCTAATTTTTTAAAAGATCCGTACGTCTAGAGATAAATTTGTAGGGCTGGCAGCACTAGTTCAAATAGCAAGTATCAATCCAAACAACGGGGAACGGGGATTCCTTCTCGCACAAACTAGCCTCTTCGGGAAATCCCCATTCATAAAAGAAAATTTCAGCCAATCTTGCCAATATTTTCGTATTTTTTTTCTACTGAACAAAAAATGTCGTAGATTTAAAAATTAAGATAAGTACTTAGAATAAACTGTAAAACAGTCATATTAAACGATAACTGCCTCACAAATTTGAGATTTAGTAGTTGTAAAAACAAAGTCCCAGAAAAAAACATGTTTTTTTCATAGTTTTTTTCATGTTTTTTTTTTTTAAGCCAGAAAAAACTGTTTTTTTACACTAGCCGCAATACGGCATGAGTTGGCCTCTGAATTTAACTTCTGGTTTATAGTGTGCTTGTCTGTTGCGTAAATGAAATGTTGAAATAACTGTTTTCTGAGGATTTAGATGGAGGCATCACTTCTTGAAGTAGTCATCCAACTTTTCCAGATCAGCTAATAAAGTTGTTTCTGCATCAGAAAAGTTGGGGTTCTGGTTCACCAAATAAATGTCATCAGCATAAGTAAATTTTATTGAAGTGTTTCCGGTAAATCATGAGTATACAAATTTAATAGGAGGGGCGGTAAGACAGATCCTTGGGGTAAATCATCATTTAGTATAAATAAACTGCTTCTGTCATTATCAGAGTATATCTGAAAGTATCTATTGCTCAACATGTTGTTAAGTAGTTCCGTAAGTTTTCGCCATGGGATAATAATCACAAATTTCAGAAGAAGTCCTTCTCGCCAAACAGTGTCATAGGCAGCTGACAGATCCAAAAAGGCAGCCACCCTTACTGATTGAACAGAAATATTTAAGAAACCAATTTCTCTCCCAATTACATGGTTGTAAAGAAAACCCACTTCAGAACGCCGTACTACAATTTCGTTACCGTGACTGGTTTTTCCACTGGATTACATGTGGCATTTTATCCACAGTCAGTATTATGGTCTGATGATGTAGAACATGCTTTCTGAAATCGGGTGTTGTTGGAATATCTGTAATCACATGCCTTATGGAACAAGCCATAATTTTTCCGATGGTTAATATCAAACGCAATACTAACCCCGCCAAATTAAACGGAGACAATTTTTATACTAGAGTCAGGTTGATATTGCCGGTTTGCAAGAAGTGGTAATTCGAAATTTAGTGATCGGTGGTTTTGAAAGCTTTACTAATACAAACAAAATAAATAAATAAATAATGTTATTTTAATCAAAGTTGGTCTGGCCTACAGAGATGTTAAATCTTTAGTCTCTGGAAAGGGGATCTCTTTTTATGTTAATGATACATGTGTCGTTAACGTTTATACACCATTAGATAAAAATAAAAATGCGGAACGAGCAGCTTTCTTTAAAACAGAAATTCCATATTTATTGCTAAAAAAAAAGCCATCTAAAATAATAATAGGAGGCAATTTCAGTTGTGTCCTAGATCGATAAAAGTCCCAACACTATGTTCTGTACAGAGTTAGGAATGATGGTGTCTAGTAGTGGGCTGAATGATACCTTCCGAACGATACGTGGAAATCTACACACATAACTTCCACATCAAAATGTAGATTGCACAGAATATATGCTATAGAGTATAGAGTATGGGATAAAATTAGATCTCATTATCGTTCACAAACAATTGATATTTATTCAAAACAATGTAAGAGAAAACCGAATTACAGTAAACAGTAAATTGATTCCATCATGGTACATATTAAACAATTTTCGACTAATGAAAATATTAGGACGCTGTCCTTATTGTCCAAAACTAAACTGGCTGAAAAGTTTGTAAGTCGAAGACAAAGAAAACTTTTTACAGGGCGCTTCAGGTATTCCAAAGGGACATGTAAACACTTATGCTGGGAGTAACTATTCACACATTACCGTGTCGCACAGTACGTGGCCTTCCCAAGTAATTCAAGGCACTGACAGAAACGGTGGCTTCACCGTAGTTGGCACTGAACTGCGATCACAGCCAATCAGATTCCTCCAACCGATCGGCGCCATTGGTTCTGACAGAAACATAAAACATAATTGCCGTCTTAGTGTGTCTGCCTAGTAGATGGCAGAAACTGTCCATTTCAATAACCCATACATTCACACTTTGGTTCCACCTTGAGCGCCTTCTGCTATGTCCACTAACTTGTTGACGCTCTCCCACCCCAGTACAAATATTGGGAAACTGGTGCGTCACATGTAGTGTACTCCATAGCACTACACACTTAATTAAAGCCACAAAAAGAATGAAATCACAAATATCAAATCTCCGTAGGGTGTTAGCGTTAGCAACCAAAACGATATCTCATTAACCATTTGGAATCACTTTTCAAATTTCTACAAAGCTATACCAACTAAACGTGAAGATTTAAATGCCATACTAAGTTTTCCTAGTATTTCAATGAGCAGCATTGAAATAGAAAGCTTATCTGGTCGTATCACATTCGAAGATGTAGAACTTGCTCTGAAGGACGGGAAATTACGAAAATCACCAAGTATCGACGGTCTCCCTCTTGAATTTTGTTGGTGTTATTGGAAGATCATTTCGAGAAAAATGATCGAGATTTTTAATGAAATCTGGTAGCTTGATCGCTTTTTCAATGTTTTCAGTGAAGGTGTTCTGGTACTTATCCCAAAAACACCTATCACTAATTACATAAAGAAACTAAGACCATCAACTCTTCTAAATTATGATTATAATATTCTGACGCACATTCTTAAAAGAAGAATAGTTCTTTTTTATATAAAATTTTGGTCCATACCAATAAGGATTTATACCAGACAGTGGCATTCAACAGGCTCTTTTGGAATATAGAGATGTGATAGCTTTGGCAGCACGTTTAAATCTAAAGGCGAGAATTTTCTTCCTGGATTTTGACAAGGCATTTGATCGTGTCGATCATAGATATCTGTTAGAAAACAAGAAAAAACTGGGTATGCCGCAGGATTTAGTTTCGGCTATCACAAATTAATAACTAACGCACATACAAAGATTTCAGTGAACGGTTTTTTTGTCGAAATATTTAATTATGGGCCGAGGAGTAAGAGAAAGGTGCCCACTTTCAATGATGCTGTTTGCATTCTACACTGAACCCTTACTGCGGTCAATTTATGATCTGACCAATGGAATAACTTTCCAAGGGAAAAGATATACAGGCAGAGCTTATGCCAATGATATAATATTTACAGTCAATTTTAAAACACTTACATTACCAACAACAAGAGGTGGTCTGGGTCTAATGGACGCTAACTGCAAAGCAAAGGCCATCTTCTTATGAGCTATGAATATCGTCCAGAGAAATAAAAACACAATAACGTCACAAATTATCAATTACTACAAACCATCCAGTTTAGATCCACCTGTGTTAACATAGCTCTTATTGACAAGACCATCGATTGACAAAGATTCTATTTTCAAGAATTAAGTTACATTACAGCAGCCCGAAAGGATAAACTAACTTCAACAACTAAATATCTATACAAAAGTTTGACATCTGGAGGACGCTAAAATATTGTTGAAAAAAAATTCATAGACACAAATTGGAGAAACGTATGGTCTAATATATTACTTAAAGTGCTATAATCCGAAATTCAAGCACTGTGGTACAAATTTGTCAATGACACTGTACCTACAAATGTGAGATTATTTCGGATCCATATGAAATCAACAGATAGATGTGATACATATGGGAATACTAACACATTAATTCATCGTTTTACTTGTGGAAATGCTGAAGACAACTGGAACAGGAAGAAGCATGTAACGACAACTCTACTACAAATTTCTCCATCTGAGGTTACATGCAAGATTCTAATACGACCAGACATCACGACTTTACCACCAGATAAACATAACTCACTCATTTGGGTATTAGGACAAGCAGTGTACAAAATTCTAACAAAAAAACCAAAGGATCTATAATATTATTTTAAGTGTGGATAAAGTTATTTATCCACACTTAAAATAACATTATGGAATTTAAAAAAATTAACGAGGTACAAACGCCACTTGGGAGCATATCTATAATGTAATAATGTTGTAAGGTTTCAATTAACCTATATTATTAAAACCAAAAAACCTGTAATGAGTTCATTTGGTGGATTTTTTCCCGAGGGTGTTCCCTGTTTCAAAAAAGAAGCAGAAACACTCCAGTAACATTTCTATCGTGACTAGATACGGGAAATATCCTTGAGACGTTTTATAATATTTTGTACCAGAAACCTACAATTCCATATTATATCCACATAATACCAAAATGCGAGTCATACAAGTTCCAGCAACATACCAAGATGTAGAACTATTTTCTCCTATTTCTATCGTGACTAGATACGGGAAATATCCTTGAGACGTTTTATAATATTTTGTACCAGAAACCTACAATTCCATATTATATCCACATAATACCAAAATGCGAGTCATACAAGTTCCAGCAACATACCAAGATGTAGAACTATTTTCTCCTAAGATTTAGGGGAAACAAGCATAGGGTGTTCTGTTATTCACAGCGAATTATATTTTGCTCCTACAAAATATGCAGTAACTGTTATTTGAATTATATCGTTAACCATATTTTATTTTTCTTATAGCCTTCCGCTTTCTCGACATCGGGGTCATTTGAGGTGGGATAGGATTCGGGGCAAGGAACAGAAAGGAATTCGGCCAAGGCTTTTTGAAGATGGAAAACGGAAATCTAAATAATCGGACGAGAATTCTAACCTTCGTTCTCCCGAATGCGAGGCCATAGCGTTACGGCTCACTCACAACTCTCAGTACATATTAGTACACTTATACATTCACTTATCTTGATCAGCGTTCACTCAAGAAATACTGTAATATTAAAATGCTGCAGTGTGGAAGTCCCTTCATTCTAAGCGTAGAAGGATGGATGTATCGAAAAATAGTTACTTTTAATGTTGCGTACAATGGATGGTTGCTCCTATAGAAACATTTTTCACTCAGCCACATTACCCTAACCACAAGTTTTCAATGTATATTCAGAAATATTTTCACGGTGATTACGAATGTTTTTAGCACGCATGTTCGTGGTTTATGTGTCCATAGTGGTATACTAAAATTCTTTTCTGGACTGTTGTTCTTCATTCAATGAAAAAACAATGGTTATCACTAAATAGTGCTTACTTTTGGCGAGTAGAACTGTAGCTGCTTCTAATGTGGCGGATGCAGTAGATATTAACATGTAAACTGGCACCAAGAAGACATTATTTTACCAACAGAATTGCCACCGCAACTAAACTAATAATTAATAACAATAATGCAAAGTAGTTTATATGTGTATACCAAACACAACTATTCTCCTGACAGGTAGTAATATTCTTATACAGGGTGATTCAAAATAACGTGGACAATATGACATGGTAGATCTGTCATACAATAAGGATCAAAAATCGTAATGGAACAGAGGGTCGTAAACGCCTGTAGAGGGCGCTAGAGCCACGCACGAGAGGACGTTGCGATACAAACACGAGCCACCACGATCACCAGACCTGTCTCCCTTGGATTTTTTCTTTTGGGGATTTTTAAAAGGACTTTTGTACGAAACACCTGTTGAAACTCCGGAAGACTTGGTATTAAGAATCAATGCGGCAGCCGGATGTCTTCGATATACACCAGGTATCTAGAAGGTGCGCCGTTTCATGCAACGGAGATGTCGGGCTTGTCTCGATGCATCTGGCAAAAACTTTTAGCATCTGCTTTAGGTTCAACATTTGGCTTGCATTAGTCGCATGTCAGTGAGTAATTATCAATAAAATCATCTGTAATGGTTTGGTTTCTTCTATTTGTGTCAGTATTATTTTAGACGCCTTGTAGCGGCTCCGGATCACAGTTGCGACCCTCTGTTCCTATGCGATTTTTGATTCTTATTGTATGACTGATCTACCATGTCATTTTGTCCACGTTATTTTGAATCACCCTGTATATCCTTAAAACTATCAGAAAATTGTGAAAACACATTTTTCTCTTGTATCGGCTCTGGCAGACCACGATATACCTGCACGTGTACACAGGTGTTCTGTGTATCATTATGGGAGGGGAAGAAGTGCCACACTCGTGATGGAACCGGATTAGACAAATCCGGACCAGTTACACTATTGGAGAAGTGTTGTGCTGCCATCTGTCTGCGGAACGTTTAACTGTGTCCTGTGTGTAATAAGTGTATTTTTGATACTGAAATTTGTAGTATATGAGGAGACTTCATGAATGCTGCCAAACGATTTCCGGTAAGCGATAACTGCCCGCTCCAACCTTGTGGCGTCTTAAGGCGCGCACTAAAACACGTATTATAATATAAAATAAACTAGCTTCGAGCCCGTCAAAAATGACGGTTTGAACGCAATATTCTGGCAGCTCATTTTTTTTTTGCAGTTGGTTAATTAAACGGAACTGATATTACATAATACTAATGACCTTGATTTTGCAAAGTTCTACATATTTCATTTGCCGTTCACATAGCTATACAGTAGTAACTTCTACTGAATTAATGACGCCGGAAGTAAAGAACCAATTAAATAAAATCAGATTAGGAATTCCAAAAACTTTTGCTATCCATGTAATATCAGTTTTATTCCTGGTCCAGGCACAATTCAGCATGTTAAATATGAAACTACTTCCACCCGCATTAATTAATACATTTAGTAACATGGCGCTTATGAAAGCAGTTTAATTGGTTTGTAAAACTCGTTTCAGAGTGAATTATGCTGTAACAAAATGTGTCAGTTACGATTCTGGTAAACTTAACCACAACCTCCAGTAATATTGCGTTCGAAAATCATAGCCTCTATTACCCTCAAATGAATAATGATGGGTATCACCTATGGTGGTAGTAGGAATTCATTCTGAAAAACCTTGTAAGAAAAATAATATTTTTTAATTATATCTTTCGTTATATGAATACGTTACTCTGGTTAGATTATCAGAGAACTTGGTTAGGATCTGACACAAATAAATGCATTTTACGTTAGATGAAGGAGGTTACAATTTCGAAAACAAATAACTGTTATTTATTTGACTAATACATGTCGCGATTACGTATGTACGATTCTCTGAGTTTTTAATAAACCTCATTGTTTCTTATCGTGTGCCAAAAAATTCTTAGTTTACGGTTTAAACTGGTGCTTACAACTGAGGCAGGTAAAATAGCGTAAATAATGAAAACCCTTCTCCTTACATTAATTTCTGCATCTGGTTGTCGTAGATAAATAAAAAGCAATATGTAAATTTAATCGAACGTAATAATTGTAACTTTGTGACATATAATTGCCTGGTATTAATTTTTTTCCCCTACTCTCAGTATTTATTATATCACTGCTCACTGCTATTTTGCGGCAATAATATCGTTGTTGAATTGCGAGTGTCATATTGTTAAGGTTCTTTGGGTGGTTTAATTACTGCATTTATTAATTAAAAAGTCCACCAAAAAACAATGTATGTTGATGCTCGTTTATTTTCAATCAAAACAAGTCTGCGACATTCACAAGCATAGTTGTTACAATCCAAAGATGCAATACTGACTTACTGAATACTTGAATGAAAACTTGCATGAATGTCTCTGTAACACTGAATTAATACTTAATGCAAACTAAAACTCTCTGTTTATATAGAGTCTATCGAATTTACGAGAATTCTTCAAAGGCATCCGCCCGATATTTCTCGATCATTAACAATCACTCAAACAATCAAACATATTAAAAACAATCGGAATTGATACAAAATTAATTAATAACATTACAAAATGATTAGAAATGGTAATTAGAGATACTTGAATACAAAATTATTTACAGAAATCCTTTCAAACGGTAGAAAATCGTCCTGTAGACATCGTAACTTACATTAATACATGTAATTACAAACTTTTAATAAATTCTCTTGCATCATTCGGTTCTTAAACATATTAAATGATCTTTAAATAATTTTCTTACCTAAAACAAAGTCTATATACACTTAGTTACAAGAAATTACAAAATAAACATATCAAATCACTTTCAAGCAAACTTTGGCTCACTACAAATACTTCATACAGCATAATGTTATTCAAAATTCAGGTATAAGGGCTGTTACAACCCCTCCCCAGGATTCATTTAATTTTACACAGATAAAATTGACTGAATCCGTCACGAATCTAAGCAGGTTGAATGTACACATAATGCAGACACGAACAGATTACAATCAATCAACCATAATGACTTTTACAATGAAGAAATACAATTCTTAATTACATACAACATCTGCACATAGTCCATGACACTGATTTTGTTTACAATAATTGTCTTTTCTCAGGTCCAATCATTTTATCATTTACTGTTTTTACACAACAAACGTCCAATGCCATCACCTTAAGTTACAATTATTTTCACTCCAAATTACACACTTGATGTCTGCTTGCTTATGACAACAGTCTATTTACATTTTACAGCTGATAATTTGTCATCTCAATGTAGAAAGTCACAACATCATGAAAACATCAAAAGTTTCTACACAAAACTGTCACAAATTGTTCTATACAGTAAAATACTTACATCTGCATCTGAACTTAAGTACTCACACAAACTATTTACAAGCATCAATTCACAAACTTATTTACAAAATTAGATATTTACATGTAGGGACCCCTCCCCAAACCATGCATTTCAATTAATTCTCATAAGTGGGTTCCAGGAGTTCCCTGGAAACCCAGAACCATGTAAGTTACTTTTTCCTAACCTTCCAGTTTTCTTCAACTTTTGTATACCCATTTAATATTACATTTCTATTTTCACAAAGCTTCATTATATACATACAGAAACACAAACTTCCAATCATCTCAGACAACAGACTTTGGTACAACCACGCAACAGCTGAGACATACAATGGTTCTGTTTTAGCAAATTGATTGTCACTTAAAAGCAATGCTGTTGACTCAACTGGTAATACAACTTTATTATTCTCACTACTACAGTTTAGTCCATCATTACTCCCAACCCCACTCTTCATCATCTGATTGCTACTTAAACTTACCAAATTATATGAATCAGTACCTAAAACTGTTTTAACATCTGGCTTACTGACTTCCTCCACAAAATAATTATTTTTCTCAGCAACTACTACTTCACTATTAGCTTCCACATCAAAAAGAGTACAAAAGATAGTGTCATCTAAGTCACATTCTGTACAATTTTCCAAATTAGAAACTGGTTCAAATAAATCCTTACTCCCACCCATTTCTTCAATGTCATCATCTCCACCAAATAAAGAGCTAAATAACGTGTCAGCTAGGTCAAAATTAGGACGTTTTTCCAACTTAGGGATGGGGACATAAGGCTTTTCAACCTCTCTCTCTTCAGAAGACAAATACTTTGACTTACAATTTTCCTCCTCATCTGGGTCTCCTATCCACACCACTGTATCACCTTCATCTTCAAGATATCTGAGAAACTCCTCGATTTCAGCACTTCTACAAATTTCATTACCACCTATATAAGCACACATAGTCCCAACTATGCCATTCTGGACCTTATAAGTTTCCGATAGCCACACTGTAGTATGCACTATAAATTCTGCACCCTTTTTTGTAATTAAGCAGTGACCATTTCGAAAATCTTCTACATGAAAATTATTACTTTCGCACACTGATTCTAGTGATAAGGTACTATGGTGGTCCCATTCCCGCTTTATCTTATTACCAACCTTTACATCATCAACATCATTAATTACATCTATCATAACCTTATCCTGAAATTCACTTGCTGCTACCCCCACCTCTTCCCATAAATCTTCTCGGGGATTATTCATAAAAATGGTATTAACGCTATAGCAGTTGGTACCTGGACCCACATTCTTGTCCACCACTGCGGGGCCCATCACAGGGGTGGTCTTTAGTTTGTCTGCCCCCCATGCTGCCTTTCCCTTTCAGATTGAGGGTTCTGTTCTCTCACTTCCCCATTATCATTCCTCCTTGTGTAATTATCACGAACCCTTCCCCTCGATCTACCATCTCTTGAACCATTACCCCTTCTAGGGGGATTCCTGCTGCCCCTCCTATGGTGTTGATGGTGGTAATGTTGTTCATTGAATGACTCCTGGGCATCCAAGCGTCTCAACAATTCAGAAACTCTATCCACATTTACTACATCCAAAGTGGCAATTAAATTTCTTGTTTGCTGAGGTAGCCTAGCTCCTATCAAATCAATAAATTCCTCCTCTCCATAAGGATGGTCTAGGTACTTACAACGGATCCAATATTTATGAAAAAAGTCATGTTGAGTTTCCCTACCAGGTTTATAGGGCCTACCAGTCATTAACTCCCTCTTTTCTTGAATCTGCCTGCTCGTCGACCAAAAATGTTTCAAAAAGTTTTCTTTAAACAGCTTGTAGTCAGTCACTTCCCTAGCTTGTCTATCACCCCATGCCCTAGCATAAGATTTTAGATGTTTACCCACAAGTGCAATTTTCTTACTATCGGGTAATAAATTAAAATAATCTGATCTTTCAAAATTATCTATAAATTCAATAGGGTGAAGCCTCCCACTATCATCATAGAATTCAAATTCTTCTTTTACATCGACACTGAAATTTGGATTACCTGTTAAGGGAACCTGACTTAACTGAATCTGCAACCCAGTAACCCTTTGCTCTAACTGATTAACGTTAGATTGGGTTGTTTCCAATCCCTGGGTAAGTTGTTCCTGATGATTTACCAATGTATTAATATTTAATCCCACCTCTTGTCTCAACTCATTGACCCTTTGAGCTACTTTACTATCACTGGCTTGGAATAAAGCAACATATTCCTCCTTTATCTTATCACAATTTTCACTGACTTCTTTATAAATCAAATTTACACATTCAGTCTTATTCTGTTCACAAATTTCTGTAACCTTTTCAAATTTTTCCTTACATTCTGTTACTACCTTCCCCAATTTAGAATCTAAATTGTTAATATCTTCCTTGAATTGAGAGCTAAAACCCTGAAATTGCTCTGCGATTTTAACATCAAAACATTTAGTCAAATCAGAGAATGTTTTATCATTGTTTTGTTGCAGTTGAGAAAACTGATCATTGATTACAGCAAACTGAGAATTAATTTCAGAAAATTTGCTATCAAATTTGGAAAATTTATCATCAAATTTGCCATCAATTTCGGAAAACTGAGACTTAATTTCAGAAAATTTGCTGTCAAGATTTAACTCAGTTTTAAATTCAGAAAATTTGTTATCCAATTTGGAAAACTTACTATCAGTATCACTTATTAATTCACTTCTGAATTCAGAAAATTTGCTGTCAAATTCGGAAAACTTTGCATTAAAACTGGCTACAAAAGACTCTAGGAATGCTTGTAGGTTCTGATTATCAGCCATTTTTAGTAATTAGCAAAATCAACATAAAAAACAAAATTAAGAAAAATTAAAGTCTTTCCAATCTGCCACACAATAACATGCAAAAAAAAAAATCACTTGAATATTCAATGCAGTACTTACAGCTATTCCTCACTTTTGTATCACATTAAATTTCACTTAGAAGCACTTAATTAATCATTAAACACCACACTGACTTCAAACACTTAACCACACTTTTCACAATTCACTGTAGGAAGACGATGTTGAGGCGGAAGAAAATCCACTCCTCGTCGGAAGATTACAGCCGATTCCCGATGAAAATTCTCCGCCTTAGGCCGAAGAAAGTCCGCTTGGCTTCAAATCCGTGTCGTAGCCGGTCGAAATTTCCTCGCAGGTTATGTTCGCTTAAATCGCTGATACTCCGTCGCAATTTTCTGCAGATTCTTTTTAGAAGATAAACATCCCACAGATGTTTAAGAACTTCTCGTCATGTCAACGGTCGCCATGTTAAGGTTCTTTGGGTGGTTTAATTACTGCATTTATTAATTAAAAAGTCCACCAAAAACAATGTATGTTGATGCTCGTTTATTTTCAATCAAAACAAGTCTGCGACATTCACAAGCATAGTTGTTACAATCCAAAGATGCAATACTGACTTACTGAATACTTGAATGAAAATTTGCATGAATGTCTCTGTAACACTGAATTAATACTTAATGCAAACTAAAACTCTCTGTCCAGGAGATCTGTTTATATAGAGTCTATCGAATTTACGAGAATTCTTCAAAGGCATCCGCCCGATATTTCTCGATCATTAACAATCACTCAAACAATCAAACATATTAAAAACAATCGGAATTGATACAAAATTAATTAATAACATTACAAAATGATTAGAAATGGTAATTAGAGATACTTGAATACAAAATTATTTACAGAAATCCTTTCAAACGGTAGAAAATCGTCCTGTAGACATCGTAACTTACATTAATACATGTAATTACAAACTTTTAATAAATTCTCTTGCATCATTCGGTTCTTAAACATATTAAATGATCTTTAAATAATTTTCTTACCTAAAACAAAGTCTATATACACTTATTTACAAGAAATTACAAAATAAACATATCAAATCACTTTCAAGCAAACTTTGGCTCACTACAAATACTTCATACAGCATAATGTTATTCAAAATTCAGGTATAAGGGCTGTTACAATATCCTTGATGATTTAAATCTGATAAAAAAGTTATCTTAAATCTAATTTAATAGCTAAGACATGTATCAAAAACTAAGGGTATCATATATAATGGTAGTAAGAATTTATTATGGAAAAGCTTATAAGGAGAAACGAATAAGTCATCCTTAATGATATCTTTAGTTATACGAATACGTTATTCTCGTTAGATTATCAGAGTATTTTGTTAGGATTTTAAAATAAAAAAATGCATTTCACTTTAGATTACGGAGACTATAATTTCGTAAACGGGTAACTGTTATTTATGTGACAAATACATTTCGCATTATGTACATTTCTCCTAGTTTTTAATAAACTTCATTGCATCTTACCTTCTGTCCAAAAAATTCTTAGGTTATGCTCATAACTGATGCAGATAAAGTAGCGTAAATATTGAATCCCCTTCTCAATTTCTGTGTCTAACTGATACGGATAAAAAATCGCAAATATTGAATCTCCTTCTCCTTATATGAATTTCAGCGTCTAGCTGTAAATAAACGAAAAGCAAGATGGTGGTACGAACGTAATATGGTGGTTGATGATTGGCCGTTTGTTAGCCAATAGGAGTAGCAGCTATAGACGACGCACGCAGACGCCACGTTAGCGTTTTATATAATAGGATTACTCTAATGTTGGAATTCTTGTTTATCCTCTGGCCCGTTTCGCCTCTCGTGACTTGCTTACGATCATTGTGTTAGGAGAATTAAAAAGTGCAACAAAATAGACGTGATTGTCGAAGGTCGAAGTGTTTAATTGCGTCAGATGATTATAATTATGTGCAGCATTTGGTGTAAACTGCTGACTGAGGGCACAACTCATGAGCTGCCACACTTCACAATACAGATTTATTTAAAATATTGGATCACTTATGATTTATCGATGAGAGGGGATACGCGCCCAAAAATAAAAAATAAATAAGCAAATCCGATTCATCAATTGGCTTTTTCTTGAGTAAGGATTCATTATTTTAACAATTAACTGCGGAAGAAATGGCGTACAATAGTTACCTATTATGTATTGTAATAATTAATCAGTCTAGTCATAATGTTTATAAGAGGCGCACTACGTTCTGAAGCAGTTATTGAGAAGTGAAAATACGATATCATCTCAAGCCCAAAGTAAAAAGCCATCAATTGCAGCGATAAAGAAAAATGTTAATGGTTCTGTCCTTGAGAGTTAATTACATTTATCTGTTTTCACCTGACTGTGAAAAAACAGGATTATTCATCAGAGTTGGTTTCATTTCATTCTGCATCAGAGGATATGAGTTGCGACTTCTGATCTGATAGCTTCTTATCGATTAAGTTTCATGTCGAGTGTGCTACTGACGTCAATTTAGTACTCATAGTATTAGATTTTCCCAACCACTTTGCCCGTATCAAACACAACTAGGCGTAACACATTTGACAGGTGCCTTTAAAAAAAAATAATGTCGTACTTAAGAAGTGTTCTCCCTCATACCGATTTTAATTTAAAATCACTCCAATGTTCAAAGTAGAATGTCCGTTATAACGATAAGCTTAATATTAATCTTATGAATTTTTCTAAAAAATAGTATTTATAAATGTATTTTTTTAATTATATGTGTTAATCGTCATAAATACCAATAATAATAGTACCGGTTTGAAGCATCCTCGCCAGCAATGAATAATTCGGGCCACAGGAGGCCCGTTGGAAAAGATAAAATATATCATTTAACAAGAGAAGGCAAGGAAGAAAAATATACTGGAAGCGGCTAGAGCTGTTGTCAGAAATACGAGTCATGTAAAAGTGTTAGTCAAGTCCAATATTATTTATGTGAGGTTGAGGAATACATGTGTATTTAGGTGAAAGTTTAAGTGATTGATATTGGTCGAAAAGATCACGAATCTCTTTAAGTACACGAGACGAAGGTAGGTTGTGTATAATTTTCCCTTTCGGGGAAAATGAAATGCCTGATATAAAAGGTGGCGGGAGAATTTACATTAGGCATTGCCTAATAAACAATAAAGGGCGTAATGTGTATTCTTTATTCTAGGATGATCCACTGAAATCGAGAAGAAGTAAAGGAAATACTATATTTGTAACGGGAGATGTGTGGAGTAGTAATTTATGTTGAAGTACCAACTAATATAAGAAACATAGCTAAGGCGTAGGTTGATCACTAAAACGAAAACAGTCAGTATTAATCTGTGCAGTTCTTCAGTATTGTTGTTTACAAAAGTATTTACCGTTTTCGAATAAACACATACAATTTTACAATTACAACCTTTTATTAGTCATAAACGAATACCAAGGCATTAGGAGACCTCTCATACAACCCGACCTTACAGAAAGACATGACAGGTGGTGTTAAAAATGTTTGAAGTTGAGAACAGATTTTGACTTTATGTGCCGCCACCAGGTAACTTAGCATTATAAAACACACTTAAGGATTTTAAGTCAGGATCGAAAATATCAAATTAATTATTTTTATTTTGCTTATTTACAATACTCAACAACAATTATACTGTAATCATTGAACAACCTTGTTTCAAAATAAACACACTTATATCCATATAGTTCAGCGGACAAAGCCCGGAGACAGCCATCAAGACAGGATCACCAGTCACAACAAATATATGACATCGAGGGGCTCTAACCAAGCCACCGCCTCCGGCGTAGCCAAGTTTATTAAGTCTTCCAGACTACCAAGAAAGGCACGCAGTGGGCAATCCTGCACAATGTGAAACTTCACCGCAGTCACAGTACGGAGAATCTGCCCAGCCACAGGTATTGAGAGTTGAAGCAGTTCTTCCCGTACCACATGTAATACGATTTAATTTGCACCAAATTTACCGCGATAAGTTGAATCCTGGTAGTTTTGTGCAGTAACTTGCATTATGCCCTGTGGTGTTGGCGATGGCCATTCCGCTGTCAAGCTATCTGTAGGGCTGATGGAGTTAGATGTTACACTGACAGCAGTCATCCAGGCAGGGTGACGTGACTTCAGCCGTGTTTGTATTCCATAATATCTCCATGGATGGGAAGACCCTTGTTGTTTAGAATTCTCTACCATAGTTTGATTAGGACCTTTTGCCTTCTGATGTGAGGTGCTGGGATGTTGCTGAGCACCGGCAGCATTTGAATAGGTGTAGATAGAAGCGAGCCAGATATGATCCACATTGTTTGGCGAAGCTGAACGTAAAACAACTGGGTTATTAAGTCACACCCTGGAGCGGTATTCAGCTGTTGTTCTTACTGTATTCGCATCAGCTCCCCATGAAGTTCCTGCCAGCCGCTAAAGTAAAGTGTTCCGACTTTTAAGCTTGGCAGATGTATCCTGAAGGTGCCTTTTCTACGTCAGGGTTTGTCTGATGTGAAACTCAAGTATTTTGTTGTACTATTATACTTCAGCACCTGGTCTCTGAATGATATATTCTGTTGGTAGTTTTTTAGTTTACCTAGAGACTGCCATTACAGTAGAAACTTTTTCTTCTGTATTTCAATGCACAAACAATGATTGTGCACTTGTGGTATGCATTCGCTGTACCCACTCCAATAACTGTATTTCAAGAATTTTACAGTCACCCATCAACAAGAATGAGAAATGGTAACTTAGGAGAGTCTATGAGTATACACCACTGACACAGGTATTCGAACAGATAAACCTGCAGAACACCCGCCACACACATCGCGTTACCATCCCTTGCTAAAGGAACAAACACCACTAAACGCGCCCCCCCCCCCCCCTTGTCGGAGTGTTCGCAGTGACTCTTGGCGATAAACGGCTATTTGTGTGTCTATGCTACAACAGATACTAATTAACATCCGGACCGGGAATCGAACCCACCATCTCCCACATGACAGCCCCGAACGTTAAAAACTCACCCACCAGGAATAAAAAAAAAAACCTCTGAAAGGAGGACGAATATACAGACCTTCAGTGAAATCGTCTACCTGACTAAAAAGTTGTATTTAAATGGATAAAAGCACATGCGATCCTGCCAGGAAACGAAGAAACAGGCTGCCTAGCAAAAGAGTGCTATGCAAAGCGGCGAGGAAGAGACAATGTGAATCACGAACTTCCTTAAGAAAAACTGCGGGGAAATATGGGATAAAGAATGGTCGGAAACATCACAAGTTTGTGGCGTTAATCACATGTTCTTCAGCTGCAAGAAATACTGGAACAACACAGACTTCATGAAAACACTTCCTCATGAGGTCATCCAGTCACCAATCAACATTAAACATTTATTGCCCGCTGAAAATGTTACCATATATATATCGCTTAATCCGATCATTTGTCGGAAATAATAACCTAAAGGTTTAGAAAAGTACAATTTTACTTGGTATGGCTGTATCACGGAAAGGTTAAATGCCAAATAAATATATATAAAATGATTCAAGCACTCACCCTTTTTTTGGGGGGGGGGGAAACAAAAGAAAACCGGACAGTAAGAACGTAGACCGACATACACGAATTTACTCTGAAACGAGAACCATTTATTTTTTGTGGTTGCCCCCGTGTTTTATTAACAAACACAAGCGGAATTATGGAGACGTGTTCTAGTGCTGTGTCAACGCGAGTTAAACATCGTGCTGTTATCTAATTTTTAACTGCTGAAAAAAGTGATTCCTACTGAGATTCATCGTCGTTTCAAGGCTGTTTATACCGACGATGCTGTTGATAGGTCTACTGTAAATCGATGGGGCACTAAAATTTCGACCATGTCGCTGTGTGTATGTGTCTGTGAACGAAGAAATTTTATTAGGCAAACTGTTAATCAAAGCTTACTAATTTTGGAAAGTAGTTCGTTAAAGGATTCAGGCGATTTTCGAAGGTTAAATTAACTTGGATTCTTTCCAGTTGAACTCCCCAATGTGGAAGTATTCATAAACGTTACTACTTTGTGTGAATCATTGTACGTTCAAAGTAGTGTGTTGAGGATGAAAGCTGTTGTTGGTGCATTCAGTTCTACAGCGCCGAAGGACAGAGTGGGCATACAAAGCCATTGCGCCACTGGTAGGACGGTCGCCTCCTTTCCTCTGGGGCCTGCAGTTTAACGTAGAATCCGAATCACGGATCGTTCAGT
Source organism: Vandiemenella viatica (assembly GCA_031002005.1). Lineage (NCBI taxonomy): Eukaryota > Metazoa > Arthropoda > Insecta > Orthoptera > Morabidae > Vandiemenella > Vandiemenella viatica. The sequence goes on from JARYHS010012519.1 coordinate 70,692,100, forward strand.
CTTATTTTCCATAGCTGCCAGACGTTACGGGTAAAAGTAGTACCTATTAGTTGCTGTCCTACATATTTAGTGCGCATTGTCTGTGATATGTGTTTGGAAACTCTACATGCTTGCTATTGTGAATTTTTGTTGCTTTACAGTTGTTCTATTTCTGATATAAGTTCTATTTCTGATATAATAACGGCAGTACAAAACACGTAGCTGCGTGCCTACAGTTGAACTTCCATTACATCGCTGTACAGTAACTTTCTTTCGTATCAACCTTGCTACTTATCCAGTTTCTTTGGCAGAGGCATATTGCATACTGTACGAATATTGCTTTTCAACGGTTAGTTGATAGATTGTGTAGTTGATTAGAGTTACTGTATTAGTCTCTAACATGCAGCGTCCCAGCTAAAGATGTTTTGTCAAAGTTCACACTATTTCCCTGTGTCCCTGGTAGCAGCAATATCTGCGTAACCAATCATTTCAGATGTTGGAAATTTCATAATTATCGAAGCACCATGCGAAAAAATTACTTCTCAGAATAGATATTTTTCAGTATTGTCCACGAAAATTACCGAGCGTGGTGGGTGAGTGTTAACGCTCTGACCATGCATTCAGGAGGGTGCTGGTTCGAATCCCCGTCTGAGCATCCATATTCTGGTTTTCCATGGTTTCCCCAAATCACTCCAGGTGACCGTTCCCTGCACCAATCCTTTCCCGCCTCTAATGATGTCGATGTCGACGAGGTGTAAAGCCATACTGGTACGCTAATAATTTATCCACTTACGATGGTGATACCTTAGATTCGTAGCCCGACACTGATACACATGATATTCGCATTCGGGAAGATGCGGTTTCGAATCCTTGTCCGGGCACCCACATCTGAATTTTCGCCTTGGTTTATTTAAAAGGTCACTGCCGAATTTCTTCCAGTTACTTGCTCCCCGGTCCTTTCCCACTTCTAACGATTTTGACGTCAACGAGGCGAAGCCAGAAATAAAAGGCTTTTCCATAGCATTAATTTTTCGGTTGATATCCATACTAACCTGATTGCTTACATATACGTTACACACTTCAAGGACATTCTTTACCCACCTCCGTATCAAAATTGATCTGTCATACAACGTTGCAGCCAGCAACATTAGACATGTGAAATAAGGTAACTGAGCTCCGTTCCTATCCACAATTGGGTTGATACAGGTTGTACTGGCCTGGAACTTAGGACGACGCGGTTTGTCCGGCCAACCAAGTTTCAATTTTAGAAGGTTTTTCCTCAATCGCTTGAGGTGAATGCCGGGATGGTTCCCACAAAGGACCATAGTCGAATTCTCCCCCGTTTCTTCGTTCAATCCTCTGTCGTCTGTAAAGTTCATGATGAGAGACGACTGAAGAAGCATAACACCTTTCAATTTTACAAGGTATTTTCCACAACATTAGACAGGTGAAATAAGGAAACTGAGCTCCTGTCCTATCCACAATTGACATTCAGTGTATCGCACTATAAACGTGAATCCATATTTATTTCCTTCGCATGCGCAGATACTTGTTTGTTCTCACTACCGCGCGATGGATGCCTGGACGGGGATTCGAATCCTCGTCCTCCCGAAAGCGAGGCCAGAGAGTTAACCGCTCACCCACCACGCTCGGTCTGAGCCGTAATAATATGCACAAAACTTTGTCCAAAACACTCGCCGTCACAAACGTCTTTCGCCGAACTTATCGCAGTTAGTAACGGTAATTCTAAAGCAAAGGAAAACGTACTGGACTTATGATTTTTTTCTTTTTACTTTTGGCTTTACGCCTCGTCGAAGTCGAGGTCATCAGAGGCGGGATGTGACTGGAGACAAGGAACGGGAAGGTATTCGGCCATCGCCTTTTTGAAGGAAGCATCCCGGCATTCGCTCGGAATAATTTAGGTAAACCATTAAAACCCAAATCTGGATGCCTGGACGGGGATTCGAACCCGCGTCCTTCAGAATGCGAGGCCAGAGATTTTAACGCTCACCCACCATGCTCGGTCTGAGCCGGGGGTGGTTCCTCACAATAGCCCATGGGCGCCTCCTGCCATATCCCTTATATCCGTTCCAAACCATAACCCTTTTCGATAGGTTCAATGCTCCCTCCGCCACACACTTTTAGTGAATCGCAGAGTAATAATAATAATAACTATCAAGGAATAAAATGGAGACATTAAAATGAAATCTCCAATACGTAGCGAGTCATAAAAATTCGTCAGAAAGTTTAACCTAGCTACATGATGACTGTTAGGAAAGTTGCACTATCCTTAAATATATTTTGTACCCTAGAACTACGAGAGACGAAAGTGAATTTAATTAACTCATTGAAAATACATGTAGTGTAGTCCAGATTGGCTTTGTTATCATTATTTTTAATCTCATTCACCTTTAAATAACTTTACTATGATAGTGTTACTAACTTCGAACATTCCCACAACCTCTGTCTCCTGGCCGCGAAGCATAAAGCACTGAGCCAAGGAACAACTAAAAGGTTGAAGATCTGGGATGTCCACCTCTACGAGAACTGAAGAAAAATAATTTGTTAAAACTTTGTAAAGGACACATATTTTGTAATGCTGTATGTGCCGTTGAAAACGTATTTTTAATTGCCCAATGGTGGGTGAAATAAAAAAAAATCAAATTAAATGCAATGTATTTTATTTATTATTATTAAACTTCAATTCATGAATGACCTAGCCAAGCGTAAATACGTGAACGTCTTACCCCAGGTAGCGAGAACCGGTTTTGGTTCGCCCGCCCGCTCTACAAAAACTGGTTCTCGGCGCGGGGGTATCAAATTTTTCGGGTGATATCTATACTAACCTGATTGCTTACATATACGTTACACACTTCAAGCACATTCTTTACCCACCTCCGTATCAAAATTGATCTGTCATACGACGTTGCAGCCAGCAACATTATACATGTGAAATAAGGTAACTGAGCTCCGTTCCTATACACAATTGGGTTGATACAGGTTGTAATGGCCTGGAACATAGGACGACGCGGTTTGTCCGGCCAACCTAGTTTCGATTTTACAAGGTTTTTCCGCAATCGCTTGAGGTGAATGCCGGGATGGTTCTCACAAAGGACCATAGTCGAATTCTCTCCCGTTCAATCCTCTGTCGCCTGTAAAGTTCACGATGAGAGACGACTGAAGGGGCATAACACACCATACGATGGAACTGGGGTTAGGGAGAACAGTTGGTCACCGCTGTGGTCTAACAAAAGAACAATAGAATAGAAAGCTGGTGCTAGGGTTCGGGAAGGTGGGTGTTTAAACAAGTGGCCTGGCAAAATAGCAATAGAATCGGCAGCTGGTGCTAGGGCGGTGAAGGCAGGTGTTCAAACAAGTGGCCATGATTGAAAGGTGGGAGGGAGGAGGACAATAGAACAATCGAACAAAGGACCGCGAGGGCAGCTGGCGCGGCACACCTGGTGTGGTTGGGGTCGCTCAAGTGGCCTAACAAAATAAGAATAGAACAAAGGACCCCAAGGGCAGCTGGTACTAGGGTTGGGGAAGGCAGGTGATCAAACAAGTGGCCATGATTGACAGGTGGGAGGGAGGAGAACAATAGAACAAAGGACCGCGAGGGCAGCTGGCGCGACACACCTGGTGTGGTTGGGGTCACTCAAGTGGCCTAACAATAGAACAATAGAGGGGAAACTGAGGTTAGTCAAGTGGTCCTCAAGTCAAGTGGCCTAATTAGCTTAACAATAGAACAATAGGGGTGAAGCTGAGGTTAGTTAAGGAGAGGGATGGGAGGGGAGGGAGGGGAGGTGTGGAAGGGAGGGGGGTGGGAGGGAGGGGATGGAGGGGAAGGTGGCGTGGCCAATTACATGACTGCACCCATTGTGTCAGCGAACTGCCCAATCCACACTACTGATGTCATCGGCATATACAAATTTATGAGAGACTGTGTCTGGCAGGTCAAGAGTATATAAGTTAAAAAGTATAGGGGAGAGAACAGAGCCTTGTGGTAGATCTTTATTTAGCTTGGGAAATCTGCTCCTCCTGAATTGAGTGTGCACCTGTAACAAGCGGTAACTTAACATGTTTTCCAGTAAAGGAATTTTCTTTTTGCAAGGAACTGCTTTGATTAGTTTCAGAAGGAGACCCTCTCTCCAAACTGTATCGTATGCTGCCTAAAGGTCTAGGAATACGGATAAGTTCTTCATTTTCTTCTGATAACCTAATTCCAAGTAGGTGGTGAGAGACAGGACCTGTTCACTACAGTCACGACTGGGACTGAATCCAGCTTGTTCAGTAGGGTCAAAGCTTCGAGAAGAGTTACCTGTGTTCGTAGCATACCTTAAGCTACACGTTCTCCCTGGGTGGTGTTAAAAGGGAGACAGTGATCACATGCCGCCTTAATACCCCTCTAGGCCTCACGCCAATGACATTAATTACAAATATAACAGTCCTTCTGAGGACTCAGAGTTCCATACAAGGACAATAGTCCCCAGCTAAATATTTTCCAACTTAACATCGAAGTCATGAGTAGAGCCAAGAGATCAGTCTTACAGAAATACTCAGTTGATGTTGTCATACTGCAAGAAACTCACACAGAGAACGACAAGCAGCTGCTGACTAGAGTGAAACTACCTGGATATAAAACGGTAACAGCACAACATCATGCAAAATAAGGCATTGCAACCTACATTAAGAATGACATATGCCACTACAACGTCATTCCAGCAAACTATCATCCAACTTACTTTTCCTCCACAATAGAGGTGCAGAATGTTGTGGTTACAAACATCTACAAGCCACCCGCTGCACGTTGGCCAGAAACTATCGACTTGGCTCTTACTAAGAATAATATTATCCTTGGAGATTTCATCATCCATCATAGGCTATACTTTGGGGGTGAAGAGAACGGGATCAAATTAACAGACCGGGCTGACGCCAAGAACGTGACGTTGATACATAAAGCTAAAGACAAAGGTACATTTCATTCCACTCACTGAAAAAATGACTATTCACCAGACCTTCTGGTTTAACAGCTCCTTTCTGTCGCGTAAGGAGACAAGTCATTAGTGACTTCCCTCACAGTCAGCATACACCCATAATCTACAAAATAGGAATCCAGAGACCTGTTATCCGATCAACCTCTAAATCTCGGTGGAACTTCCAGAGAGCAGATTGGGAAGCCTATGTGAAGTATACTGACGCTAAAATTCTATGGTTCAAAGCAGTCGCAGAGAATTATCAAATTAATGAAACCCCATCAAGAACTGGTCACTAGTTGTTACTTGATGCTACAGGTAAAACCAAACTGGGCCTTGTTTCAGATTTGTAGTAGTGCCAGCTGCTCCTGCATGAACCTAGGTGTGTTCGAATCTAAAATATGTCTGGTGAGGTTCGAAATTAAAGGAACAAAAACCGGAACTTTGAGATGTAAAGGAATAGTCAAATTGTGGAAGAGTGAAAAAGAATTGCGAAAATAATTTTTAATGCTACAAACAAGCCATAGAAGCAAAAAAATGAAGCATGACGTAAGTAAAAATATTGATTGGATCAGGAATTAAGACGTTATGGGTGAAGCGGGTTTTGTACAGGTATACGTTCGGAAATTTATAGTTTACAAAGACCACATAAAAAATGTTGAGATTGATGGCAGTCTTTCATTTCCAACCTCGGATTCAGGTAAAGTAAAATTATAAAACATACTGAAGATTTGAAGGGAAGTCATAAAATTTCAAACTGTATATGAGCAAGCCTCCTCTCCCTTCCTCCCCCAACCCCCGAAATCGAGATCCGCTCAGTCAATTTTGCGCCCCCGAGTGTGGTGGGTGGGCGATAATTCTCTGGCCTCTCATTCTGGAAAACGCAGTTTCGAATCACCCTCCGGCCACACAGACTTAGCTTTTCATGGTTTCCTAAATCACTCCACTCGTATGCCGGAATGGTTCCTTTACAAGTTCATGGCCGAATCCCATCCCGTTTATTGCCTGCAAACCTTTCCCGCCTCTATTGACTGAAGTCGACTAGAGGTAAAGCTAGAATAAATAAATCAAATGAAAATGTCTTTTTATTTGCTTGACACCTCGTCGAAGGCATCGGAGGCGGGAAGGTAACGACAAGGAATTAAGCCATGGCCTTCGAAATATCCCCACATTCTCCTGGAGTGTTTCTGGGAAACCACGGAAAATACAATGTAGACAGCTGGATTGAGATTCGAGCTCTGGTCCTTCAGAATACAAGGACAGAGCGTTACCACTCTTCCACCATGCAGGTTATCAAATTAATAGTTAAAAAGAGTTGCAACTGTGTTCGTGAAGTAAACTAGTGACCTAGTTCCATGTAAAGTGGCTAGTCCAACTAATGGTCATCGTTCCACCATCACAATTATACTTTGTTATGGATAAAATTATTAAGACAGTTAAATGGAGAGAGTAAAATAACCGCAAACTTTTGTACGATATGAAATGGGGTAGGTCAGAAGCCGGTAAATATGCGGAACAATAAATTTATTCTTAATATGAAACATGCAGATATTCTAACAATAACAGTAACCAGAAAAAAATACTAGCTCTAATATCATGCGAAATGGAACCAAAAATTGATATAGTAACGACCATCAGATACGTGGATTGTGCAATTACAAGTGACAATTGAGCCTAACAGGAGCCATTAAACATAATTAAAATGCTTCATTTTTATTACCAAACCAGATAACTACTTTTCGACAAAAAATTTCAGGGAAGGCGTGAGCATTACACTCTCTCAACAGGAGCGGTATAGGAATAAAAGGAAAACCAATACCTTGATGTGAAGATACATAGAGATATATCCCAAAGAATCTCAAGAAATGGAATGAGTGGAAAGAGCTAAGGAAAAAGTAAATCAAGGGGCTGAAAAGCTATACTCTCGCCCGAGAATCTGTAGACGAACAATGACAGCATAATGGTAGCGCAATAATAACAATAACAATGTCTGAATTAATAACACCTGTCCTAAATCTTTATAATCAGTGGCTGAATATAATGAATCGTGTTCAGTGAAATGCAGAGTATTCCTTACTTGTAGTTATTGCTCCATCCATGTGAATCACTTGTCAACATAACGTAAACAATTTCTTTGTATAGACAATATGTGAAATAATTGTTTGTTGTTTCAGTGAAATGCTAAAGAAAGTGGAAAGTCGCCGATAAAGGCCGAATTAATTGTACCAACTTCAAATCTTTTATACATTTTTCAGTTAACTAATTCATCATTCATCTTCCAAAAGAGACCTACAAAAATCAAACTTACTACAAAAAACGTGATTGAGTTAACTGTAAATCTTTTAGTCCAGTGAAAGTTTCATACCAGCTATTTTAACACCATTAACACAATGCACATAACACACTCAGCCGTCAAAATGTTTTGCACGTAATACTAAATCCAAATATCACTAAAAAATGCTGGGTAACACGACATGAAACCCTCTTACAAGCAGCGGTATTCAATGCGGAACTCGGGCTCGAGGTACGATGGAGTATAAATAGTATGATACTTCAGGTATTTATTCTAATCCCTTGGACCTTCGTTTACGATGAATCGAGAGTTATAAACTGTAACAATTAACATTCCTACGGAATAGCTGTAGAGAAGCTAACCGATAGCTGCTCGAATCAGTAAACGAAAGCTCATTATGTCCACCCTATACTAATAATATTTTTTTACCGGTGTGTACACCTGTATTTTCTGATAAAATAAAATATGTCTGGTATGGTTCGAAATTTACGGAGGAAGAACGGAATTTAGAAATATATACGATGCAATAAAGAAAGTAAAAGAAAATTTTCCATGTGGCATAAGTGTTCAGGGAGAAAAAATTAGTATACTACGATTTTCTGATGACATTGTCTTGTTAGCAGAAAGCGCTGAGGACATTGAGAAATTACTGAATGGCATGAACAAAATACTGAAGGAAGATTTTTGACTGCATATAAATCACAGCAAGACTAAATTGATTAAATGTAGCAGAAATGATACCAATATTAGTTAGTAGATTAAATATAAAAATAGGATCGCATGCAATTTGAGAAGTAAGTGAATTCTGTTACTTAGGAAGCAAAATTACAGCCTATGGCCGAAGCAAGAATGATGTAAAAAGCAGAATAGCACTAGCAAAAAGAGCCTTCACGAAAAAGAGAAATCTTTTAGTTTCAAATATTGATCTACGAATTAGAAAAAAAAAAACTTTTTAAAATTCTATGTGTGGAGCACAGCACTTGACGGTAGCGAAACATGGACTTTATGAATACCGGAAAGAGGGAAAATTGAAGCATTTGAAATGTGGTGTTACAGAAGAATGCTGAAAATTAAATGGACAGATAAAGTAAGAAATGAACGAGTTTTGGAAATGATGGGTGAGGAAAGAAGTAGTTAATATGCTGGTGGAGGGAACAGTCGAAGGTAAGAACTGTAGAGGAAGACAGAGGTTAGAATATATGAAGTAAATAATTGAGGACGTGGGTTGTAGGGGATATGTAGAGATGAAGAGGTTAGCACAAGATAGGAAGGGATGGAGGATTGCATCAAACCAGTCGAAAGACTGATGACAGGTTAAAAAAAAAACGATACATGCTACCTACTTCAATAAAAACAAAAGTTTTTTGTGGCTGTAGAGTGTAACATTCCGTACAAAAAACCAAAAACTGTTGGATCATATGTACAGCTCAGCCTGTACTCATATTAATTAAACAATGTAAGTTTATCGTAAGATTACAAGAGGAATATCTTCGATCAAAGTTTCCTGTTACGGAAGCAGTTAATTTTTTTCAAATCATTGTATGACGCTGATCATCAAAAAATTTGAAAATACCTCGAAGAAAACCAAATTAGTATTTTTATTTTTTTTGAAAATGGATCTGAAATGTCACATACAGCAGGAGGCAATCCTAAAATTACACGTTTCCCGTCTCTAAAGACCTCGCTGTTAGAAAGACGTTAAACAGATTTTTTTAAAAAATAAAAAATTACACGACGCATTAAACTGTATGGCAACTAGACCTCTTTCGCTTCGATCGTTTCTCCATAGCTGTTTACAATTCATATATACTATCCACAGTTTTAAGTCTCGGTTTCTAGTAAACAAAAGCCCACCAGGGCGAACGGAATCAGGGAGAAATACCTGAGGTGTTAAAATAAACATTTGCCTCGTTCGTCCTTCAATTCCGAGCTCCACGCTGATGTCTGCTCTATGATAGTCAAATTTCCCAATGAAGATTATTCAGGAGGGTGCAAAAATCTACGACAATTGCCGATGCCTGAAAGATCTGAAATAAAAATACGCTTTGACCTTTTCCTTTAAGCCTCAAGTGCGGTATGGAGGATGACATATTTTTCGTAATCGCATGGGAATGACTTGTGCCTCGGGTCTGTGTTGAGGCCAGATGGTGGCATAGTTGAAGTCGCGAAGAAATCATAATTCACGGTTACTCGTAACTCAATCATCAGGGCATTGAGGTAAATCGATAATACATATTTTATAACTCTCAGCGAAGATAATAAGAATTTACATTACAAAACAATTGCTTAACTAAGATCACGGGACATATCTAACCGACATGCACCGGTTACAACATTATTGCAACATTATGGAATGAATTCTTAAATATTATATGGGAGGCATCACTTTAAATGGTATTTGGTTTACATTTCACAGGCTTAGAAGTTACTTTCTGATTATGCGCCATATTTGTTGCTTAAAACGTAGTTCTATTAAAATCTGTGTACCTACAAGTCACCCTTAAAATCAAGGAAAACTTCATAATTTCGTATTACTAAATCAAAATGTGAAGAACTTTTACTTCGAATGCATGTAGCTTTCACCGTGCAATGAAAAAATTTAATTTATTATCTCCCGAGTTCTAACATGGACCAACGCGTTGGAGGAACGTGGATCTTGTAACGATACAATCGCTATATTGATACTTGTGGCAGAATGGACTATCTTAAAAGGAGTTAAGATGGTACGTGGCTACAGTAAGCGTATGTGCGCGTGAGTTGGTCATGTATTGCATAATGTGCCGGTGAACATTATTTGGCTTAAAAGTAACATTTGAAAGTGAATTAACAGTTTTAGTAACGACATCGACGACAGATTTGAGTATGTTATAGACTTAAACAAGAACTGTGGAATGTGAAATGGAATGCTGTATTATGACTGACTGGTTTTTATGAATGCTCGATCGTATTCACTGCTTAATTGAACCATGCAAAGTCCGATTATGAATCACTTAAACCTGGTGAGTTTAAGACGGCGTGTGGTGTAGCATACTTGCGAACCTTTTTAAGTAATAAATCAGTGATAACTGTTTCCATAAAAAGTTGTTCCATTTATGTAAGTGTGAATCCTTTCATCACATTTAGTATTTAATTCCGAGTACCAACTCGTGGTGGCCGGTCAGACAGAATCAGCAATAGCTTCAAAGCAATCAGCAGTAAATATAATTACGTACTTGTATTGTCGTGCAGCAACTAATTAAACCAATGGACCTTCGCGTGTACGTCGTTACAATCTGTAAGTGTGTAAACTTAGTTCCACATTAATTTGTTTGTGAAAAGAATAGTTTTACAAACTGAAATTTGGGACTGTCTGGTCATTCCACTAAATAATTATGGAAAATATTCGAAAATCTGTACCGTGCGTGTATAGACAGCGAATAACTAAGGAAAAATATCATCGGTAAGTCGGCAACATGCAGTGTTCTTTGATCATGTGAGAGCATTAGATGTTGATACTATACGTTATCAACTAGATTAAAAACTGCTTTCTCATGTCTCTCAATTGTTTTAAGAGCATGCAAATTATCCGATAAAAATTTTAATTAACGATGTAATCACTGATTCATGTTTTGTGTTGGTACTTTAAGGCTATCACGCACGTCAATAGATATGACAACAGACCATTCTACCAGCCGGGAAATTACAATTCTAATCTGAACTTACTATTTACACCAAAGAGAATTAGGAATGTTATTGTCATCATAAAAAAAAAAAGATTGACAGTATGAAGAGAGAAATAATCAATGTCTAATAGCAAATAAAGTGTTGAAATAAAGTCCAGGAAATGTTAAGATGTTTTCTTCGCAGAGGAAAAAAACTGTTGACAACATAGCAACCTTCGTTTAAGTATAAAGAAAGTTCATTAGGAAGGATTACAGAATTAAAGAAATTATTGAAGCTATGAATAAATAGAAGATGGTAAGAGAGTCATTCACGAAATGGATAGTGATATAGAGAGAGAGCCAGTAAGAAATATTAGCATTTTGAACTATTAGAGGCCGGGCTACTCTAAACCAAAATAAAATTATATAAAAATATACCCAGTCGCGTATGATGTCCAAACATAAACCTGCTTTCATATACGCAGTGGCGAAAAAATTCAAGCTAATTGCGAATTAGCTTGTATAATAAGTTAACTAATTATTGTTGACTGCAACTTAAGGAACTTGTCTACTTTTCGTATGGCTCTACGCCTCATCGACGTCGAGTCGAGGTCATTAGAAGCTGGAAAGGACCGCGGGAAAGGAACTGGAAGGAATTCGGCCATGGCCTTTTAAACCAAACATCGTGGCGTTCGCCTGTAGTGATCTGGGGAAACCGTGGTAAGCCCAAATCTGAATGACCGGTCGAGGATTCGAACCCGCGACCTCTCGAATGCGAGACAGAGCGTTACCGCTCACCCACCATATTCGGTTTTAAGAAACTGACGTGTTCCTTTTGCTACTATGTATTTCATTTTGACGTGATAGTATAAGTGTGGATGTAACGTTGAAGATATTTTACAGGAACACAATGTAACGCTTGATAATTGTGAGTTGTCAGAAACTGGTAGAACATGGGGTTACCTGGTGTAAGTTCAAGCAGACAATAAACAAAAGATAATTACTGTACATATGCCAGTGTGGCTATGCATGTTAAAGTGTCATCTAAATGATTTGGGAGGCACAACAATTTCGCGTTACAATCCTGCGCCTCGCCTACCACCAACCTTGACTTTAGTTTTTAAGCGGATTCGCGCAATCACCTAGTAAATGCTGGAATGGTCACAAACTTCCACTCTGTAAACTGTGCCTTTCACGAAAAAAATACTTATCATACATTACACCAGTTACACGGATCGTGGACAGGTGGCAATACTTTACTCCTCCCATTAAATCTGCCATTCAAGCAGGCGTCATGACTGATGATTTAAGGTTCACATATTTAAAATTTCATGACCGCTAATAGGCTATTTGATTCGCGATTCAAATTTGCTGAAAAAATTACTGTCCTTCTAAGTAAGCATTTGTGTAGTAAATAAAAAACAGAAAAAGTAATGCATTTGAAGAGAGTAAATGAGGCAACTCCCCAATTTTACAGAAAAAAATATTAGATCGGTGTACTGTTCATAAATTTTATCAAAGGTATCAAGCAACTTTTTCAGTTTCTTTTTAGGATTTTTTAAACGACACTTTATAATTCGTCAGAGACGAAATAATTTAGCACCGATAGAGAATGGTGACCAAAAACTGCAATTAAAAAGGTGTCCTCCTTGTAAAGGAACCACCCAGCATGCAACTTGATTAATTTAGTTTGGAAAGGCTATGTAAAACTGAAGTCCGGTAGAAACAGAATCTAAAGGTACGTTTCCAATGAGGCAACTTCTGGACAACAAGTGGCATGCGACACTGACGCATGCGACAAGGAGTATTTCAAGCGAAGCAACACGCTGCGACATGTAGCAAGTAACAATGACGCATGCCACATGTTGGGCCGTGTCGCCAGTCGTATGGGCCACTGTGCGACAAAAATATAGCGAGTCGCACGATGTTGCCTGTATCCAACAGGCGGTGGGTAAGTGTGACAGAAAACGGGCGACATGGAGTGGAACATATAGGATTCAACCTTATTACTGAAGACTACCATACTCGAACGGGAGATGTGGAACAACAAAAGTGATTAATATAAAAACAGGAATGTGAAAAGTGACAAATTATTTGCTAACAAGTATGAAAAAAAAAAAAAAAATAGTAAACTGAAGAATTTGAGGTTTGATTTTCAAAGGGAATGTAAAATTATTACTACACCGAAGAGCGGCTCATCTCCTGAAGAGAAGTGATTTGCTTATAATCTCATGACATTTTTTTAGTGAATATTATATATATATATATGTAGTAATAAAAACTTTACAAAACGGACCTATATATTATTAATATAGGCTATATTTACAGCTTGCATATTAAATTTTTCTTGAGTTGACCATTCATTTTTGACAATTGTGTGCAATAGGAAGAAATTAAGTCATACAAGAACATAAAGTTTGTGTTTTGTTTCTTTGTATTTGTCTTGCCAAGATGCTTTGCATTGTTTTGTCACAAAATATCTTACGAATTCATCCCGCAGGCGTTTTGCACCCGATTTTAACCATACCCGTGTCATCTTCTATTACCGTCCTCCATGATCATGGAATGACAGTACCATCTTTTGTATCAATATCTATAACATGCATGGAGAATTCTTGAATTATCGATTTTCTTCAAAAATCGTGTAGATATACATACGCAGATGTGATAGTTTAGGCGTTTTCAACATTATCATTAAAGTTTTCGAAACACACGAAAAACTTAACCTAATAAATCCAAAAGTATTTTCCACTACTCTTCGTAAGCGTACTGTTTGTAATTGTATATTCTATTCTTAGAACCTTTTTGTTTTACGTCTTGATAATGCTTCATAATGTGTACCTGTAGGGGAAATGCGTCATCCAAACATAAGGAGATAACAATTTACTTCCAGGGAGAGGTTATACAGTCGGTAAAACGAGACCATTTTTCATTTTAAAAAAATAGTAAAATAAAGTTTGGCGAAACACTCCTCCGTGTTAAATCCTCATTTGACAAACAATATTGTCGTTCAAGAAACAGTAGTTAGCATCCCCATCAAAACACCACCAAGACTTCTTCAGTTTTATTTACTTTAATTCTATTGTCGAGACACAAATAAGCAGTAGCTGCCACTGCTTCTGATGACATAACGCACACTACTGATCGAATAACTTGAAATGCTTTTGCCTCATGCTACAAGCAACGGCGAAAACTAGCTAGCGACGACTGACAACAGATTGTTCGGCGGCATTCGACTTACGACAAAGAATGATGACGCACAGCAACATCTAGCAACAAAATAACAAGTGCAGCATGGAACATGTTGTTCGTTGTTGCCTCAGTGGAAACACGGCTTAATGCGAGTACCAAAAATTTCTCTTCACTCAGCAAGATTAATTAGAGTTCCCAGTTTCTATTTTTTCCCCGCAATGAAGTAAACTCAGAAAGACGTTTGCGGCAAGCGAGCTACTCTCTCAGACGTTATTTCAGCAACATAGTCTCTGAGACTTTCCTCAGACGATAAGAGAATCATGGACAACACTGCTCACACTCTCTTTTTTATCTGCACCTCGTTATTAGAGACAAAATTCCAACGATAAATTAATTGTTTATGATACGTGAAATTCGTTCTGCTGTGAAATGATTATTTTCGATAAACGTGTACAGTTGGAAATGGGACAGACGATCTGATTTCGGCGTGGCTGGGAACCAGAGTAGCTTTCTTTCAGCGCTGCCGCCGCAAAAGTGTTTACTTTCATGTTGGTAGTTGGTTAAAAATCATTTGATATTTTCGGTTATAAGAGATTCGTTAAGTATCTTATTCCCTGAGGCAGTTTGGAAGGATTCAAGAATATATAATATACATAAGCATTGTGTAGGTTCAGAACTTATAAACAGGGAAAACAATTTAAAAGCAATTGAAATACGTGGATATGAACCTTGAACCGAGGGTTCAGAAAACCACAACGCTAACCACAGGACACCCCCCCCCCCCGCTCAAGCTAGATACCTACTCGTCAGTTTGTTAACAATGCTGCCTTGGAAGACTGTTTCATTCAATCTTTTCCGAAATAATCTCTTGTTTCTGTAGTTTCGTAGTACTACCTCCTCGAAAATGGTTATTCGCTGGTTTGTCCACAGACCACATTATGAGTGAAATATTATCGGAAGGAATTAGCCAACCAGTATGTAAATAATGATCGTTAATGTTTTACGCTTCTCAGTTGCAGTAAAAAGTAGAACGGAGCCTTAGGGGTTATTTTTTGCCTCGCTTTAATGCATTCCCGTTAATTACAACTTTTGCGATAAGTTCTACGATCTGAATTTATTTATAAGTGTTATTGAAATGTAGGGGAAGGTTGATGAACTACCCCGCCATTATGAATCGTCAGTGGGGAGGAGCTTAATTCCAATTTTGTTTCATGCATTGACTTACGGAAATGAATAATCTGAAATATAGATGGCTCTGAATGAAATATCCCCCAATGATATTGCCAAAAGGCGGAGCCAGCATTGTCTTACTCTTTCCTGGGATGAGATTGATGCCAGATTGTGCAAATGACTGATAGAACATGACAGCGCTGTCCACATTTAATGCAAAGACTGTACAAGTATATATAGAAAATTAATGATTATGCATTCTTTAAGAAGTAGAAATATCCTGGGAATGGATATTCCATACGAGCCGTTCACGGAAAGGTTGCGCGTTCAACGCAGTGTGTAAACAGCCTTATTTCCTCATGATGATCCTACCACACATCACTTGCCGAGTGTAACTGAGACAAACTATAAATCCTTATAACGAATTACAATATGGCACTTGATAGTGCTCTCGTCATCTATCAGCTGACACGTAATTTTTTAAAGTTTTCTATTAACATTACGAAAAAATAAGTGTCACTATTTCTTTCTGTTATGATATTTATCTTGAGATATAAAAATTTAGAAACTTATATATTTTTTATTTTTTTTTTAGAATAAATGAAACGTAGGATATTTATAAAACCACTCTTCTTTCTCATAGTCCTCGTGGATGTTATGACGTCTATATACTGGCTATCGTTTTCCACAACTATGAGGAAACAAGCCTTTACTTTTACTTTACACTTTGGCGAAATGAATGATCGCGAACAATTTATACTTTAAGACTAGATTGTTACAAATTTCAGTATCCACAACATGATTGTATCTACTTTAGCGTCAATTCAGTATACAATGAGTTAATACGTCAATACATACCAGTAGTTTTAAATTAAATTTTGATTGTGTTAATGTTCATCAAACAAATAGGCAAAGTTCTTCAGCGGCATTAGACAGTAGTCAAGTCACATTCACGATCCAGCCAAAAAAGTTTCGGTTTAAATAAAACAAAATTCCGAAAATACTCCAAGGAATGGGGAATTGCCACTTCTCAACGACCGTGAACCAATACGTTTACGTTTCAAAAAAAAACAAAAAAAAAAACACTATTTTCTTCCAGGCCTTTGCAATAATAACAATAAATTTGGATTGCTCAATAGACACAGGCAGAAATCTCTAATTTTAACGTCTCAATAGGTGTATAATACGTTTTTACTGTCTCAGTGTACGGTAACACACGAAAAACATAACGCATCGTTAACCACTTTTCCCGCGGCGCGACTCGAACCGTGGAACCACGAGACAACACACTAGCTTCCGGATCTGCATCCGCGAATATGAGCCACTTACCGCCCCATCGCGTCAGGCTTACCAGAGACGGAAGATGAGGTTAGCTACAACGCATAAACACCTTGGCATTATCTTTCCTCGTTCCTGAAAGTTATTGTTTATATCCCTGAACGAATTGGGTGAAGGGTAAATTTCATCAGTGGCACTAGACATTAGTCAATTCACACTCACGATCTGGCTATCAAAAATTCTGTTTAAATAAAAATATCGAAATTACTCAATGGAATGAGGAATGGCGGCCATTTCTCAAATATCGTTGCCGAATTCGTTTACCTTTTTAGAATACAGCCACTTCCATGCTTTGAAATAATAATGACTTTATTGAAGAATAACAACGAATTTCGATTTCACAATAGATACGGGTAGAAATTTGTAATTTCAACTTCATAATAGGTGTAAAATATGTTTTCACTGTCCCAGTGTACGGGTAAGCCAAGAAAAACATAACGCATCATTTAACCACTTTTGCCCTCGGCTGACTCGAACCGTGGAACCGCAAGACATCGCACCTCGTAGCTTCCGGGATCAGCATCCCCGAACCTGAGCCAATTACAGCACCATAGCGTCAGGCTTACCAGAGACAGAAGCTGAGGTAGGAGAAACTAATAACGAGCCAGGCATTATCTTTCCTCGTTCCTGGAATTTACTGTTTATTTCTTGGAATTTTAAATCTAGGAAATAAAATTAAAGAAACTTTTCATCAATGGTGATATGCGTCAGAATTAACTTTTAAAATTTCTACACTTCTTTAATAACGTATATTCTTTTTGTGATACGGTTAACGATTTTGCCCCTTACCGCAAACCGAATTTTTTACGGACTCCCAGAGAAGCGGTCAACGCGATAGGACTGGGAAGATAACTCCATGCCACGAATAATGCCCAGTTGGGGTTATGCATCAATTATATCATTAGCTATCACTAGTCGGAGCAACATGTTTTTAAATACGGAAGCTTTGAATTTATGTTCATCTTTGATGAGAATTTTTTTCGTAAGAACAGCCACTTTTCATTTCATTTCTCATTTGCTTCCCAATACCACAGGCTAGAAATTATCGTTGTCGCACAATAAGGACATTAGCTAAAATAAACTTTTTCGCACAATAGACACATTAGTTTGATTTAGTTCCTTGATTATTTTTAAACAGTTATCATTACGTATTACATCAATGATCAATCGTCTGACTTTGTTATGAGCACTAGAAAAAATGGGGAATGTTGAGTGACATAAATCTTTACGGTGAAGTTAAATTTAATAGAAAAGTGTCTTTCAAATCCTACTCACGCATGCTGCGTTGACAGTGTCTCACGTCAGCCAGAACATTAATGTTATGATTCTTTTCTATAGTTCCACGCTAAGTATGTTCACGAAACGACAGAACTAAAAGAATTACTTTTACAGGCAAGCATTCTTACAAGATCACTGCCAAAATTATTAAATCCGAAATCTTGTTACGTGTTATATATTTGACTGATCTCTTAGATAAGTCTGTACTGCTTCCAAAAATCATAATACACAGCAAACGTTGAATATTAACGTAAATTTCGAATCATTTTAAGTTGTTGTAGACGGGTTTAAAATCTGCATTTTGATGTTATCCAGTACTTGCTAAAAACCAGCATTTTGTTTGAGATTGGTAACTTTCGTGTTATGTGTGAACATTTAATAACTGTAAAATGTCTTTAAAACAGTAAATGAAACGTATTCGATGTTCCTATAACTCTTTTATTGCCGAAATGTAATCACTATTTCGGTTTATGAAACAAAAAAGCGGAAATGTATTTCGTTTTATGGGAGGTGGATGTGGCTCAATTTTAATAGTCGTGAGACTGTACCACCTCCAGGGTATAGTACTGTCTTCGTAGATGTGTATAATGGGTTGAATAAGTCCCAGGAGGAAATGTAGCGATGTGCAATTCAGGTCGTTCGGATTAATATGAGCATGGTAGTACCAGAGAAGTAAGGGGGTGCCATAATTACGTGAGGTTTTTTTTCTCGAAAACTCTGACTCCCCCTCCCTTGGTGAGGTTTGGCTGGATCTCGGGGGTCCCACCTGCCAGCGACCTCGTAATTTTGGATAATTTTTTTTCTTTTTAGCTCTCCTGTTCTTCAAGGGTGCCGAACGCCCTCCCCCTCCCCTAACGTGGGATCAATGTCGGAAATAGTTTGGAAACTTTTTTAAGCTCTACCATTCTTCCCTCCCTCCCCATTGGTAATATTTCGCCATATCCCATCCCCCCCCTCCTCCCGTAATTAATGGACATCCTTAAAGGAACTGGGTTTAATAACTTTGGTCAGAACATTGCTTGTATATGGTGGTATAGTATGGGATCTTCATTTTGGATATCAAATACAAGAGTTGGAAGGTGTGCAAAGAAGGGTTGCTAGATTGTTGCTGGAAATTACCGCAGAACTCAATAAGTAACTGATATGATACTGAAGCTGGAATGGGATTCATTGGAAGGTAGGAGGAAGGTGAAGATATTGGTTAGAGTGTACAAGCCGCATACTGGTGATGAGGCGCGAAAATATAACGGTGGAAATATTAAGAGAGGTCTATGGAAGGGAAAAGATGATCATAATCACAGGCTGGCTCTAGATTTCAGGCATAACAGTGAGGGAAAATTTTCTTTCGCAGGTAAGGGGAACAGGGATTGAAATAAATTACATGAGAAATTATGAAATATTTACCAAATACCACAATGGAATTTAAAATTAACATTCGCAGAGGGCGAAAGCTGGCGGGTACAAGAAAGGGGAAAACTAGGTTTGCAAGAAAATTGCTATAGTAGCATGTGTTCCATCGCAATGAAATTAAAGTGATGCAGAACGATGCGATAACCTCTTGAAAGCAGTATAACTCTAAATCTGAGACAAAGTATATTAAGTTGTGCTTTTCTATATTTCCCATTTCAGTGAAAGTTTTACGAGTGTTTTAAATTTCTGCTCTAAAACGTTCTTTGCAAACGCATACAATACGATAACTGTTTCCTTCTGAACTTCCAACGAAATACTTGTTTTTTTTCCTAATCTTAAAGTAAAATTTAATAATAAAGATAGCGCCACAAGGTCAAAAAGGCGCGTTAGAGGACTGTGCCTTGAGTATGGACTGTGCCCTAGGACAGATATCCAACAAATTGTAAAATTACCTTAAGGACAGATATCTAACAGCTGATGAAATATCTTTCAAAACTCACAATCATCCTGTTCTGTTTTTTTTTTTTATTTCTTTTTTTTTTTTAATTTCATGCTCTAGATATCCAGTAACAGTACAGTGTTTTGTTATTTTGCTGCCAGTTGGTACTGTGATGGCGCGGTGGCTATTTTCCCGGATCTGCCGCATGTAAACGTAAGCATAATTAAAAGCAATTCCTGCAAACATTTTTACATGGTTTTATTTCATTCTTTAACAAACAACGACGGAGTAGTTACATTTTATAATGTGATTTAACAAGAAACTGTGAATTTCAGCTAAACTGTACTTACTTTGATCTAAGAATTTGAGGAATTTAAGAAATGTTTTAATGGATTTTCTGTTTCGTTGTGGTTATACTGTTTACCACTGTTAACGACAGAAAAATGTATGTAACTGAGTTGATTTCTTTTCTTGACCTCATATCAACGAGTGTTTTTCGAGACGAAACAAAATGTTCTTCCATATAACTGAATATTTTTATGAAAATTGGCTGTGGCATGTGCCGTTTCTTGTGCTCTGTTTAGGAAATAAGAGAAAATTTGAGGATTTTTAGAGCAAGATTAGTGGTTTTAGCGCGTGTCGCAATGCTAAAAGTATAGCGAGCGTAAAAAGTTTAAGTCGATATCTTCCGTGCAAGAACCGCATCCTATGGCCAAGTTGGTAAAGTTGCATCATTTAGAGAAAGTATAAATATGAGTCGCATTTTAAAATGGCTACCGTACATTTATCAGAGGAGGTGCGAGTGTATACGCATGTCAGAGGAGCGGATCCGTAGTAGTTATACGTCAGTTTGGTCACTCAATATCTTTTTTTAAGGAGAAGCTTTGATCACTAGAAGTCATTATGATTATTGAGGGACAAGTGATTTGACCACTTGTCTTATATTTTGTTGCAAACTGCGCTTGTTGAATCACTATGCATGGTGTTTTAGAGATCGAAGTGTTAAAGCTACAATTAATCCGCTTAATTTGATGTAGTTTGTGTCAAGTTGCTCGATTTCAAGTGTCAGAGTTGAAGTTAATTTTTCTCTGAACTTTGGCTAACACTTCGCACTCAGATGTTAACTTTCATGTCCCTATTTATTGCAAGATGAAGCAATAATAAACCGTACATTAAAATATTTAATAATGATCACTTAAAGCGTGGAACTCGCTCCTATAACCATACGTACCTATCGTGCATTCTTCGTAACATCGGCATGGATCGTGAGAGTAGCGGCAGGAGCGCCTGTGTAGATAGACAGCCCCTTCAGCAAATACCTCGGCCTAGGAGTTGACATTATACTAAGTCGCTATGGTCTGTGGTGCTTGTTACCACAGACAATTTGGTCCGATCTCTACTTGCGCTGCAGCCAAATTTTTTTTTATGCTATCGGCATCGGTGAAAATTAGTTCAACCATGACTGGCAGTTTTACAACACGGCACGTAATGCCACAGCTACTTCAATTATGATGAGGTATTAACTTTTAATACGGAATTTTAAATTTAAAGAAAAATTTTTCCTACTGTTTTACCTGCTTCTTGAAAGAACAAAAAATGTGCAAGAAACTAACATACACAGACAGAATGGAGACATGAAAAACATTTTTACCATAAAATAACAGTTGCGGAAATATTTAATGCGAAGTAAACGGTGTTATTTATGTTAACATCTTCTTTCAGATTTCAAGGTTTAAATCAGCTACATAACTGGTCAAAGAGTTAGCTTTTATTTAAAAATATATCTATATTAATTGTTTCTGGGGATGTAATTGTTTTGCGGAAATAATAAGCATTATTAACGTTTAATAACCCTCAGTTGAAGTCTGATTGTATTTCGTTTGTCGGCAAATGGATGTCCAATGATGAGGGCAAAGTGATCCTATTTATTACTAATTCTTTGATTTTACTGCAGCTTGTTCTTGTACTTGCAGTGAACTCTTTCGGCCAAAGACCTTAATTTTTTGATACTTTATCCTTATCCTTATCCTTTATCCTTATCGTCAATAGAAAGTACAAGACTGTTTAGTGCAGGGTTGGCCAATATTTTTCCGGCCCGCTAGATTCTTCACACTCTTACAAAATATTTTTTATATTTCATTTTTAGTGTAGCATATTTCTTTACAAAGTGAGTTTATTATCATTATTATTATATTATCTATGTTTACATGTAAAAATAACAGTAAATAAAATAATAATTCATGTTTCAATTTTTCATTCCAAAAAAATGTCTTTAGTCGGGATATATAATTTTATATGCGGCCCGCGGAGTTATGATGCATTTACAAAGTGGCCCTCAAGATCATTTGGGTTGGCCACCCCTGGTTTAGTGCATCGGAACATATGTTTTTTTGAAAGAAATAATAAGAAAATGCAATGACAAAACTGTTACTGCATTATGAAATTAAAAATTTGAAATTTAAAAGAGTTCAAATGATACTTTGTGCAACCAATATTAGATAATCATCTAGAGGCGACTAAACGCAGTCAGCGCAAGATTCCCCCCCCCCCCCCCCCGGCAATATGAGGCTTCAAAACCACTCCGGCTGACAGTAGCTGTTTGTTAATTATTTGCGTAGAGATGTAGTATAAGCCGGAGTTGTAATAGCTTCATGTGCTGGATACCCGTGACTTGCACCGAAGTTGGGGATTTCTGATTAATACAGAAGGCAAGAAAGTTTATTTCTGGGTGATTGTAAAATAAGAACGAAGTAAGAAGGAATTGTGATATTCGCTTGAAATTTGTAAGACACGTTTCTGTGGTCATAATTTTTAAGAAAAAGTGTACATGAAAGCGAAATGAAAGATACATTAGACGTGGTGCTTCACGAATGTTACGAAACGATGCATTTCAATACTAAAAAAACCGCCATTTGCGGTCAAATTGTTCTTGCCAAAGATAGTAAGTGCAATCTACAGTAAGGAATCAAAAACTAATTCCTCAAATACTGTTGTAACAAAGTACGTGTTTTTACACTCTGGTCCAGGTTGCATTTCAACATAACAACCGTGCCAGTATATTGCCGCCAAAAAATCAGGCGACCTTAATTTATTAATGAAAACTAAATATATCATTTCATTGCTGTAACAATTTATGTATTTTTTCAATCTAGTCCATCTGGTCTGTTATCACGAAAAGGAGGCAGCGATTTACATTAATTACAATAGAGTGTACATACTATCTTTGGCGTGAACAACTTGAATGGAAATGAAGGTTACTACTATATGTGAATGCAGACTTTCCCGGCGAATAAATGACAAAAAATCTTCACAGGTTTGCAGCCGGATTTTATTATAAGATGACAAGCTTTCGGCCACTATCTCAGTAGCCATCTTCAGGTCGATAACAGTAGCGGCGATCTTGCGCCGCTACTGTTATCGACCTGAAGATGGCTACTGAGATGGTGGCCGAAAGCTTGTCATCTTATAATAAAATCCGGCTGCAAACCTGTGAAGATTTTTTGTCAAGGTTACTACTGTTTAAATTGCATCGTTACGTAACTTTCGCGTGGCACCACGTCTATGGTACGTTTCATTTCGCTTTCATGTACACTTTTTCTCAAAAGGTATGACCTGAGGAATATGTGTGATAAATTTCAAACAAATAGTACAATTCCTTCGTACCTCGTTCTTATTTTACTACTGCCGATTTCTGATTCAACTAAAATGAATTAGTAAAAACGATTACCAGATTTTAGAAATAATGAGTTATTAGACCCTATTATTATTACAGTTATCAGTAACAGGTAATGTGAAAACGGCGGCGATAGTTTACTTATTGTTCTAGCCAAACCTTTGGAATTTTGGGTTATTTGTTTGTTTAGCGCATGGCTGCACACATGAATAACAACAAGCAAACATATAAACAAAATAACAGGCTAGAATTGAGAAGAACAGAGTTAAAACTGAATGCCAAGCTCTCTAATCCATTAGATTGCTATTGGTGACCCATATAATTTATGAACTTTTGAGTTGTTCCTTGGAAGACTCTGCAGGGCCATTAAAATCAATGTGGTTAATGTCCCAGAAACAGTGAGGCACCAAACCTGTCATAGTTCACCCGGATTCTGTTTAACTACATCCAGATTTTGAGGGGATAGTTGAAACCAACAGGAAAAAATCAGCCATGCTCTATACTTAAGGAAACTTTCTCTGATCCGATTACGAGAAACAATGTAGCACTTGATTGTGTGAGACTACGCCAAACTTTCTAATGAGAGCTTCACGAATACGAATGCATCAAAATTTGTTGACAGTTTAGTTACCTACAGTCTCACCTAATGTTGCCCTATGAAGAAGTCGAGATTAAACAGCATCAGATGGGAGAAATGAAACTAGAAGTTTTGGGCAGTTTTTATGAAGGCATTATGAAACGTACATAATTTATTGGTGAAATAAAAACAAAAGAGGAACCAGGGTTAGAGCAGAATCATATTTCGTCTCTCTTGAGCCGGATCAATAACTTCACGTGACATACAAACTATGAATAGTTCACAGTGTTCATCATGTACATAAAACAAGTTTTGCTAGAAGTGAAGTTCAGATCAAGGGCACGCAAAAATTCACAATAAATAAGCTTGGGAAATGATGCATAGGCGAAAATTCGAGCTGCAGATGTGGTCTTTCAGCCATGTACCGTAGCACAGTGGTAATAGAAAACTCTTTTAAGGAATTCAACTTGCGTTCACTGCGTACTGGTTATTCTAATTAAAGTTTAAGGAATTTTCTGATAATTATCTAGAGGAGAACTGCAACTGGCATCAGTTTCCAATTGAGATATAGAGTTAATCAATCCTCGTTGAAACAAATTTTACACGATTTAATAGACAGCCAGAGAAGTTCAGTTTCCTCCCATGGTTTGTCATATTTTTTTAAAAAAGTTTTTTAGTTTGTTTCTCTACGTGTGTGAAGCCGAATTAATTCATAAAGAACACTCATTTTGTCTAGCAGTGTAAATAGAATGTAAAATTCATGGACATTACGCACATAACACATGGAGCATTTACGAGCCCCAAGGGATATACACCTGGACTATGCCGAGGTCTTTAGAGGTGAGAGAGTATTGGGGACAAGGAACTGGAAGGAATTCGACAATAATAGAAATAACAGAAAATCGAAATCAAGACGGCCGCACAGGAATTTGAACCTATGACTTTCCTAATGCCAGCCCGGAGCATTATCGCTCACCTATATATAACGGTAAATAGTTACTGGCTGCAAAGTGGATGGAGAAGGTAAAAATTTCGTTTAAGGCTAGAATATTTCTCATTCAATCCAGATTGCTATACAGAAAATGTATTTTTGGGCGTGTCTGATTTTCAAGCAGCAATTTTAGAGTTTTAGAGGAGGCTGTTGTTTGATTGTAATACACCTTGGTAGAGTACAAGAAATGACTTGATTTTCCTCAGTGCAATGTGAAGCATGACGTTGGTTTTATGGCAGTCACATAGCTGGCATTATTTCTTCATGCGGAAGAAAATAGTTGGACGTGTATCGCGATCTATTGAGCACGGACGAGTGTCCACGGTACAGCGTATGGTACGAAAGTTTTAGTATTTATTTTTAACTTTCGTTGCCTCTAGGAATGCCACATTGGCAACGTTATTCGTTCAGTCACTTTGAAATAGTTTGAACTGTATCTATGTCTACTTCGGGGAGGTGAGGTGGGATAAGTCAACATGAGAGTTTTGCTGACCATAACATCTCCATCTCCATGTAACATAACTTGTCAAGAATTCTTGAATGGTCAGTATTTACTTTTCTGTTCAGTATTTACTTGTTGAATCCATCCGGGAAAGATAAGGAGTCGGGTGGGTGAATGGAGTTCCCGGTTCAAAGGAGCTGGCTTACTAGCGAAGGTAGGCTGTGGATATCCCTCGGACAATGGGAAGTGACTACGAGAACACAGGTGATACGACGATCCGGTTTATTAGACTCAGTCTCACAATAAACAATGACAGACAGCGTAGTGATGTTGCCTCGATGGTCAGGCATGAATATAGCTCCGTCCGCTTCGCCATTATTTGCCCGTTCGTTTGGGCTGTGGTATTGAAGGATGTTGTCTCTCGACATTTCCTTCTCATCGTTTATGATAGTTCACTTCTTTTCTATTGGTGCGTCGTCTGGTTGGCTATTTTATTGGATCAGTGACAGTGGACGTTTATGGAAATCAATTTCTGTTGTATATGTACCTAGATTACTGATGAGTGGGTTGTTGTTTTTGTGTGCGGATCTGTAGAAGGTGGCTGCGCTTTCTTGAAACCTTTGCTGAATTGTTTGGAGACCTGTTGCTTCATGGAGGTCATGTGTTGGGAATCGTGATGGCAGATGTAGGGCCCGTTTGAGGGCTCTGTTTTGTATGACCTGCAGTTTATGGATATTTGTCCTTGAAGCATACCCCCACACTGGGCATGCGTATTCAATGACTGGTCTTATTAAGCTGCAGTAAATTTTTACTCCAGTCGCTGGCGCCAAAGTACCGTCTCGGTTTAATAGTGGATACAGCTGTTGAAGTCTCGCGCTGGCTTTTCTCTTTATTTCTTCTATGTGCGTGCGCCAAGTTAGTTTGGCATCTAACGTTACACCAAGATAGCGTGCGGTATTTTTCCATGGAATGGGCTGTCCCTGGAGCGTCACTTGCGGATGAACTGCGTTTCTCTTTCCTCGTCGGTGTGCTAGCATGATGGCCTGCGTCTTTTCTGGGTTGATGGCTATACGCCATCGTCTTGCCCAGGCCTCAATCTTATTCAGCGCTTGTTGCAGGCGATGTGTGGCGAGTTCCCTTTTTTTGCTGCTGAAGAAAACTGCCGTGTCGTCGGCGTACTGAGCTGTTTTGACACCTGCCGTTTCCGGGATATCCGATGTATACAGTGAGTATAACACCGGTCCCAGAACCGATCCTTGAGGCACTCCGGCGTTTGTTTTTCTTCTCGAGGAGAGAGCTGTCCCTACCCTCACCCTGAACGATCTTCCCCGCAGGTACGATTCTAGCAGCTGTACGTATGGCCCGGGGAAACCCAGCTCAAACAGCTTGCATAGCAGCCCGGAGTGCCATACGGAATCGAAGGCCTTCGCTATGTCAAGAAGCACTAGTCCACAGAAGTTCCGGTGATTGAAAGCCTTAGTCGCCTCCTCGACCACTCGTAGGAGTTGGTGGGTGGTAGAGTGCTCCCGGCGAAACCCCATCTGATGGTTTGGGATGAGATTTCCTTCATCGATGATCTTCTTCATCCTTGTGAGCAGTATTCTTTCGAATATTTTACTAACCGATGGAAGCAGGCTAATAGGACGGTAGTGCTGGGGAAATACAGGGTCCTTGCCGGACTTGTGTATCCCAACGACTATTGCCTGTTTCCAGCATTTTGGGAAGGTCCTTGTTCTGAGAATAGTGTTGAAAACTTCAGCCAAGTATGAAAGAGCTTCCAACGGTAGGTGCTTTATGAGGATATTATTTATTCCATCTATTCCTGGTGCTTTATTGGGATGAAGTCTCTTGATGCAGTTTTTGATTTGTGGAGCGGAGGAAGTCTTTGCTTCCGCTTCGTAAGTCTCCTTGTCTGTATCCACAGGGAGTCCTCATTGGGCCGTATCATTGAAACTCTGGCCTCCCATTCCTTATTTCTATGTTCTGTGAGGGCTGCTTTTAATTCCTTTTGAAGTCTATTAAGCAGGCTTTTGGTGTTTCGATTCCTCGTTAGCTTCCACTCTTTCATGACCCGGTTCTTGTGTCGGATCATGGCCAGAAGCTGAGGTGGAAGCTGTTGCATTGCGTGGTTGTTGGTTCGTTTCGAAGGGATGGTGGCTCCCGATGCTTCCTTCACGGTTGTTTCAAAGAACTTCAGGCTCTCCTCCACATTTTCGTGATGTCTTGTTTCGAAGGCGTGGGCGATTATCTGTCGGTATCTGTCCCAGTTGGCGTGTTTGTAATCCGGAACAGTTTGCTGTTCAAGCTGCCATGGTCCTACCGCTATCTCGAAGAGTACAGGACAGTGATCGGACGACAGCCGGTTGATGGTGCTGGCTGCTAGGTATCCTGTGATGCCTCTACTGATGCAAATGTCCAAGACGTCGGGACGTCTTCCATTCGCCGGGTAGTGAGTAGGCTCTTCGGGGGCAGTTACATTCATGTTTAGCCTATCAGCCAGTCTCCTTAGCTGTCTTCCCGAACTGTTACACACTCGACTGTTCCAATCAGTGTGTTTACAGTTCAGATCACCACCTATGATCAGCCTGCCCCTTATGCTGGCCAGGTTGTTGATGTCTTCATCTTGTAACTGTGCTCGTGGTGGACGATAGGCTGATACAACAGTGATTTTTCCATTCGCGGTGGCTACTTCGACTCCCACCACTTCAAGTTGGTTCATTGGCGGGAGAGGCACTTGGTTGTGTGGGATTCCCCGTTTAATATAAATAGTGACGCCACCGCCTGCTGTTGGTCGGTCATAGCGGTAGCAGTGGTAATTTGGTATTGCTACTCGGATGCCTGGTTTCAGATGGGTCTCAGACACCAAGCAAATGTCCACTCCTTGTTCATGTATAAACTGTCTGAACTCAGTTGACTGGTTGTAGATACCATTTGCGTTCCACACACAAAACGCGATTCCATGTATATGAGGAGCTCTATCCATTATGTTCTTGGGTAGTGCTGGTGGTTGCAGCTAGAGCTGACGTAACTGCTGCCTGTATGTTCATTGGCAAGCGATTTAGCATCTCTATGATGTTAAGCATCATTTTCATCATGGTGTCCATCATTCCAGACAGTTTATCCATGAGACCATGCACCAGGCTATCAGCTGCTCCTTGTTTACTTGGCTGGTTGGAAGGGGCAGGTTGGGTGCCGACCGTTTCTGCTCGATCCGCAGTCAGGTTATTTTTCCTATCTGCCTTTGGTGTTTCGGCGTGGTTGGCGACCTGGTTTGCACAGGTGTCCGCGTATGTGCTCCCATTCTCACCACTGGTTGGGTGTTTCTTATTATTCTTCTCACGTTTGGGGTTCTGCTTTTTCTGAGTCTGACGTGGGTCTTCTTTCTTGTTAATGTCATTTGGTTCTTCTTCTTGCTGGCCAGCCGTTGGCGGGATCTCCTGTTGATTTCTCTCTTGCGGTTTCTTTCGGCGTTGGAGAATTTTGTCTTGTTCCGCGGCCAGTCCTCTTTGTCGATCGCGGGCTTTCTTGTACGCCTGGCATCCTTTGTAGCTTGCGACGTGGTTTCCACCGCAGTTGGAGCATTTCGCCGTGTCACGTCCTCTCTGTGCCGTACATTGGTTGGAATCATGTTTACCAGCGCACTTGACACAAACTGGTGGCATTTTGCAATTCATTGCCATGTGCCCGTAGAGCTGGCAATTGTAGCATTGAGGTGGTCCAGGTGATGAGCGGAGTTTTTCTGTAGTTACTTTGAGGTGGCATATTGTCTCTAACTTGAAGATCTCTCTATTTTCTGGTGTGTCCGGCAAGACAGCGAGGAAAAGGGGCATTGCTACGTTGCTGCCCGGCCTCCTTAGTTGAGCTACTGTCTGGACGTTGAATCCTATCCCCTTTAGCTCCTCCTTCAGGTCGCTGGCTGGAAGTGTTCTGGGTATTCCTCTGAATACCACTTTCAGCAGGGGTAAGGCCCCAGTTGGAAATGTGTAGTATGGGGTGCCCTTTTGCTGCAGCATCTCGGTGACCGCTGAGTAGTCGGCCACCGTAGTAAAAGTAAACTTGATTTTGTCCCCTCCTGCAGACTTGGCTGCGAAGGGGTCCTTGACGACGGCTTCCACTTGGTCGTGTAGCGTCTTGAAATTTTCTTCGTATTCGACCACTATAGGTGGAATATGGGCCGATCTCTTAGCTGGCGGGGTTGGTGTTTCCTCAGTCTGCAGGGGCTGGAATGGATTGTTGGTTTCCATTACAAGCTCTGGGTCCAGTGCGGGTGGCGGCTTTGCTGTGCGGCGGGGTGTTATAAATCCTTCCGCGTCTGGTTGCTGCGCTTTGCGTCGGTTTCCTCCGCTTGCGGCAGCAGTCGTCTGCTTGGGGGTATTTGCTTTTTTGAAGTTTGTCTGCGGTGGTGTATAAGGCGTCTGGAATGGGAATGTTCTGGCCGAGTACTCGGTCGTCCCCTTCTTCTTCTTGTTCGCTTTCTTCTCTTTGCTGGCTGTAGCACTGGAAAGTTGTTGTACGGGCACGCTGACTTTCGAACCACTTGCGCGTTGTTCGTTCCTCGGTTGCTTTAGTTTCCCCGCTGTGATCGGAGAAGTTCTTCTCTTCGATGCGCGGGGGTCTACTGATCCGTGGGCAGGCTGGTTCGTCGTGAGCGTTATCCTTACAATTCCGTCGGGGTCCACCCTCAAGTCCTGTGGGAACTGCCTGGTCGTCGTCAGTGTTGTTCCGTCCGCTTCCAAGTCCGGTAGGGATAGCCGGGTCGTCACCATTGCCGCAGCTCCCGCCGGCAAAGTCGAGTGCGCTGGGGCACTCGACCCGCCTGGCGCGGAAGAGCGGCTAGCGTATTCCTTGTCGCACATCTACACGTTACGATGGTCAACTCGGAACTTGTGTGCGAATATAGCTCCGTGTGCTGTGCCTTGCAGTTAAGTAGCTCCTCGTAGGTCACTCTACCGTCGCTGTGGCGCTCGCATCCTGCTCGCTGCGTCTGTGGCGCCATCTAGTAGACTTGCTCCGTACTCCCGATCCGACATACTAATGTAAATCTAAACAGTAGACGCTATATAAACTGTCATATAACTTTTGTGCTCCACTTGTAGCTGGTGTTATTGAGAAATGTAGAGTTATCCAAGTTTGGTGAAAATAATTCCGTATAGCGCATTTAAACCCTATACACGAATACTTACTTAATTCAATGTATATATATGAAGAAAGATAGATTGCTATGTAAAATCAATTATATTATTGTTCTGATATCCTGTACAAGCTAAATAATATTGCATGTTAAAAATCATATATATTATTTCTATAAGGTATTTTTTTGTCACAAGCCTATATCTTCCTTCATACTTAACCGAAATCAATGAATGAGGTGTCATTTTAAAGCTTATGGTCTCCACTTTGGTTAAATCGTATTTTAAGCAAGAAAGCTATCGGGATTCGACCCTTAAAGGGCAAAAATGTAAATTTTTCTAAAATACTGTTTTCTGTGTTACGAGTCAGTTATCTCCCTGGATACCTATCTGAAACCGTTTTATGAAGTATCGTTTTAAAGATTAAGATCTCCGATTTAGTGCCTTCATATATTAAGCCAGAAAGGTTTCGGAATTCAACCCTTAAAGGGCAAAAGTATCAATATTTTTGCAATGCGTTTTTGTGTTACGAGCGATTTATCTCCATTAATATCTAACCGAAATAGATAAATGAGGTATCATATTAAAGAATAAGGTCTCCGCCATGGTAACATTATATTTTAAGAAAGGAATTTTTCGTAATTCGACCCTTATAGGGCAAAATGTCATTTTTTCTAAAATGCGTTTTTTGTATCTCGAGCCATTTATCTCCCTGGATATCTAACCAAAATCGATAAATGAGGTAGGATTATGAGGAGTAATGTCTCACCTTTGTGACATCATATTTTAAGAAAGAATGTGTTTGGAATTCAACCCTTAAAGGGAAAAAGTATAAATTTTTCTATAACGCATTTTTGTGTCACGAGCGATTTATCTCCCTTAATATCTAACCGATATAGATAAATGAGGTATCATATTAAAGAATAAGGTCTCCGCCATGGTAACATTATATTTTAAGAAAGGAATTTTTCGTAATTCGACCCTTATAGGGCAAAAATGTAACTTTTTCTAAAATGCGTTTTTTTTGTATCTCGAGCCATTTATCTCCCTGGATATCTAACCAAAATCGATTAATGAGGTAGGATTATGAGGAGTAATTTCTCACCTTTGTGACATCATATTTTAAGAAAGAATGTGTTTGGAATTCAACCCTTAAAGGGAAAAAGTATAAATTTTTCTGTAACGCATTTTTGTGTCACGAGCGATTTATCTCCATTAATATCTAACCGATATAGATAAATGAGGTATCATATTAAAGAATAAGATCTCCGCCGTAGTAACATTATATTTTAAGAAAGGAATTTTTCGTAATTCGACCCTTATAGGGCAAAAATGTAACTTTTTCTAAAATGCGTTTTTTTTTGTATCTCGAGCCATTTATCTCCCTGGTATCTAACCAAAATCGATTCATGAGGTAGGATTATGAGGAGTAATTTCTCACCTTTGTGACATCATATTTTAAGAAAGAATGTGTTTGGAATTCAACCCTTAAAGGGAAAAAGTATAAATTTTTCTGTAACGCATTTTTGTGTCACGAGCGATTTATCTCCCTTAATATCTAACCGATATAGATAAATGAGGTATCATATTAAAGAATAATGTCTCCGCCATAGTAACATTATATTTTAAGAAAGGAATTTTTCGTAATTCGACCCTTATAGGGCAAAAATGTAACTTTTTCTAAAATGCGTTTTTTTTTGTATCTGGAGCCATTTATCTCCCTGGATATCTAACCAAAATCGATTAATGAGGTAGGATTATGAGGAGTAATTTCTCACCTTTGTGACATCATATTTTAAGAAAGAATGTGTTTGGAATTCAACCCTTAAAGGGAAAAAGTATAAATTTTTCTGTAACGCATTTTTGTGTCACGAGCGATTTATCTCCATTAATATCTAACCGATATAGATAAATGAGGTATCATATTAAAGAATAAGATCTCCGCCGTAGTAACATTATATTTTAAGAAAGGAATTTATCGTAATTCGACCCTTATAGGGCAAAAATGTCACTTTTTCTAAAATGCGTTTTTTGTATCTCGAGCCATTTATCTCCCTGGATATCTAACCAAAATCGATAAATGAGGTAGGATTATGAAGAGTAATTTCTCACCTTTGTGACATCATATTTTAAGAAAGAATGTGTTTGGAATTCAACCCTTAAAGGGAAAAAGTATAAATTTTTCTATAACGCATTTTTGTGTCACGAGCGATTTATCTCCCTTAATATCTAACCGATATAGATAAATGAGGTATCATATTAAAGAATAAGGTCTCCGCCATAGTAACATTATATTTTAAGAAAGGAATTTTTCGTAATTCGACCCTTATAGGGCAAAAATGTAACTTTTTCTAAAATGCGTTTTTTTTTGTATCTGGAGCCATTTATCTCCCTGGATATCTAACCAAAATCGATTAATGAGGTAGGATTATGAGGAGTAATTTCTCACCTTTGTGACATCATATTTTAAGAAAGAATGTGTTTGGAATTCAACCCTTAAAGGGAAAAAGTATAAATTTTTCTGTAACGCATTTTTGTGTCACGAGCGATTTATCTCCATTAATATCTAACCGATATAGATAAATGAGGTATCATATTAAAGAATAAGATCTCCGCCGTAGTAACATTATATTTTAAGAAAGGAATTTATCGTAATTCGACCCTTATAGGGCAAAAATGTCACTTTTTCTAAAATGCGTTTTTTGTATCTCGAGCCATTTATCTCCCTGGATATCTAACCAAAATCGATAAATGAGGTAGGAATTTAAGGAGTAATTTATCAGCTTTGTGAAATCATATTTTAAGAAAGAATGTGTTTGGAATTCAACCCTTAAAGGGAAAAAGTATAAATTTTTCTATAACGCATTTTTGTGTCACGAGCGATTTATCTCCCTTAATACGCGTTTCTAACCGATATAGATAAATGAGGTATCATATTAATGAATAAGGTCTCCGCCGTGGTAACATTATATTTTAACAAAGGAATTTTTCGTATTTCGACCCTTAAAAGGCAAAATGTCAATTTTTCTAAAATGCGTTTTTTGTATCTCGAGCCATTTATCTCCCTGGATATCTAACCAAAATCGATAAATGAAGTAGGAATTTAAGGAGTAATTTATCAGCTTTGTGAAATCATATTTTAAGAAAGAATGGTTTTGTAATTCAACCGTTAAAGGAAAAAAGTATAAATTTTTCTATAACCGATTTTTGTGTCACGAGCGATTTATCTCTCTTGATGTCTAGCCGATATAGATAAATGAGGTATCATATTAAAGAATAACGTCTCCGCCGTGGTAAAATTATATTTTAAGAAAGGAATTTTTCGTAGTTCGACCCATAAAAGGTAAAAAAGTCAATTTTTCTAAAATGCGTTTTTTGTGTCTCGAGCCACTTATCTCCCTGGATATCTAACCAAAATCGATAAATGAGGTAGGATTATGAAGAGTAATTTCTCACCTTTGTGACATCATATTTTAAGAAAGAATGTGTTTGGAATTCAACCCTTAAAGGGAAAAAGTATAAATTTTTCTATAACGCATTTTTGTGTCACGAGCGATTTATCTCCCTTAATACGCGTTTCTAACCGATATAGATAAATGAGGTATCATATTAATGAATAAGGTCTCCGCCGTGGTAACATTATATTTTAACAAAGGAATTTTTCGTATTTCGACCCTTAAAAGGCAAAATGTCAATTTTTCTAAAATGCGTTTTTTGTATCTCGAGCCATTTATCTCCCTGGATATCTAACCAAAATCGATAAATGAAGTAGGAATTTAAGGAGTAATTTATCAGCTTTGTGAAATCATATTTTAAGAAAGAATGGTTTTGTAATTCAACCGTTAAAGGAAAAAAGTATAAATTTTTCTATAACCGATTTTTGTGTCACGAGCGATTTATCTCTCTTGATATCTAGCCGATATAGATAAATGAGGTATCATATTAAAGAATAACGTCTCCGCCGTGGTAAAATTATATTTTAAGAAAGGAATTTTTCGTAGTTCGACCCATAAAAGGTAAAAAAGTCAATTTTTCTAAAATGCGTTTTTTGTGTCTCGAGCCACTTATCTCCCTTGATATATATCCAAAAGCGATAAATCAAGTACGATTGCGAGGAATAATGTCTCAGCTTTGCTGACATCATATTTTAAGAAAGAAGTGTTTGGAATTCAACTATTAAAGGGAAAAAGTATAAATTGTTCTACAACGTATTTTTGTGTCACGAGCCTTATATTTAACTTGATATCTAATCGATATAGATAAATGACATATCCTATTAAAGACTAAGGTTTCCGCCGTAGTAACATTATATTTTAAGAAAGGAATTTTTCGTAATTCTACCCATAAAGCGCAAAAATATCAATATTTCTAAAATACGTTTTTTGTGTTTCGAGCCATTTATCTCCCTGGATTTCTAACCAAAATCGATAAATGAAGTGGGAGTATGAAGAGTAATGACTGAACGTGGTGACATTATATTCAACCTCACTATTCACCGCATTTTATTCGCGAAATTTTCGCACGGGTCGTCTAGTCTAGGTAATAAAAACATAAAAATAATGGTTTCATTGTAATGTAATTCATCGAATTAATAGTAGCTGCCAATTAGCGGTAATTAAATTCTAAATAATTAGTATTTTTTAAATTTCTGTTAGTCGCTTCAATTAGCTCTGTTTTACAGTACGCATGGGTGCTTTTACATTGGTTAGAAATCCTTTTTCAGAAACTACTGAAGACTGTGATCTGTAAGAAATTGAAAGAAAGAATGACGGGATTCACTAACTTTTTGAAAGAATTAGCTATAAAAGCCGCTTCTAGATAATAGTAATAGAGTTCTGCTATCAATATAAAACTGCAGGAATACAAGTGATTTTGAAACTGAACAGGGAATTCAGATTTCTGATCTTAAAGCAAAATTTTATAGCAATGTCATAAAAGCTAGCGAATTTTCAAAAATGTATCGTAGGCATGCAAACATGATAAACTGAAAATAATTGAAATATCACAAGATGTCGGCTACTGATAAACACTTTTCTCAGATACATTAGGGTTTTTTTTTATTTTTTTTTTATTTTTTTTTTTTATTTTTTTTTTAAAAATATCGAATAAGCAAAAAAATACCCTTCTCTGTTTTGTTACAGATGCCAAACCTGATACAAATCCAATAACTGCAACAGTGCGACTTGTGGTTTCAATCAAAACTTCTCCGAACAATTAAGTGATTATAGGGTGCAAATGTAGGCAGCCTTATTAAAATATCTTTTAACGTGAAAGACCCGTCTCCGATTTCTAATTTTGAAAATGAGTAACAGTTTATTTGTTCGATTTGCAAAATGGAAGTTCTTAGGTATGGCAAGGGACCAATTGACAATATGCATGTTACTGCATACTGTTTCACCACGAGGACTCTATTCTTTCTCTGAATACAACGAATTTTTAACAGCGTAACCGACCTAAGCGCTCTCTGTTATTAATAAAAAGGGATTATTAAAATATAAATGAAATATTGGCTTAGTTTTCCTAAATGTATCTCCCCTGCTGTCCCGTCAGTCACTGGCTCTGCGATTCCGCATAAACAAATTTTATGTATTCATAATTTATCACGAGCGCGTCAACACGGTTCTTTGAACCGGAGGGGATCATTTTGTCATTTTAGCCGGTAGTGATTAATGAAGGCTGCAACGTGCGAAGCATTATTAATCGATACGGAACCGTTTATATCCTGCGGGGTCAGCTACGAACATTCGGACAGACAAGTTAGCGGGGCTTGTATTGTTTATTTGAAGGGAAATCACCAAAGACAATGACGTGTTAGTTGCACTACTGGTGTACCTATAATCATTGTGGTACTGTAAAGTTATAAAAAAATAGAACTTTGGGTCGCATTTTGTGAGATGCATGGCAATAATTATCACAATAATATAGACTTTTTTTTTCTTTTGCTTATGGCTTTACGCCTCGTCGACGTCGAGGTCATTAGAGGCGGGAGGGGACTGGAGACAAGGAACGGGAAGGAATTCGGCCAGGACTTTTTGAAGGAAGCATTCCGGCATTCCCCTGGAGTGATTTGGGGAAACCATTGAAAATCCAAATCTGGATGCCTGGACGGGGATTCGAACCGGCTTCCTCCCGAAAGCGAGGCCAGTACGTTAACCACTCACCCACAATGCTCAGTAGTAATATACAAACTGACGCTGCGTGATCACTAACTTCTCAGTGAAATCTCTGTACCAATCTCTGCCTAAATACACGTTTCTCGTTGCCTGTAAATATAAAGGTTTCTATCTGATCTGTATTTGGCTGTTTAGGCCGAATAGGTACTCACTTAGTATTTATAATTCCATCAGACAACGTATTTTACTCTCATTATTCTTACGTATTAACGAACCATAAGATTGGATATAACATTCTCGTTTATTTGACTTTCAATGATTTTGAAATCTGCAGATTCCTTTAATTAATTAACTGTTATGAAAAGATATTCCAAAATTCTGCATAAGAGGCTATAGCACCTCAATTATATTTGTGAAGCTTCCAAATGTTTTCTTACGTCCAAGAGGGGTCATACAGTGTGACTCCATATTCTTCAAGGTATTGAATTAAAATGATTTAATTGCGATGGAGCGCACGTTCCGGTGGTAATTTCCCTAATCATCTAATTAGACGTTTCTTGATATTTTGTTACTATTATTATTATCTTATACGCTGTCAGTGTTAAATTTCTTACCAGAAATGATAATGTCGAAAATCGACTACCAGTAAAGGATTAAGGGTAAATGGAAGAAGAATCAAAGATCTGTTAACATAATTGTGCTCTCATACAGTTTGTGAGAGAATAAAGAAATAATATACACCCCAGAGATAATATCCAAAGACGTGGTATTAAAATAAAACTTTGTAAAACAAAAAACATGCAACATAAATGGATGTAAGTCGTGTTATCTAACAGAAAATAGAGAAATTTAAATCTGTTACTGAACATTTTCCTGTGAGGAATTGTTTTATTTGTGCAATTCGAAAAAAGTTTAACCAGGTATTTTTTTAAAATAAAAAACCCTGAAATAGCGCGAAGGTTAAATCTTGCTGTTTACAGTACTGCCGATAAGATGTTTAAGAAATTATCACAGATCTTCGGAGAAATGAAAGCTCATTTACAAACTCAAATCACTTCGGAATGCTACAGTGTTAGGGCTCCAAAGAAAGGAGACCCTGCATCTCAAAGAAGGGTTGGAGAGGTTTGTTCATAGGCAGTAAATTCGAGATGTTTGAGGAAGCTCGGGGCAGAGTCACCTTATTTCAGTCTCAAAAATTGTCCTTTTGGAGGCCTGTGGAGCGTGTAATCACTGCTCCCCCGAGCCACCTGTTAGGCTGCGGCCTAACCTACAATCAGCTCTCCCCTGCCTCGTACCTGTCTGCCGGTTTTCATAAAAGAAAGAGGGAAGGGAAGCTCCTCAAAAAGCAAAGACGCTGCTGTCGGCAAGAGTGGGAATACATGAGGGTTCAGTGGTCTCGGTATAAACGTATATTTTTGTGGACGGTAGAGCGAGAAACTTTCTTTGGCCCATCCAGACATATTTGAGTGTATAGTAGTGAAAAAAAAGGAATAATATGTACAGTTTTCGTCTTTCTTCGTATGAGATCCGTGATTAGACCTACTGTCTCTGCTGAAAAACCCATCGTTGAAAATTAAATTCTTGCCACTTATCACAATCAGTTTAGTAAAGGAATAATTTTAGTGGGGATGGAAATTGGGGTTATTACAGCCATATGATTAGAAGTATATTTGTCAACTTCCCATTGTATTTGCTATGAATTCTACAATTTATTAAAAACTTCACCTCCTAACGGCACAAGACACATCAAATTTCACATAAGTGTGTGCCGGATATAAATCATTTTCGAATTTTTTCAAATCACTGTCCATAAAAGAAGCGATTATACGGAGTACTAGGGTCTGAATGTACAAAATTTCTTTCCACCTATTTTGACAGATTTTTGCGGAGAAAGTTACTCCAATAATAATAAATATTTTTCTTCATTCCTTGAGGTGGGGTGGGGGGGGGGGGGGAGGGTCCATTAATTAAGTGAAGTATTTTTTCGGAAAACCGGACCCCCTGCCCTCTCTGGCGAGAATTCGTGGGATATGGGTGGAGACCCCTCCCCCCTTGCTGAAGACCTTGGATTTTTTTTAGCTCGCCTATTTTTTAAGGGCTGTGAGACCCTGAGGCCCCCACCCTAACGCTATCGCAAGTAGTTTTGTAGACCTTTTTTTCGCTCTATTGTTCTTAAAAAGATTACGTGAGATTTCTGTCGACCAACAAGGGGGGGGGGGTTGCCTTGGTGAGATTTCGCCCGCACCTCCTCCCCCGCCTGTATCACCACACGTAATTAATGAAAATTACTGAAAATGTGTTTGGAATGTTATTTCTGTCAAGATTTTGGTATTCGTATCTACATATTTAGAAACTGCGCTAAGCCCTCTTGCTATAAATCATGACTTTAGTAAAGTTTCTTAAGTTAATGTGAGATTTGTTCTCAGATTTTTGTTACTAGACAATAATAAATGGAGGGTGTCTGAAAAGTTATGTTTCCGTGACAGATGGCAAGGATCATTAACAACTTCAAAACGCTAAATTTGAAGAATCTTTCGTGACCATCTTAATGTACAAACAAGTGGAAGTCTTACGGTATCCGGTTGATTTGTTTATCATTACGGAATAAACGCCGGTATCATCTTTATCAGAGGCCGAGAATATTTCAGAGTGCAATCGTATTTTATCATTAGTTAAACAGAAATCGTAGTACCTATTCTTGCCCACTTTTGTGAAACCAATAACTGATTTAAGCCGCTTTTAGCCTCTTGCTGAAATCTGTAATTTATATCAGTGCTTAAATACTAACAGTTACCCCAACTTTGTTTGCTTTTACTTTTGATTGTAGGCCTACAACTACTCTCTTAAACCAGAATGGTCAATAACTACATGATCCGCAGCCCTGTGGCTACTGAACTCAAAATCTTTTTGCATGAATGATCTCCAAGAGAAACTGTAACTCCATACCGTCGAATCA
The DNA here is from genome assembly GCA_031002005.1 of Vandiemenella viatica. Lineage (NCBI taxonomy): Eukaryota > Metazoa > Arthropoda > Insecta > Orthoptera > Morabidae > Vandiemenella > Vandiemenella viatica. Next base: position 70,731,694 of record JARYHS010012519.1, read on the forward strand.
TATGATGCCGCTTGCACACTGAATTCACAAGAAGTAACCTACAATCGATACTAATTTGTGGACTCATTGATATTAATTCCTCAGCTTTCCGATTACACATCAAAATGAAACATTCCATATTATATCCGCGAAATCACGGGCTGAAAATCAATCAAATTCTGTCCAGTAGTGTCTTCGTAGATCACATTGAAGAAAAAATTATGAGTTTTACGTCATCATATAAAAGTGAAAAATACAACATTTTACCAAGGGAATCACGGGCTATATATTAATCGAAACTCCATCAAAAGCTGATAAGTCGTATTTTCAAGAATGGCATGAAACAAAAAATATTCTAAATTCTTCATTTTTCTACCTTAAATCCAAATAAAGCATATCCTATTTCACTTGCAGTAGTTCGCGCTGTACATGAAAGTAAACCAATCATAAACCGACTAATAGTTTTTACGTGAATAGTGTTAAACGAAATATGAATACTGATATGGTAAATTTATCAGCTTTCCGACATCATTTTAATATGAAATATACTTCATTTTATCCGCGTTATCACGGGCTGTAAAATGAAACCTCATAGAAATCCGAACAGTAGTTTTTGCGTAAATAATAATCAACTAACAATTGTCTTAAACTTATCATTATGCGATGTCACATCAAATTGAACAATACCCTACTTTACCCGTGGCATCAAGGGCTATTCTTTAATCGAATACTCATCAAAATCAAACAGGTAGCTTTTTCAAAATATTTTAAATTTATTTCTTTGCGATGTCACGACAAATTGTAACATGCCCTGTTTTACCCGTCGGACTGTAAATATAACGAAACTCCGTCAAAACCCAATAACAGATTTTGCGTGTATCCCTTTCATCCATATATAGACAGACAGACTTTTTTTTTTTTTTTTAATATAGCTGATTCTTTGTATGTATCTTATTAATGCTAACTCAAACTATAATTTTTAAATATCTCAAGTGTACTGAATTTTTTCCAGTTAGAGTTTTATTGTAAGTATAGATTACTTGTTCCATAGTCCGTGTAAATTGACACGAGGTTAATTCCTAAAGTAAGAAATGAATTTTTAAAATAACAGTGTGTTGGAATTTTTCAAGCCTGAGACGCGTTCTGTTAAAGATTAGAGCGGTATTTTACTGATAACCAGATTAATATTTTTAAGAAAAAAAAATAGAACGGAGTTGCGTAACAATATGGCTGACTATTCAATGGAGACCTACAAGCTTACGTTCTTCAGCTCTATTCAGTGTACTAAGAAAACAAGTTTAGCTCGGACTGGGTATGTGAGTGGAATAACACATAGAAAATCCTGTGACGGTAGCATTTTTGCGAAAATACCTTTGGGAAGCTTCATTCTTTTAAAACATCAGTGAATTGGAATACTGTGCGTTTTATATTCGAATTGCGAGTAATTGTTCGAAAAGGACAACGGAACTATAGTGCCTTCATAAAAAAAACGCTCCTAAAACTGGGGACTCAAACCCAAGATTTTTCGCCCGCCGAATTTTCACTGATGTAACAATTAAGTTGGTTGCCATTTTGTCGATTTTTTATTGTGCAAGCACCGAACTTATGTGCATATATTTTTTTTACAACATGAAAAATAATTAATTTCAATTGAGATGAATCACACACTGTACGGTGATAACGTCCATACACCCTCTTCTTCCCATGCCACAATTTTTTCACCATCCACTTTATTTGCGCATTACATATTCCAATTTTAAAATTCCTCACTGTTTTTGGTAAATTGTTCATCATTTACATTGGTAACTTATTTCAGTTCCAGACTCCCAGAAATATAAAAAAAAAATCCTTTTATATAGCAATATTTCGTCTGTAAACAATCTAACTTCCGACTTCAACGCATCAACACAAACATTTATTAATTGGTGAACATTAATGGTCCCAATACACTACCCTGTGCACTCCCATATTTACTTTCACTTTTTGATACTGCGTTGTCCACCCTAAATGTTTGCTTTCTACCTTTTAAGAATTCCTCCACTCAGAAAGTCACTTTATCACTTCAATCATTTTTACCATATCTACCACCATTTTATGGTTCACTTCGTCAAATGTTTTGGTGAAATCCAGTACTACACTGTCAACTTGGCCTTCCTTGACCTTTTTATCTACAATACCTTGCAGATAGGACACTCACTGAGATTCAGACGCGTGTCCTTTCTTAAAACAATGTCGCTGTTTTGCACTCCGATTCATTCCCCTCAGGCATTTTTGATGTTACATACCAATATTTCCATCAGTTTTAGCACCACTGATGCTGGACTAATTCTTATGTGATTTTGAAAGTATACCATTACAAATGGGTGGTGCCTTGGTGTTATAAGCTCCCTTGTTTTATTTTTTAGTAAAAGTTTGCTAGCATTGTGCAGTGTTTTGCTTTCTTAATATCCAATAGCGGCTACTCCAATTACGACTGAGAAATGGTTGCAAGTAATTTAAAATATAAATTAAAATATCGTTCAATACAGAGTGAATCCCGGAATTAAAGCCGGTTGAAACCGAACAAACGTATTGCTAAAGAAATAATTGCTGCACATTGCAACTGACAACTCGATCTAGGAGGTACAAAGAGAAATTAAATGGGAATAAAACCTAAGTTACAAAATATGATACTTCCACTTCGCTGGATATTAGCTACCAGTATTACGAACATATGAAAACTATAAGAAAACAAAAACATTATGCAATTATTGTTCTGAAGATGGTAGGCAAATAATTATTCTGCAACACAGTTGCTTTAGCTAATTCAAAAGTAACTGTGTTGCAGAATAATTATTTGCCTACCTTCTTTTTTGGAAACAGTTTTTCATAAGGTCCATCTATCATGGATAAAGTAAAGAATTATTGTACTGCATGATACATAATTAATTACGAAAGGAAATGATTGCAAATAAGAGGCGCCTAGGTCGAAATGCGCTCTGTTGTTTCATTCGCGGCAAATGCTAAGCTTTTTCTAAAGAAGACCTGGAGATTTTATGATGTAAGCGTATTCCTCTTATATACATTGAGTCATTTCTTATGGTATAATATTCGGGGAAACTCTTCACAATCTAAAAAAAAGAGTTCATAACACAGTAAGGATTCATTTTGATGCTGTCGGGGTGAACCAAGGACTTCCTACAGAGAACTGTGGTTCAGTATGTATATGTTCCTCCATGAGGTATTTAATAGAACGTTTCTATTTGTTTTGATCTAATGTCTAAGTACAAAATTTTCCTACGAGAAACAAAAGTAACTTGCACAAAACTCAAACGTTATTACGAATTTTCCGAGCCGGGACAGAAACTTGAGACTGCCGCCCCTTCAAATATAAATTTGCCGCCCGGGGCAGAATGGAGCCGTTCTTCGATTTTGCCGCCCCCCTGATGTTTGCCGCTTGGGGCAGTAGAGCTAAAAAAAGTTCGCCGCCACAAGAATTTGCCATTTACTTCCTCTTCAAGCATGATTTTGCCGCCTCCCCCCCCCCCACTCAAGTTGCCACCCGGGACAAGCGCCCAGGTTTATAATCAATACAAAGGGATGTTAATTATTTTCACATATATCTGTTTAATTAGCTTCCTCACAGAATAAAACAATTTTTACATATTAGCGACTATCTTATTGGTAACTTTTGATTCATCCAAGATTTTGTACAAAACAATTAACCGTATGCGACATGACTTTTATAAAATACAGGGTGCGGCAGAAACAATGACCCAGTTTACACATATTATTTAAGCATGAATAAAAACAGTTACACATTATTAGTGTGTACTGTTTGGAAGAACAAACACTTCATACAATTTATTACACATTTCACTTTTTGTAAATTATGTACTGCAGGTGTCCACCGTTGTTGAAGATACAAGCTTCGGCAAGAACACGCAGATTCGCCATAACCTTAGGGAGGGTGTCGCCTGTTATTGCCTCCATTTCGGTGTGAATGTTGCGTTTCAATTCCTGAATAGTGTCTTGGCCTGTTCGCATACACTTTTGATTTCAGGAATCCCCACAGATAATAACCAAACGCCGACAAATCAGGTGAACATCCCGGCCAGTGGACATCACCAAAGCGAGAAACGAGATGCCGTGGAAACATTTCTCGCAAGACTGTCATGGATCTTCTGGCTGTGTGCGTTGTTGAGCAATCCTGCTGGAACCACAACGACTGCACATGGATATTTTTACTGCGCATTTCCTGCATTACGAACTCTCGCAACATAACAACATAGCGATCTGAAGTTACAGTGACACAATGACCTGCACCATTTTCAAAAAAATAAGGACCAAGAATACCCTGCGCAGAAACGCCACACCACACAGTAACTTTTTCACTATGAAGTGTTTTTTCTTGAATCTGCTTGGAATTTCTGGGCGCCCAGTACCTAAAGTTCTGTTTGTTCACATAGCCCGTTAGATGAAAATGGGTCTCGTCCGACATCATGATATTGTCGAGGAAATCGGGTTGAGTGTTGATCATCTCCAGGAGCTGTGTACAGAAAGCTTGACGTGCCTGCTGATCTCTGTGCGCCACTTGGAGCTTGTACTGATGGAACTTCATATCCAGATGCAACATCCGTTGCACACTTCTGTCTGAGATGTTAAGGACTTGCGAATGCCGACGAACTGATCGCGTTGGACTACGCTCTAAAGCAGCTGTTAATCGTGCAATGTTGTCCGTACGTGGCCTACCAGGGGGCGTCTTGTTTGCTGCAGATGCTGTTGCTCTAAAGTCTAAACTGTTGGACCGATCTCCTAATCGTCTTCCGGGACAGAACTTTATCATTCCGACAAATGTTAAACTGTTGCCGAAACGAACGCTGCGTTCGTATCATACTATCACCACATTTGAAAAACGTTTCGCTCCCAAAAGCACGATGTGTATTCGACTAACGCTCCATACTGACTGGCAATGCTTTCAACTGCACTTCACACTGGTACCAACATCAGCTGTCTAGGAAGCTGTGTCAAACTATAGCTTACAATTTAAAATGAGTAATTCTTTTTAATTTTGTTTGTTTGCAACATTTGTTTCCACTATGATAATTATAATTTAAGGATGTGTTTATATGACGATGACTTGTTTCACATCCCAGGGATCTATGGAATAATAATAATTGGCGGAAATACTGTCGCGTGTAGACCGAGCGAGTGGCGAACTTACCCACTGTAGGTCCGCCTAGCAACTACTTTCTGTCGGCTGAGGTTTTCTTGGTTTCCAGTCGGCATCTATTAGCTTCTGGCTAGGATAAAAATACATACACAGAGACTTAATTTTGCTTAAAATCAGGACGGAGGTGCTCCTTGAAATGATAGGAAGAGTTGTGACTACTTGATTTAATGTTGAAAGCGGCGATATGGTATAGTTACCATGTAGTTGATACATAAATTGGTGTTTTCCGATATTGGAATGGTGGACCATAGGATCCAAAACTAATGCAGAATGCATTCCGAGCCAGCAGAGAGAGAGTGATAGAAAAATGCCTAAAATGGCCTATTTGGACTGTAACAGGTCTGCCCTACGAAATTTCACATCACGGACTGGGGAGGATCGTGCGCGCAAAGAAGCGCCCTCGGTTATGGAAGGTGGGGAAAGCCTTCTTCTCATTGGTTGTTTGTCACGACGAACATGCGTGTGGTTCACGTGTTCATGGTGTGTAAGCCTCGTGTAACAGCCGTGCTAGTTGAGTTTCCCACAGTAAGGACTGCAAGACCAGTGGCCTGGCCGCCGGTGTCATATAGTAGCGGAGTAGTCTTCATACTACTGCGCTGGCTTGGAAACACTCTGCCTTTATAACAACTAAAATCTATACTAATTTCAGCACCCGCGACAATACTGCTTATGTAGCACTTGTATATGATAGTTAGGAGTGTATTACCGAGCCGTCATGATACGAGTTGTTTAAACTTTGTAAAACTCAAAGTATTTGTAATGGTGTTTTGAAACTAAACTTAATTAAAATAAAAAATAAATAAAAAATATTAAAACATCAAAAATCAACAAATCATCATGGATGAGTAGTAAAAAATAACAGCATTAATAAAAGTTAATGATAAATAAATCTTAATACAAAGAACAATTAAGAAGTTACAGAGGTCCTAACTCTTCCTTATTTCTTTATACGAATAAGCGTTTTTACTTTCACTACAGTTAAGTTGATAAATTATTATAATAATAACAAATTAAGTTACACTTTATACAGTGTTCTTTTGATGCTAATTTGGAAGGAATCTGGAAATATTGCAACATTGTTTTATGGCAAAAATAGTTTTACATTTTGCTGCCTTCTCTGTTCTCTTTTTTCCTACATCAAGTCCAGAGTATTTCGGGACTTTTTAACCACTACGGAAGAGACTGGTAAAACAATGAAGATGAATGAAAGAAGTTTAGGGAAATTGCCGCACGGCTGAGCGGAATAATGAGGAAATGGAAAGAGCTGTGTCCGTGGCAGCGGCAGCGACGCTGTTATTCCGGCTTTGAGAAAATACATAACTGCAGGAGTCAGTCAGGAGAAAACTCCTGAATGCAGCATAATGTACGCTCAGGTGAGTAGGTACCGCAACGCTGGTGTAACCGCTTGGCAAATAGTATTAATTAAGTCTGGTATTATTGATCAGGTCATAAGGATTCCAGTTGACCTATTCTTTGCCTCTTGTGAATTGTTCTAATCCGTTTATACTGATGTTTAATAACCTCTACATACAATTGAATAAGTTTCAAGGATTTATTTTTTTTTAATTAGAAGGTAGATTCTTTGCACATTTTCACATCGAGTTCACATAAAAATGTTCTTGTAGCTGCAAAAAAAAAAAAAAAAAAAAAAAAAAAAAAAAAAAAAAAAAAAAAAAAAAAAAAAAAAAAGAAGGAAGAAAACAAAAAAAGAAGGAAACCAGCGATAGAAAACCACCAACCGTAGGAAAACTAACACAAAAAGAGTGTTATTTGATGATGACGTTGATCCAGAATAAATACAGCATCTGTTCATCAACGAAAGTTTTTCAGTTCAGGATCACAAGAACAATGGCTCGAGTGCCAAATGTGATACTTTTGGGCTCACGAACTCAATGACGGATTTGAACGAAACAGCTATTCCTTCGTTTACAAAAATTGCGATTAAAATGCCTTTCGCCCTTTATAATTTCTATTATTTACACGTTATTTGACTTTTTTTAAAAAAATAAAGTAGACTGCTTTGCAAATTTTGAGCGTTTTTAACCACTCTGTTTTGATTTTGAAGCTAAGTGGCCACTTTGCCCGACATGGTCGGGTACTTTTTGAAAAATCGGTTATTTCAGGTACTAAACTTAATGCAAAGGTAACTAAAAATTCTGGTATGCACTAGTATAGTAGAACTTTGTAACCCCTGATTTTGATGTCTTTTGGTATATTGTAAGTTACCTTAAAACATCGTCAAACCTTAGCCTGGCCACTTTACCCGGTCTTCCCTTACTCGCGCCGCTGTTGATGCGGTTGGCCGCACCCGAGGCGTCTTTCTTGCATTCCTGATACGCTGCAACATGTTCAAGCGTGTTTTCTTAGAAATAACTGCATTTGCTACTTCTGTACATTGATTCGGCTTGTTGAAGAGTATAGGCCGACGTCTTGTTGGTCTGGGTGGTTATTCAACTTTAATTCTATAGAACTTCATTATCCCTCTACAGTAATGGCTTGAACACGAAATCGATATATCTTGGCAATAACTATTGCCTGAGATCAAAACAAGCGTCGTTGCTTCACGGAATCAGGAGTAATACCAGATGCTAAATTTCAGATGTGTCGAAGTAAACTCTAAAGGATGATACATCATCCATTCGCCGTGCGTGAAACACCATGCTCTTCACACATCATAGCAAGTTCGTTGATCCTTTTTCTGTTGAATGATATAATAGGATTTTATATGTAGTTCATAGCGTTTCAGCTGCAATGCAAAACTCTATCTTTTAATTTTTTTACCAATAACTTTTGTAGTTCTTTTTTTACAGTTGATTTTGTATTAGAGAGAATTTAAAGGCTGGAATATACCAGAAGAGACAGCCTTAGTTCTTCTGTTCACATAACTGATTGAAATAAAAAAAGGGGTTTTGTTGTTCAGCAATGTTGTGATACAGCTCGCCTTTCAGTAGACGCCAAACAGTTCGATTCTGGCACTAGCAGACTTACTTGCGACACACAAGCAATCTCTGATTCTTTTCAGTTTTTCTCTGAAGCTTGTGACCGCTCTGATTTTCTTAGACAGTATGTAGAGGGATATTTACTGCTATTACTTTAATGCTCTATTCGTAACAATTAAGTTTCCCATCAGCCATGACCATTATAGCAAACTGTCAAATAAGCATTATGCGTGTGTTTGTCATTGAATAAAACACTAAAGTTGAAAATACAAGTTCTTCTTTAAACAGCCGAAAATGTTCTATCCAACGCAGCCACTGATTATTTAATCGGATCTTCGCATTATTGTCAGATTTGCAGGTTCTAACTACAAACACAGGTACTGGTCACATTCACTCATTACAACTCGCACAACTTGTCTCTTTTGTACTTCAAGGGACACATTCATATTGCTATATCCACTTACGGCATGTAGGTTCACCACTTTCCTCTACTTGGTTATACCGTACTCCCAAAAAAGATCATTTAACAGACTAATAATAAACCAGTAATGATGAACGGTTCACCGCTGAGACTAAAATCGACCTTATCACTTCACTATCCGGAGCAAGGGTGCCAAGTGGCCTCCGAAAATCAGCATACTTCCCCGTTTTTTGTCACCCACTTGACTTGTCTCAGCCAATCCAAAAATAT
>JARYHS010012519.1:70741514-70923771 GCA_031002005.1 Vandiemenella viatica
TGAGTGTATAGTAGTGAAAAAAAAAGGAATAATATGTACAGTTTTCGTCTTTCTTCGTATGAGATCCGTGATTAGACCTACTGTCTCTGCTCAAAAACCCATCGTTGAAAATTAAATTCTTGCCACTTATCACAATCAGTTTAGTAAAGGAATAATTTTAGTGGGGATGGAAATTGGGGTTATTACAGCCATATGATTAGAAGTATATTTGTCAACTTCCCATTGTATTTGCTATGAATTCTACAATTTATTAAAAACTTCACCCCCTAACGGCACAAGACACATCAAATTTCACATAAGTGTGTGCCGGATATAAATCATTTTCGAATTTTTTCAAATCACTGTCCATAAAAGAAGCGATTATACGGAGTACTAGGGTCTGAATGTACAAAATTTCTTTCCACCTATTTTGACAGATTTTTGCGGAGAAAGTTACTCCAATAATAATAAATATTTTTCTTCATTCCTTGAGGTGGGGCGGGGGGTGGGGGGGGGGAGAGTCCATTAATTAAGTGAAGTATTTTTTCGGAAAACCGGACCCCCTGCCCTCTCTGGCGAGAATTCGTGGGATATGGTGGGGGACCCCCCCTCCTCCCTTGCTGAAGACCTATTTTTTTAAGGGCTGTGAGACCCTGAGGCCCCCACCCTAACGCTATCGGAAGTAGTTTTGTAGACCTCTTGTTTTAGCTCTATTGTTCTGAAAAAGATTACGTGAGATTTCTGTCGACCAACAGGAAGGGGGGGGTTGCCTTGGTGAGATTTCGCCCGCACCTCCTCCCCCGCCTATATCACCACACGTAATTAATGAAAATGACTGAAAATGTGTTTGGAATGTTATTTCTGTCAAGATTTTGGTATTCGTATCACCATTTTTTAGAATCTGCGCTAAGCCCTCTTGCTATAAATCATGACTTTAGTAAAGTTTCTTAAGTTAATGTGAGATTTGTTCTCAGATTTTTGTTGCTAGACAATAATAAATCGAGGGTGTCTGAAAAGTTATGTTTCCGTGACAGATAGCAAGGATCATTAACAACTTCAAAACGCTAAATTTGAAGAATCTTTCGTGACCATCTTAATGTACAAACAAGTGTAAGTCTTACGGTATCTGGTTGATTTGTGTATCATTACGGAATAAACGCCGGTATCATCTTTATCAGAGGCCGAGAATATTTCAGAGTGCAATCGTATTTTAGCATTAGTTAAACAGAAATCGTAGTAGCTATTCTTGCCCATTTTTTTTGAAACCAATAACTGATTTAAGCAGCTGTTAGCATCTTGCTGAAATCTGTAATTTATATCAGTGCTTAAATACTAACAGTTACCCCAACTTTTCTTTTACTTTTGATTGTAGGCCTACAATTACTCTCTTAAACCAGAATGGTCAATAACTACATGATCCGCAGCCCTGTGGCTACTGAACTCAAAATCTTTTTGCATGAATGATCTCCAAGAGAAACTGTAACTCCATACCGTCGAATAATATGATGCCACTCGCACACTTAATTCACAAGAAGTAACCTACAATCGATACTAATTTGTGGACTCTTTGATTTTAATTCCTCAGCATTCCAATTACACATCAGAATGAAATATTCCCTATTATATCGGCGAAACCACGGGCTGAAAATCAATAAAATTCTGTCCAGTAGTTTTTTCGTAGATCACATTCAAGAAAAAATTATCTTATGAGTTTTAGGTCATCATATAAGTGAAAAATACAACATTTTACCAAGGGAATCACGGGCTATATATTAATTGAAACTCCGTCAAAAGCTGATAAGTCCTATTTTCAAGAATGGCATGAAACAAAAAATATTCTAAATTCCTCATTTTTTTACCTTAAATCCAAATAAAGCATATCCTATTTCACTTGCAGTAGTTCGCGCTGTACATGAAAGGAAACCAATCATAAACCGACTAATAGTTTTTCCGTGAATGAATATTGATATGGTAAATTTATCAGCTTTCCGAAATCATTTTAATAGGAAATATACTTCATTTTATCCGCGTAATCACGGGCTTTAAAATAATCGAAGCCTCATAGAAATCCGAACAGTAGTTTCTGCGTAAATAATAATCAACTAATAACTGTCTTAAACTTATCATTATGCAATGTCACATCAAATTGAACAATACCCTACTTTACCCGTGGCATCAAGGGCTATTCTTTAATCGAATACTCATCAAAATCCAACAGGTAACTTTTCAAAATATTTTAAATTTATTTCTTTGCGATGTCACGACAAATTATAACATGCCCTGTTTTACCCGTCGCACTATAAATATAATGAAACTCCGTCAAAATCCAATAACAGATTTTGCGTGTATCCCTTTCATCCATATATAGACAGACAGACAATTTTTTTTTTTAGATATAGCTGATTCTTTGTATGTATCTTATTAATGCTACCTCAAACTATTATTTTTAAATATCTCAAGTGTACTGAATTTTTTCCAGTTAGAGTTTTATTGTAAGTATAGATTACTTGTTCCATAGTCCGTGTAAATTGACACGAGGTTAATTCCTAAAGTAAGAAATGCATTTTTTAAAATAACATTTTGTTGGAATTTTTCAGCCTGAGACGCGTTCTGTTAAAGATTAGAGCGGTATTTTACTGATAGCCAGATTAATATTTTTAAGAAAAAAAAAATAGAACGGAGTTGCGTAACAATATGGCTGACTATTCAATGGAGACCTACAAACTTACGTTCTTCAGCTCTATTCAGTGTACTAAGAAAACAAGTTTAGCTCGGACTGGGTGAGTGGAATAACACATAGAAAACACCTTTCGGCAGCTTCATTATTTTAAAAAATCAGTGAACTGGAATACTTTGCGTTTTATATTCGAATTGCGAGTAATTGTTCGAAAAGGACAACGGAACTAGAGTGCCTTCATAAAAAAACGCTCCCAATACTGGGGACTCAAACCCAAGATTTTTCGCCCGTCGAATTTTCACCGATGTAACAATTAAGCTGGTTTTCATTTTGCCGAGTTTTTATTGTGCAAGCACCGAACTTATGTGCATAAAATTATTTTATAACATGAAAAATAATTAATTCCAATTGAGATGAATCACACACTGTGCGGTGGTAACGTCCATACACCCTCTTTTTCCCATGCTACAAATTTTTCACCATCTACTTTATTTGCGCATTACATATTCCAATTTTAAAATTCATCACTGTTTTTGGTAAATTGTTCATCATTTACATTGGTAACTTATTTCTGTTCCGGACTCCCCGAAATATAAAAAAAATTCTTTTATATAGCAATATTTCGTCTGCAAACAATCTAACTTCCGACTTCAACGCATCAACACAAACATTTATTAATTGGTGAACATTAATGGTCCCAATACACTACCCTGTGCACTCCCATATTTACTTTCACTTTTTGATACTGCGTTGTCCACCCTGAATGTTTGCTTTCTACCTTTTAAGAATTCCTCCACTCAGAAAGTCACTTTATCACTTCAATCATTTTTACCATATCTGCCACCATTTTATGGTTCACTTCGTCAAATGTTTTGGTGAAATCCAGTACTAAACTGTCAACTTGGCCTTCCTTGACCTTTTTATCTACAATACCTTGCAGATAGGACACTAACTGAGATTCAGACGCGTGTCCTTTCTTAAAACAATGTTGCTGTTTTGCACTCCGATTCATTCCCCTCAGGCATTTTTGATGTTACATACCAATATTTCCATCAATTTTACCACCACTGATGCTGGACTAATTCTTATGTGATTTTGAAAGTATACCACTACAAATGGGCGGTGCCTTGGTGTTATAAGCTCCCTTGTTTTATTTTTTAGTAAAAGTTTGCTAGCATTGTGCAGTGTTTTGCTTTCTTAATATCCAACAGCGGCTACTCCAATTACGACAGTGAGATGGTTGCAAGTAATTTAAAATATAAATTAAAATATCGTTCAATACAGAGTGAATCCCAGAATTAAAGCCGGTTGAAACCGAACAAACGTATTGCTAAAGAAATAATTGCTGCACATTGCAACTGACAACTCGATCTAGGAGGTACAAAGAGAAATTAAATGGGAATAAAACCTAAGTTACAAAATATGATACTCCCACTTCGCTGGATATTAGCTACCAGCATTACGAACATATGAAAACTGTAAGAAAACAAAAACATTTTACAATTATTGTACTGAAGAAGGTAGGCAAATAATTATTCTGCAACACAATTGTTTTAGATCATGCAAAAGTAACTGTGTTGCAGAATAATTATTTGCCTACCTTCTTTTTTTCGAAACAGTTTAAGACTTTCATAAGGTCCATCTATCATGGATAAAGTAAAGAATTATTGTACTGTATGATACATAATTAATTACGAAAGGAAACGATTTCAAATTAGAGGTGCCTAGGTCGAAATGCGCTCTGTTGTTTCATTCGCGACAAATGCTAAGCTTTTTCTAAAGAAGACCTGGATATTTTATGAAGCAAGGGTATTCCTCTTATTTACATTGAGTCATTTCTTATGGCATAATATTTGGGGAAACTCTTCACAACCTAAAAAAAGAGTTCATAACACACTAAGAATTTATTTTGATGCTGTCGGGGTGAACCAAGGACTTCCTACAGAGAACTGTGGTTCAGTATATATATGTTCCTCCATGAGGTATTTAATAGAACGTTTCTATTTGTTTTGATCTAATGTCTAAGTACAAAATTTCCCTACGAGAAACAAAAGTAACTTGCACAAAACTCAAACGTTATTACGAATTTTCCGAGCCGGGACAGAAACTTGAGACTGCCGCCCCTTCAAATATAAATTTGCCGCCCGGGGCAGAATGGAGCCGTTCTTCGATTTTGCCGCCCCCCTGATGGTTGTCGCTTGGGGCAGTAGAGCTAAAAAAAGTTCGCCGCCACAAGAATTTGCCATTTACTTCCTCTTCAAGCATGATTTTGCCGCCTCCCCCCCCCCCCCACTCAAGTTGCCACCCGGGACAAGCGCCCAGGTTTATAATCAATACAAAGGGATGTTAATTATTTTCACATATATCTGTTTAATTAGCTTCCTCACAGAATAAAACAATTTTTACATATTAGCGACTATCTTATTGGTAACTTTTGATTCATCCAAGATTTTGTACAAAACAATTAACCGTATGCGACATGACTTTTATAAAATACAGGGTGCGGCAGAAACAATGACCCAGTTTACACATATTATTTAAGCATGAATAAAAACAGTTACACATTATTAGTGTGTACTGTTTGGAAGAACAAACACTTCATACAATTTATTACACATTTCACTTTTTGTAAATTATGTACTGCAGGTGTCCACCGTTGTTGAAGATACAAGCTTCGGCAAGAACACGCAGATTCGCCATCCTTAAGGAGGGTGTCGCCTGTTATTGCCTCCATTTTGGTGTGAATGTTGCGTTTCAATTCTTGAATAGTTCTTGGCCTGTTCGCATACACTTTTGATTTCAGGAATCCCCACAGATAATAACCAAACGCCGACAAATCAGGTGAACGGCCCGGCCAGTGGACAGCACCAAAGCGAGAAACGAGATGCCGTGGAAACATTTCTCGCAAGACTGTCATGGATCTTCTGGCTGTGTGCGTTGTTGAGCAATCCTGCTGAAACCACGACTGCACATGGATATTTTTACTGCGCATTTCCTGCATTACGAACTCTCGCAACATAACAACATATCGATCTGAAGTTACAGTGACACAATGACCTGCACCATTTTCAAAAAAATAAGGACCAAGAATACCCTGCGCAGAAACGCCACACCACACAGTAACTTTTTCACTATAAAGTGTTTTTTCGTGAATCTGCTTGGAATTTCTGGGGGCCCAGTACTTAAGTTCTGTTTGTTCACATAGCCCGATAGATGAAAATGGGCCTCGTCCGACATCATGCAATTGTCGAGGAAATGGGGTTGAGTGTTGATCATCTCCAGGAGCTGTGTACAGAAAGCTTGACGTGCCTGCTGATCACTGTGCACCACTTGGAGCTTGTACTGATGGAACTTCATATCCAAATGCAACATCCGTTGCACACTTCTGTCTGAGATGTTAAGGACATGCGAATGCCGACGAACTGATCTCGTTGGACTACGCTCTAAAGCAGCTGCTAATCGTGCAATGTTGTCCGTACGTGGCCTACCAGGGGGCGTCTTGTTTGCTGCAGATGCTGTTGCTCTAAAGTCTAAACTGTTGGACCGATCTCCTAATCGTCTTCCGGGACGGAATTTTATCATTCCGACCAATGTTAAACTGTTGCCGAAACGAACGCTGCGTTCGTATCATACTATCACCACATTTGAAAAACGTTTCACTCCCAAAAGCACGATGTGTATTCGACCAACGCTCCATACTGACTGGCAATGCTTTCAACTGCACTTCACACTGGTACCAACATCAGCTGTCTAGGAAGCTGTGTCAAACTATAGCTTACAATTTAAAATGAGTAATTCTTTTTAATTTTGTTTGTTTGCAACATTTGTTTCCACTATGATAATTATTATTTAAGCATGTGTTTATATGACGATGACTTGTTTCACATCCCAGGGATCTATGGAATAATAATAATTGGCGGAAATACTGTCGCGTGTAGACCGAGCGAGTGGCGAACTTACCCACTGTAGGTCCGCCTAGCAACTACTTTCTGTCGGCTGAGGTTTTCTTGGTTTCCAGTCGGCATCTATAAGCTTCTGGCTAGGATAAAAATACATACACAGAGACTTAATTTGCTTAAAATCAGGACGGAGGTGCTCCTTGAAATGATAGAAGAGTTGTGACTACTTGATTTATTGTTGAAAGCGGCGGTATGGTACAGTTACATGAATTGATACATAAATTGGTGTTTTCATTATTGGAATGGTGGACCATAGGTTCCAAAACTAATGCAGAATGCATTCCGAGCCAGCAGAGGGAGAGTGATAGAAAAATGCCTAAAATGGCCTGTTTGGACGGTAACAAGTCTGCCCTACGAAATTTCACATCACGGACTGGGGAGGATCGTGCGCGCAAAGAAGCGCCCTCGGTTCTGGAAGGTGGGGAAAGCCTTCTTCTCATTGGTTGTTTGTCACGACGAACATGCGTGTGGTTCACGTGTTCATAGTGTGTAAGCCTCGTGTAACAGCCGTGCTAGTTGAGTTTCCCACAGTAAGGACTGCAAGACCAGTGGCCTTGCCGCCGGTGTCATATAGTAGCGGAGTAGTCTTCATACATACTACTGCGCTGGCTTGGAAACACTCTGCCTAAAATCTATACTAATTTCAGCGCCCGCGACAATACTGCTTATGTAGCACTTGTATATGATAGTTAGGAGTGTATTACCGAGCCGTCATGACACGAGTTGTTTAAACTTTGTAAAACTCAAAGTATTTGTAATGGTCTTTTGAAACTAAACTTAATTAAAATAAAAAAATAAATAAAAAATATTAAAACATCAAAAATCAACAAATCATCATGGATGAGTAGTAAAAAATAACAGCATTAATAAAAGTTAATGATAAATAAATCTTAATACAAAGAACAATTAAGAATTAAAAAGTTACAGAGGTCCTAACTCTTCCTTATTTCTTTATACGAATAAGCGTTTTTACTTTCACTACAGTTAAGTTGATAAATTATTATAATAATAACAAATTAAGTTACACTTTATACAGTGTTCTTTTGATGCTAATTTGGAAGGAATCTGGAAATATTGCAACATTGTTTTATGGCAAAAATAGTTTTACATTTTGCTGCCTTCTCTGTTCTCTTTTTTCCTGTATCAAGTCCAGAGTATTTCGGGACTTTTTAACCACTACGGAAGAGACTGGTAAAACAATGAAGATGAATGAAAGAAGTTTAGGGAAATTGCCGCACGGCTGAGCGGAATAATGAGGAAATGGAAAGAGCTGTGTCCGTGGCAGCGGCAGCGACGCTGTTATTCCGGCTTTGAGAAAATACATAACTGCAGGAGTCAGTCAGGAGAAAACTCCTGAATGCAGCATAATGTACGCTCAGGTGAGTAGGTACTGCAACGCTGGTGTAACCGCTTGGCAAATAGTATTGATTAAGTCTGGTATTATTGATCAGGTCATAAGGATTCCAGTTGACCTATTCTTTGCCTCTTGTGAATTGTTCTAATCCGTTTATACTGATGTTTAATAACCTCTACATACAATTGAATAAGTTTCAAGAATTTATTTTTTTTAATTAGAAGGTAGATTCTTTGCAGATTTTCACATCGAGTTCACATAAAAATGTTCTTGTAGCTGCAAAAAAAAAAAAAAAAAAAAAAGAAGGAAGAAAACAAAAAAAGAAGGAAACCAGCGATAGAAAACCACCAACCGTAGGAAAACTAACACAAAAAGAGTGTTATTTGATGATGACGTTGATCCAGAATAAATACAGCATCTGTTCATCAACGAAAGTTTTTCAGTTCAGGATCACAAGAACAATGGCTCGAGTGCCAAATGTGATACTTTTGGGCTCACGAACTCAATGACGGATTTGAACGAAACAGCTATTCCTTCGTTTACAAAAATTGCGATTAAAATGCCTTCCGCCCTTTATAATTTCTATTATTTACACGTTATTTTCCTTTTTTTAAAAAATAAAGTAGACTGCTTTGCAAATTTTGAGCGTTTTTAACCACTCTGTTTTGATTTTGAAGCCAAGTGGCCACTTTGTGTCGGGTACTTTTTGAAAAATCGGTTATTTCAGGTACTAAACTTAATGCAAAGGTAACTAAAAAATTCTGGTATGCACTAGTATAGTAGAACTTTGTAACCCCTGATTTTGATGTCTTTTGGTATATTGTAAGTTACCTTAAAACATCGTCAAACCTTTGCCTGGCCACTTTACCCGGTCTTCCCTTACTCGCGCCGCTGTTGATGCGGTTGGCCGCACCCGAGGCGTCTTTCTTGCATTCCTGATACGCTGCAACATGTTCAAGCGTGTTTTCTTAGAAATAACTGCATTTGCTACTTCTGTACATCGATTCGGCTTGTTGAAGAGTATAGGCCGACGTCTTTTTGGTCTGGGCGGTTATTCAACTTTAATTCTATAGAACTTCATTATCCCTCTACAGTAATGGCTTGAACACGAAATCGATATATCTTGGCAATAACTATTGCCTGAGATCAAAACAAGCGTCGTTGCTTCACGGAATCAGGAGTAATACCAGATGCTAAATTTCAGATGTGTCGAAGTAAACTCTAAAGGATGATACATCATCCATTCGCCGTGCGTGAAACACCATGCTCTTCACACATCATAGCAAGTTCGTTGATCCTTTTTCTGTTGAATGATATAATAGGATTTTATATGTAGTTCATAGCGTTTCAGCTGCAATGCAAAACTCTATCTTTTAATTTTTTTACCAATAACTTTTTGTAGTTCTTTTTTTACAGTTGATTTTGTATTAGAGAGAATTTAAAGGCTGGAATATACCAGAAGAGACAGCCTTAGTTCTTCTGTTCACATAACTGATTGAAATAAAAAAAGGGGTTTTGTTGTTCAGCAATGTTGTGATACAGCTCGCCTTTCAGTAGACGCCAAACAGTTCGATTCTGGCACTAGCAGACTTACTTGCGACACACAAGCAATCTCTGATTCTTTTCAGTTTTTCTCTGAAGCTTGTGACCGCTCTGATTTTCTTAGACAGTATGTAGAGGGATATTTACTGCTATTACTTTAATGCTCTATTCGTAACAATTAAGTTTCCCATCAGCCATGACCATTATAGCAAACTGTCAAATAAGCATTATGCGTGTGTTTGTCATTGAATAAAACACTAAAGTTGAAAATACAAGTTCTTCTTTAAACAGCCGAAAATGTTCTATCCAACGCAGCCACTGATTATTTAATCGGATCTTCGCATTATTGTCAGATTTGCAGGTTCTAACTACAAACACAGGTACTGGTCACATTCACTCATTACAACTCGCACAACTTGTCTCTTTTGTACTTCAAGGGACACATTCATATTGCTATATCCACTTACGGCATGTAGGTTCACCACTTTCCTCTACTTGGTTATACCGTACTCCCAAAAAAGATCATTTAACAGACTAATAATAAACCAGTAATGATGAACGGTTCACCGCTGAGACTAAAATCGACCTTATCACTTCACTATCCGGAGCAAGGGTGCCAAGTGGCCTCCGAAAATCAGCATACTTCCCCGTTTTTTGTCACCCACTTGACTTGTCTCAGCCAATCCAAAAATATCCTCTCCAAAACCTAATATTTAGCTACTTCCCACAACGACTCTTCGAA
This sequence comes from Vandiemenella viatica, assembly GCA_031002005.1. NCBI lineage: Eukaryota > Metazoa > Arthropoda > Insecta > Orthoptera > Morabidae > Vandiemenella > Vandiemenella viatica. Next base: position 70,751,768 of record JARYHS010012519.1, read on the forward strand.
GCTATCCTGAATTATAGTTACTATTTATTTTCCCAATACTCCTTCAAATGATGTCGTGTAATGGCAAAACTTGTCACGTTATAAGTACACTGAGGCCTAAGTGCCGTTTAATCGAACGCTGCACCGTAATTACTGATTTAATCTTGCTGAATAGAAGACCGTAGAACAGTTTTGTTGCTTGTCACGATCTAGAGACTGCTGAATCGCTTAGGAGTCAAATTGTGGTGTCTTTTTTTTATATATATGTATAACAATATGCCTGCCCTCTCCAGTGATAAGACTTTCTTTCCTGACTGTAGAGATATTGTGATATGAAGAACCCGAACATTTTTAGAATTTTCTCTATGTATTTCACTAGTGTCCTAATGTCGACCAATGAGAATCGTTATTTTAATCGATGCAAGTAAGCACAGTAATCTCTTTGGGTCTCGCCTCCAGGCGCCTCCATCCATCTTTTGTTTCTTCAGTTTTCAAAACAAGTTCGCAAGTTTTGTTCCCGTTAAATACGGCCAGCGAACAGTACCCCACTGCCACCCCCCCTCCCCCCCAACTTGGCACTCAGCTGTAAAATGACGGAGCCTGAAGCACTCAGGAGGTGCTACCCCGACGTCCATCGGAGCCGGATGAGGAAGATGGGATACTGTAAATTAATTAGAAAGGAGGCGTGGAGGCGGACGGGGGCTGGCTGCAGGCCCGGCATTAATTACGTCGGGCAAGCCACCGAAGAGCCCCGGCAGAGGCGCTGCTGTCGCTTCCTGTCGGACACGAATGGACGGAAGTATGCACAAGCAGACTTCTCTATGGAGGAGTATCGGTTGCTGCTCCCCTTGCCACTGAAACCATACACGTATACTCAATCGTAATTGCTAAGCGTTTTATGGCAATGCTGCTTTATAGTTTGAAAAATATTCCTTCTTGGATCTAATATATCAGACATCTCAAGATTGGACGCAGCAGGGTGAGTCCAATGTGAATACCTCACTTGCTGCGTGCTTAAATACCACCATGTATTCCGCAATCATCAATATGGGAAAGGAATTAATGTTTCATGGTTGACCTATTTAAAATATCAACAGAGGGGCGACATAGATAATCAAATTGCCGAGTAATAAAAGTTACCGAAGGATCCTAAGCCTCAACTTTGTTGGACGATGACTTGGCTAAGCGGTGCAGCCATGAGCTTGTTGAAGTATTATATAATAAGTATTTTGCAGAATGTTGCGTCGTTACTATCATCACACGGTCGTGTTTTGATATTTATCTACAACTACAATCAGAAATTCACAAAACTGTTCATGACAAATGATGCCTTGCATCAAAACTTCATCTCTTTCAATTTCCAGCAGCACAAAAAAAGGCAGAATACATATAGCCATCTGTATGGACATTACTTTCCTGATTTTTACTTGCACTATCATTGTAAACAGGATGATGCTGAAGGATTTCTGGATGATAGCTTGTTTATCAACAGATTCATTCGAAAATTACGTCATAGGTGTTTCGGACGATTTAATCATACTCTGCATCAAATATCTGATTTGTAAGGATTGCGGGGCGCGCTCGCAAAACGAGTAACTCTTCTCTGTACTAGTAATCAGTCAGTCGCAGTGAGGATCACATACACTACAATAGAATCAGCTTGCTATGACCGAAGTTATACTCTGACTGCTCTTCATGTTTATTCGTACTTTTAGGCTTGAATACTTCGGGGAACTATAAAAGGGATTTGAATGCTTACTTTGTACTTTTGTACAATCGGGAACTTTTTGCTCCTAATGTGCATTATCTTGCAGTTTTTGAAGTTTACTTTTTCATTATTACACCATGTTGGACGAACATGAACATGAAGATCTCCAGGCGAATATCCGGAACGGTTCCTTCAAAATGTCATGACCAAATTCCTTCCCGTTCATTTCCCGCGTCTAATAACCTCGATTTCGACAAAGCAGTAAGAACAAAAATAATAATTAAAAAATAAAATAAAAAATATCAAAACTATCTATCCACTTTCCTGTAGTAACTGCATCAGAAAAACTATTTTTAATTACAATTAATCTTTGTCTATAAGGCCGTCCATCACATTCATTATGAGATATCAGATGTAACACAGTAATTAATATAGGCTTTGACTTTATGACGACGTAGTGTAACGTGCCAGTTAGGAAATCACTTTCCCATTCACAAATATTTCGCTTTTTCACAAAGAACTTTACAGCTCTTTTTCTTCCAGGTCACTGGAGTAGGAAGATGATGGGTGGGAAGGGGGAGAGATAGGGGAAAATAACGGGAAGGAATTCGGCCATGGCTTGTTTGTAGGTACGACCCTGGATTTCGCCTGGTAACCACGGATGGCTGGATTGGGTATCGAATCTGAGTTCTCCCAAATGACTGGCCCAGACATTACCGCTCTCGTACCAATCTCCTTTGATACCCTATTTTTAGTAATAAAAATCAAGAGATTTTTTAATTTATCAAATCTCTTTTCTATTTGAAATATAATAAAAATGAAAAGTAGGTGGTTATGTTTTATCAAATACATTTATAAATAACTGATATTAGGAATAATTAAAGGTATCATTTCTTAACATTACAAATATGATAAATTAAAGTGATTGATTTGACTAGGATCATGAATGAATGAATATTTGACTTAGTATAGCACATCTCATGGGTTTTAAATAATAAAAACGAGTAGATTTTTTAATTGAAGTGCAATTAATTTTAACAAATCACAGTATTTTGAATTTAATTAAAACAGGAGACTATTGTCGATTTTCATCGAAAAGGATTCGTTTTCTGGCTGATTTATCGTTGTTGGCAAGTTGAATATATCTCGACGTATTATCACATTGATGGTAGTGATCTGTGATGGACGCAAATCAGGAGACCTAAACCGGAACTGCAGCTGCAGAAGGGTGACGATGTGTGTATCGCTGAGAATTGCTACTACCAGCCATGTAATCTCATCCAACTATTCTGATGGAAGATTTTCTTGTATGAATACCTAATAATAAAATTTTCCCCGAGATCCAACGACTCTCCAGCTTGCTCTGGTGTTCCATGGATGGGTAGAACTAAGTCAATACCTCGGGCTGTCACGCGGGAAAACTAGCTTTTCCGTTTGGACTACATGTAACAAACGACTGGAATTTATTACCTAGCGTACAAATCAGGTCTGTAATTGATCATACTCTCGATTCAAGTGGAAACCTGGGAGAACAACCAAATACACCATGTTCCTGCGGCAATATCAAGACTAGGGTACATTGTTATCATGCCCACAATTTGGAATAAATGTATCTCATTCAGACCTTTAATCAGCCAAGGACAAAGCTTTGGCACTGGAGGAAAAACTACCTAATATCTGATGCTGCAATCGACACGAAAAGAAGAAGAAGATTGGTCAGACCGTAAAATAATAATAATAATTTTTCATGAAACGAGACAACACTGATTGGTCTCACGTTCTTGGCAAGTACATAGAAATAAAATCTGTCACTGGAGCTTGCCGAAAGCTTCCTTCTTGTCAGGTCGCGCGCCTAAAAGATCTTTAAATAATGTTTAGCCTCATAAGCCTGTGTCACTTGTCTTAAATTCTGAGTTCCACCAAATATTCACCGTCCAGAGTTTCGTTTTCAAAGTCCACTGCATTTATTCGACAGTGACAAACGTTTCATGTCCATATTTACAAGCTTCAGCAAGTAAATTGAAAACATTCATAGCTAATATTGGATTATTTCTGGAAACTGAATTCAACGTTCAACATCAGTTCTCCTTCAATTAAATTTCTTACAATGATAACCGACATGAACATACGTCACAGAAACTTTATTAAGGAGCAAAGCCGTTACTTGTTTACTAACTGGTCTACCACGCATGAGGCCGTTCGAAGGGAGATGGCACCATGTCGTATAAACAACGAGAATACTAATAAGTGAGCAGCGTACACAGAATCCGATACAGTGAGAGGCAAAATATAAGCCAGCAATTATATATCTAATCATAACAGTACAGAAGTAATTTTAAATACTGAAAAAATGATGATCAGTCAGCGGCTACAATTTGAAATCGTTATTCCACCGGCGAGACTGCCGAATACCTTTGCAGAAAACTGAGTTTTTTTTTTTTTTTTTTTTTTTTTTTTTTTTTTTTTTTTTTTAAATGGCTTTTGACAACTGAGGCCATATATTCAGCTCAGTGTGATTATTATAGCTTCCAGTGAATCAGTCGTCATCCATTGTTTATGTATTGTATCTTCTACGTATGGACACCACAGGACGGACAGGACGTTCACACAGACACACAACACTTAAACATCCATGCCCGCGGCCGGATTCGAACCGGAGGTAGCACTCTACCCCCTACGCTTCCGAGGCCGGCCTGAGTTGTAGTTAATGATTTAATATTAATTTATCTTCTTCTATCTGTATCTATAAAAGGAAAACCGGATATATTGGTCTTATAAAAACTCGGAAACAACGGAGCAGATTTCGATGGGGTTTTCACCGCTTTAAAGCTTAGAATCTTAATTCAGTTGTTCGCATATCTTATGTTTCAACGTTAAACAACGCAGGCACATTAAATGAAATTCTGAACGTATGATGGTAAATCCCAAAGATGGAAGGATTGGATGTTCCATACTTCGCACTAAACACACTGCTAAATGTCTCTGACCATAGCCTTTAATGAAAGCAATAAGATAACTGTATACAATAATAACTATTTTGCACACTAAGCAAAGCTTGAAGTATTTTTAAACGCCATAGATAGCCGTAACTTGAAGTATTCTTTCCTTTAATTCGGGATATTCAAATTTTAAACGCCATAGATAGCCGTAAAAACAACAGAAATTTTCTTTAAGCACGATCTCTGAACAATGTCTTTGGCCATTCTTCTGTTTCCGATAGTATTATTCCGGATTCACTTTTAATATCTGTATAAAAGGCTGAATCTGCGGAGTTAAAGTATCTGCTGTTTCGAGCAAAAAGTATATGCATTCACTTCGCAATTGAATAAAATGTGAGTTTATAACATAATCTAGCGTTGTTCAGTAAAAAAAGTAATGCAATTTCGTAACCAAATTAACGAAGCTTGATGCACATGAATATTTTTGGACAAATGAACTTCAACCCACCAGTCTCTTGGTAGGGGGCGGGTAAATCTAGGTTTGCTTTAATTCCGAAAAAAGTTGTTGCGAATTTTATGAAACTTTGTACAAATGTTTTTTCATTGCGGGAATAAAAATAGGGTACGGGTAAATCTACGCCATCTATACCGGGCAACACCGGGAACTTTGCTAATATTGAATACATTTTAAAACAATAACTAGAAAGTGAGGAGGGACTTCGACTGTAACATTAAAAGGTGTATGATTATATCTGGATGGTTACAACGTTAAGCTTACGGTCAACAAAATCCTAAATTTTTCAATGACAATTTTCTTGAAGAGTACGTTGGACTATGAAATATGCATGTTAATAATTTGAATTGTGCAGATTCTTGCTCGATCCCTGAATACTGTTGAGAAATATGTATGAAATTAGTAGTATGTCGACAATGTGTAGTACTGCCTCTCCACTTTTTTTTTTTGAAACTAAGTCAGCAGCGTTCTTATAACCTTCTAAAGTTAATGCGATAATAGACCGGTCCAACGTAATTGTTTTGTGTTTTTGCAGTTGCCTTTAATAAAGCTGTGTCCGCATATTTTATCAATATTATTAATCGCAATGGATATTATGCCGCATTGGCAGTTTTCCTACACGTCTACCATTTATTAGTGTTTGATATAATTCGCTCAGCAGTTCCTTAAGTAATTTATTACAGTCGCTGTCTCGCGTAGCTAGAAAGTTCATACTCATGAGTGCCCTAAAGTCAAGTGCTAGTTTATGGGCACGATCATCTTATCCATTCCCCCTGCCGCTAAATCTTACTGATTCCAAATGGATGACCTGCGGAGTACGGATTTGATATAGGTCGAGTGGCGTAAAGAAATAAGATACGATTCATTTGAAACAAATTCATAAGCATGTCACAAATAAGGAAAGGGATTTTAATCTACATTTAATTGGTTGGAATAACTGTGATGAATGACAAAGTAACAGCGAAATGGCGTTAAACTCTTTATTGAAGTTAAGCAGGTATATATTTACAGAAAATTTAAAGAACTTTTCACTACTCATCTCTCTCCTCCCCCCCCCCCCCCCCCAAATGTCCCATAATTATTCTTTTTCGCATGATTTTCCAGATTTTACGTTATAATCGTATAAATAAGATAATGCGCAAAGTTATAAGTAAAAAGTTCAGAAGCTTTGAGAGTGTGACAGACGGAAAAAAATGAGTGATTCCTTTCATTTAAAAGGCACCGAACGCTGAAAATATCTATATTTTAATCTCTTTGCTACTGTACCGCATAGATTCCCCGTATATTTATTCGAAACCTGCTCTATGGAAGAATTATCGCCATCCTCAATTCCAATACTCTAAAATTTCACGGTTATTTTTCATTTGGAACAAAAATAACAGCATGAATAGGATAGAACGGTATTGAGCCTCGCTTATTACATACAAACTCTGTAATACTTCATTTCAAACGAGTGGCCGCAGACACCAGAGATTGCGCTGCAAGCAATAAAAAAGGAAAAATTAGAGCCTGCAAAAGGTCTCAGAAGTTCAGTTCATAAGAGTGGTAATCACCCAATCGGGTTACCTCGTAAAGCGGATTCCACTTCAAAGGAAGAGCAGCGCCAAGAGCTGCTGCAAAGACGAAAGTGGAAATAAAAGTTTTGAGGCTGCTGCCAACGAGAAGGGTGCGGTGCACCAAATTAGCCTAACGACACAGCGACCGAGTCAAAACAGCGCGCACAAAGTTGGAGGTTGTTTGTATTGCTGCGAGTGGAGTTTTTAACGATTTCGTTATTGAAAGGAAGTATATTTCATCGATTTAGAACTTTTTGGTTCCTATACGGCAAAGTGGAAGAACTGCCTCGCTTTTTCAGTACCAGCAGGGATCAGTCTATTAGAAGGTCGACTACGAACGCGGAAAATTGAGTAAATTTTGACGAACCGTGAAATACAGCTACTTGTCGGATTGCAACAAAATTCTATAAATTCTAGGGAAAATTTTCTGAATAGTTGTTGGCCTCACTGATTATTTGTATTTGATTTATGATTAATTTTAGAGAACTGTAACTTGTCAGTAAATGATACTAATATAAACAAAACAAATAAATGGAGGCAGAAATGTACAAATAGAAGTTATTAGGCAATTTATCTATGTATGTAGGTTGTCTTCATAATACAAAAAGGTGAAAAAAGTAATTTTCGGAGCAGTCTGTTGAATTAATGGGTACTATAGAGGACAAAGACTTGACATAAAAGTGTATGTCAATAACGGTATTACTTCACCGTAGCATATGCATTTAATGTAATTGCGATTGAGCAAACTCTCGGTGGCAACTTTCCTCCACACACATTTTTCCCTTTTCCTGACAACAACAACAACAACAACCCTTTTCCTGTAGCTACGTGCCTACTTCTGCCTTCCACAAATTTCAGCTTTAAATATTTTCAGCGTTTTTTGTAAATTATTAATCTTCTTTCGTGGTAATTTATTTCAATCTCTGACAGCCTTACCTGCGAAATAAAATCTTTCCACTCCCTGATGCCTGAAATAGAGTCCCAGCTAGTGGTCACGGTCATCTTTTCCCTTCCATGCACTACTCCTATAATTCTTCCACCAATATCTTTCCACGCCTCATCACCAATATACGCCTCGTAAACTCCCGTGACTCTTTTCACCTTCCTCCTGTCTTCCAATGAATCCCATTACAGCTCCTTTATCATATAAGTTAGTGATTGTGTTCTTCAGTAATTTTCAGAGAAAAATCAAGCAGCCCTTCCTTGCACTTTCTCATACTCCTGTATTTGATATCGAAAATGAGTGTCTCATACTACACCACCGTATTCCAGCAATGTTCTGACAGAAGTTTTGTAACCCAATTCCCTTAGTTGTCTTGTACATCCCCTCATCACTCTCTCCCACAAGTGAAGGATTTTGAAAACTTTTTCTACTACCTATCCAATAAAAACCAAATTAATAGTACTTTTGATACGATAGCACCCAGAGTACATGTTGTGGATGGATTGTAGTTCTTAAATGCAGTATTTGGTGGTACAGACATGGAGGAGAAATTGGCAAGATGCCAAGCGAATAGCATTAGTGTCAACAAGGAAAAGTTAGAACTACTCGTATAAAACATCCATTGCAGTGTGGTAAATCACCGTCAGCAAGGCTGAACAGAACCAATGTAATAGGGTTAAACAAGCAGGCTATGGAGATACTAGTGAGCTGTATAGTCGATTCAGCTCTCACACTGGGTGATAAAATACTGGGATAGGTTGATTCCATTGTTTCCTCCCTTCCGGGCATCCAGAATTGGGTTTTCCATGGTTTCCCAAATCACTCCAGGCAAATGCCGGGATGCTTCCTTAAAAAGGCCGTGGCCGAATTCCTTCCCATTTCTTGCCCCCAGCCTTTCCCGTCTCAAAAGACCTCGCTGTTGAGAGACGTTTCCTTAAAAAGGCCATGGCCGAATTCCTTCCCATTCCTTGCCCCCATCCTTTCCCGTCTCTAAAGACCTCGCTGTTGAGAGACGTAAAGCAGTATATAAAAAAAATCCATTGTTTCCCAACCGATCAAAGCAAGGTAGAGGCACTGAAGATGATGTCAAGAGTGGAATTGGAGAAAGAAAAGAGAGCTTTGTCCAGCTTTTTGTAATCTGGATATTTTGTAAAATCTCGAGGAAGACGCGGATCAGACTCTTTTTTGTTTGGACTTAACGCCTCGTCGACAGCGAGGTCATTAGAGGCAGGATGGGATTGGGGCAAGGAACGGGAAGGAATTCGATCATGGCCTTTTGAAGGAAGCATCCAGACATTTGCCAGGAGTGATTTGGGGAAACCATGGAAAACCCAAATCTAGATTCCCTGACGGGGCTTCGAACCCGCGTCCTCCCAAATGCGAGGCCAGAGCGTTAACCGTTCGCTCACCACGCTCGGTCCACATTCTCGTTATGTGATTGTGGAACATGGAAAGTTCCGTCTGTCATGCAACGTAGATTGACCTGAAATGATACCAAATCAGGTGACATCTCATTTCCATTTGAAACAGAACAAATGGCATTTGATTGGGGATATGTTGCAGAAGCGAAATGGAGCAAACCTAAAAGACATATTTGACTGTTATTTACAAGTAAATCAACGAAGAGGGTAACCTACAAACCCTCAGAGCTAGGAAGACTTGGATGGAAGTAAAAAAGAGGAAGAAATTGATGACATTCTGGAACGTCCTGTTTCCCATCGTTAGCGAAAGGAATTGTTCTTCACTCAGTCAGTGATCAAAGGTTTTAATCAATGTATGTCTGTGTCAAAACAATTTTAACACAACCTTGTACATTACCTACAAACTTAAGGTTTGCTAAATGTTCAAGAGTCTCAATCACCACCCATGGATTAATGAAACACAGATAAGGCGGAAACAGTTGCTACTTGTTGTCGACACAACTTTCATTCCTTTCCATTTAACTTACGAGATTCCGTATTAAAACTGAACCCATTTCCCTTCTAACTGATCGCCAACAGCGATAAATCTGGTTCACTTTTACATGTGATATTCGTACATCTTTTTATTGTCTCTTTACATGGATACAAATAATGTATATTTGCTAGAAACTGATATTTAATCTCAATGTGCCTTGAGAAATATCTCACATTGTGCAACAGTGCTATTAGCTTGCATGATAATACATAGGCTGGAAAGTACGTTCAGTTTCTTGGGTTTATGGACCATTTTCCAGAGATTTGTGTCCAACGACGTCTCAAAGTGATTTCAAATTACCCAAACTGATGAGCGGTATGCTTACTCATTTGGTTAAGAAATACGTTAGGCGGTTATTAAATAGACGTAATTCGCAGCCGGAAAGAAATTCTGTCACTAGGTCACTAAACCATAGTAAATTATTTTTATCCGAAGTGGTAGCGAGTATACTTCGGTCAGTAGTTGTTGCAGTGTATAAACGCCTCGAGGCACTTGTGAGTTTTTCTAACGTAGGCCTATTTTTTTGCTTGTTTGTGGCGTTTGGGATCACTATTTACTTTAATTAGATCCTGGTCCCACGCACTTGCTCTCATGTACATCTTACAGGTGATCGCAATCATACTAGAACTGTAACGCACGTAGAAGACACTAATTTTTGTGTACAGTATTCCTTGAAATCCAAAGTTTTTAAATTCTAACATAGATATAAATATACACTACCAGGCCAAAAAAAAAAAAGGAAATCACACAGATGGGTAAGATGAAAGAAAATGAAACTTTAGGGGTTGAGAGGGTATGTGCTGCTTTTTTCAACAATTATAAAATATATTCAAATTTACAAGGAACTTGGCATTGTGAGCCCACTTATCGATATGACGTTGCACCCCCTGTGGTCTGGATGCATGCATCCAGCCCAGAGGGCCCTGAAGTTTAATTTCATTTCATCCTCCATTTCTTGATGCTTCTCAGTGTTAGAGAAGAAAGTTTTGTCTGTGTGAACTGGTTGTATATTGCGACATTTCGCATGAGTCACGACACAGCTACAAACCATAAATTTACTGTGTAACAAAAATAGTAAGTAATAAACAACCAGCAAATGTTACAATCTTGGGATTAAATCAAACATGATTTAATGAGCTGTAAATACTATGGGTAAATCTAAACGATGATTCTTCTCTGATAATGTCTCGAAGAGAGTTGCACATTAAATAATAATAATAATAATAATAAAACAAACAACAACAAAAAAAACAACAAAAAGAAGAAACCAGGTGTATTGAGGCTATTCGTTACTCATTTAATACACTAAGCAACTGCGGAAAAAATGGCCAACAACATAATTGCATTAAATGTAGTATACTTGTTGATTATTTTAATTCATTTTTCTCCAGAAACCCATCTCAGTCGGATTAATAATTTGAAAAATCAGCCTGAACGGGGTTCAAATGTTATAACTGATATAGAAGTCCTTTGGCTAATTAACCCACTAGGTCTTATACAATCACGTGTCTTCTTTCTACTTCTAGATCAGCTTTTAGTTAACTTGGTATACAGCCAGAAGGTTGGCTTGAACATCCAGAAATAGGTGTTAGTAATTTAGAGGTATGATGGATAGCCGCTTTCCTTCGGGACCTACGGTTATACCTGGAATCCGAACCTGGCGAAGCTCAAATGAATGCAGGAAAAATCTGCGAATGTTCCTGACCGCACCGTGTTTCGTAGCAACCATCCTAAATATGGTACGCGAGTGTCTTTCCTACTGACCTGCAGAACATTCATTTTTAAGATACGGTCTCCAATAAGTTAGTTTGGTGTTAACTTATAGAAAATGACTCTGGCTGCAAAATAATAATAATAATAATGCAGCAAGGTATATAAATTACTATTTTCTCCTGTTCCATGCAGGTTCCATAAATCTGTCAACACAAACGCTGCTCGAATCAAGTATTTCTACGTAACATGGAAATGATAGCAAATGGTAGATAATATTCGGCCTATTATAATTACGTTGATTTTACTGGAAGTTATTAATGACTAGTGCAAGCTCGTGACAGTTTTTTGCATATAATAACGTGTGTAGAATAGATTTTTAAAGTCAAAGGTTATGACAGGTTGATTTGATATAGCCCAATACGAATTTGACCTCTGTTTCACCTTAAGGGTTCATTGTGAAAACTTGAATAAAATATCTCTAGCCTGAAGAATATGAAGTATTAATAGATGTGTTAAACATGGAAAGAGACGATCGCGCTATAATATAATTTTTTCAAAGGTCGTTATTGCTAAACTCGATCTGGTTGAAATACAAACTTGACTTGTAAACTTAATGAATGTATTCTGAAACCTCATAGCAGTTGATTAGCTATTAAAATGTGCACATAACCTCTAATTTCTAACAATATCTCTGGTCGCTGTTAATTTGCAAGCGAAGGCCGACCTTTGACGTCACCGTTCTCCAACCAATAGCTATCGAAGTGAGTGAGTGAGCTTACGAAATTATATAGTTGAATTATACAAACTATAAAATTATTGATGTGGGACCTGTAGTAAATGAAAAAGGTTCTGACTTTAGCTGGCCCAAAAGTACCCTCTGACTGTTTGAAAGTAACACTGTAGAAGAAGATATAAAATAAGAGCCAGTAAACCACTCGACCGTGTGTGTGCATTCAGACGCTATGTCTCGATGCACTAGAGTTATTGCTCATCCTTCTGGAATCCATTTACCGGCGGCAGTCATTTTCGGAGTGGCATCGTCGGAAGATTTTAATGAGGGCGAAGGAAAGCGGTTGACTGCATTTCAGAAAGGCAGGAATTAAAAGCCGCTGCTAGCCACTTCATAAGAGGTCGCTTTTCATCCCTTTAAAACTGCCTGTTGTTGGGGTTGTGTCCTCCACTTCTGAGACCAGATATCTCGGAGTAATGGGTTTGAATCTGGACGCAGGGAGGGCCGTACCTCAGAGATCTGTCGTGTTTATGCGGCCCTTTAATTGCTGCTTCGATGCAGAGGGGAAAACTGTCAAAGGACGAATTTAATGGGCAAGATTGAAAGACACATGTAACTTCAGTGATGTGATATTAAGTTTAACAGCTTTCTGGAATTCAAGGTCGTATTTAAAGGTATAATATACATAAGAACGAAGTTTCTATTGGCGTTGAGAATTTATAAAATGCTCCCGGAAAAATAGCGGAGTTAACGAAGTGTTATCACAGAATATTTCGGCGATCACTTCACTGTCGCCATCTTCTGGTAAAGTGGGCGACAATGAATGTGATCGCCGAAATCTCGTGAGATAACACTTCGTTAACTGGGCTATTTACCCGAGAGCATTTTATATATAAACAAAGTACAATATAGTTCGTTTCTCAGTGGATGCGTATAATGAGAATTTTCTTTATTACAGGAGTCAAATGAATGAGATAATTTTGCATTGCGATTTCCACGTTCAATTCGATTCATGTGTTGTGCTTCAGGGCTATTAATTAAGAGCCGTGTACTTGAAGGCTCAAAGTTTTTACGCTAAACAAGTAGGTGGCCTTTATAGTGAGATTTTCAGAGGTATAACTCAATATTGAAGCCCTGGCCAAGACAGCAGAGAAGGTGTGGTCATAGTCATGCTCCAGTTGCTTTATCCCAGAGAAGTTTCCATAGCGGAACCCTTTCAACAGTAGACTGCTCTAGTAGTAATGTTAGTAGTAATATTAGGGACAATAGCAGCAGTAGTAGATTTAGTAGTGGTGTGGTACCCATTCTGTTTAATAACAGTAGATGTAATAGTTATTGGAAATTGAATCAAAATTTTCTTTCATTCATTGTTTATATGTTAATATATATATTTATATATAAGATACAAATATATGTAAATGTAAAAGAGTGGAAATAAAGGCCCAGATTAGATACTAGGTACTGGGCTATGTTGCATATGGAAAATAAATAAATAAGACCGCTCTACTTCAAGAAAAAAAAAATCAGACAAGTACACTTACTGAAATGAAATCTAATTTAAAATTCTGTTAAAAAAAGAATCATACATTTTGATTGACAAGTTAATACACAAAAGTTACACAATATCTTGAATTTATTAGGTTAACTAATGAATTTACGGAATTTATTTTTTAGGTTCTTATACTAGCTGGTGTGGATTTAATGAGCAAGTTACATTTTAACTAGAACCTCCAAGATTTTTTGTCTTTTTTTTGCTGACGTCATCAAGTGTCAGATTTTCTAAAGGCTAACTTCAATTTAGATAAGTTGGCTACATTATAACTGGACCTCGAATGTAAAAACTTATTTGTTTACACCACAAATGTATTATGTCATTATTTCTAATTCAGTAGTGAAATAAACAGATTTAATACAGCTGCCTTTTCAAACTTTGTGCTGGTAACACGATTTATGAGAAGTGCCTTAATCCAGTCGACAAAGGAGGACATTGCTAACCTTACCTCCACCGCCATTTTTCACCAGCCGAGTTAATGCCCTGTGTTTTTACTTGACTAGCGTGGAACAAAGTGAACGCACAATATCAACCATGTTTCCCGTTCATCGGAAGGGCACATGGAAAACTCTGATGCCCTCCCTATGTAAAGTGGTTCGCAGGCAGTGAGAGAGATATCACTGATGTATGACTCAAGTCATTTGATCTTCGAACTGTCAGTGTTATTGTGATTGTAAGCTGTCTGCTTGCAGCGGGAGAGAGCTTTTATTTCTGGTTCATATTAAATTTAAGATTTTTACAGTACAATTTTCAAACTCTAAGAGCTTTTAATTTCTCGTTGCTACATTCTTAGTGTTCGCATTTCAGTGATCAAGACATCCTCACGACTCAAGATCAATTATCTTCAAACGATAGTAAGACGCCGTTACCGGTTCTCAGGTAATATTCACGTTGCAACGTCTTGAGATAGATCTCATGGTCTACGAACCAATTAGGCCCTAACAATGACATAGTTGAGTTTAGATAAACTCTTATTAATGGTTCTTAATGTATTTAAATTTATTGCTTGAGTATCTCAGTTTGTGTCTGTGTTTTGAAGGTGATATAAACGGCATTCGATCACACATTTCTTTGCAATTCTAAATCATAATTAAAATCAATAATAATTGAGTTACTTAAGTTAATTACAGTCTACAGAAGATTTTATTAACCCTTTCCTGTTGTAGAAACAGAAGTAAGTATACCATAGTCTATGAGACAAAGCATGACATTACAATAGGTTCTTTGGATACGATTATGAATGTTGTATTTAAATAATTTTTCAAGGTGTATATTGCTCATCTAGCGAGTAATTGCTTTCTAAAATTTCCAAAGTTGTCCAGGCGATAATTTTACAAGTGATTTTCGCCACCAAATAAACGCGTGCAATAGGAATAATATCGATTTTTACCTGTCGCGTAAATTAACTCTATATAACCTGGTAACTGCTTGAACTGTAAGTCTCATACAACTTACTCTTTATTATTGTGTCATTACACAAATCTTACGCCATCAGATAATTTACAACTGTATGTACGTATGTTCTTTTGCGCCATCTAAGATCACACTAAGCCTTCGTTTGTAACAATATCATACTCACCAATCATTTTTATGTTATTATCGTATATTTTCTTTAATTAATTACATGTATTTATGAATAATTATATTACTGACTGTAAATTAATCTGAATATCGTAGGACTTCCATATGCCTTAATTATAGTCTTTGGGGTAGCAATAAGCAGTATAAGAATCTTTGGCGGTCACGCTTGTAACATCTGAGTGTACAGCTTGTAAGTTGACGCCACGTAGTAGTGATGCATGGGCGCGTGTCAGAGTTTCGTAATGTGGAGACTAACATAATGTAATTTGTGTTAGAACATATTTATAAATGTCTTTACAAGTGTGTAGACGTTTTATTTCGTGACAACTACAGTTTAAATAAATCGAGTTCTTTTGGAACAGTGATTTTAATCTCGATAGTAACAGTAAGTCCCAAGTCTGGTGGATCTAAATTTACTAACACCATTTTAATTTAAAACTAAATGAGAAGCAGCTTGCAAGTGTTCGTGATGGGATGGGCCTTTTCGTCCATAACACGCTGTATTTTCCTACAATGTGAAAGGTTACTAACCCTTCTGATTCTTCGAGATCTGACCTAGTGATTACCGTCATCTAATTAACCACGCTAATTAACGGTAAGGTCATAAGGTGCTGTCACAGCTAGGTATGACAGCTCACATTATGTACACATCCGTGTTGCAGCTGGGATTGTTAGTGCTAGAGGGGATCTACATGTTAACCAGTAGGATTACTGGGACAGCTTAAAGTAGAATCCGAATCACGGAAGCATTTTGGCGAATTTCACATCACACAGCAAGGTGTGACAGAGGTTAAGGTCGAGTTAAGGGCATATCAAAATTCCCGCCTAGACAGGAATTCGAACCGGGGACCTTCCGTCGGACGTCTTAACCACTGAGTCACCAGGCCACTCTTGTTTTGGTCAATGATTTAAAAAAAAACTTCTGTGAAATTAATCTGAATTTATTGCCTGTTTGAAATAGCATGTCCTTATATAGAGCAGCTATCTGACCCACATACTGATGAGCTGATTGATTTCTCCCTTCCCAACAGTTACTCTGGGACTCTGCTCTGTTCCTTTATCCTTTATTTTACGGCTTTCTGGTGGACGGCCAGTGAGGAAGCAAGCCCCAATTTACGCGAGGCTGCGGCCATAGCCACACTGATTAGGTTGTTACGGCGGCAAATAAAATCGTCGACCGGCCAGCACGCGGGCGGTCTTAAAACTGAGCCCTGGGTCAGCCCACGCAATGACCCTTAACCTGGGTGGCGCTCCACGCCTCAGCTTTACGGACACAAATATTGAGGCGCGGATTTGATTGTACGCTAGCCGGAAAACTAACTCTCTCTCGCTCATACATAATCTCTCAAATGGTTTTGTGAATCGTTCGCTAATCCATTTATATGTTAAGGTTACCCTAGTCAAAATTGCACCCTGCAGCATCAATTCGAATACAGCATAAGATAATCGGTTCACTGTATCAATAAAAAATTACATCAAATCAATTTCACGAATGTGAATTTAACTTGCGTGAAATTTACACCGTGAAATGCTTGTATCCATTCCTTCTTCAATGTGAAAATAGTTGGCAAAAAGCTTTTTTTTTTTCTGACTCTATCATTTCAGGTAGCCAGGCCTTCATGATACTGTTTGTGGTAGTGTAGATCAGTAAAAAAAAAAAATAAAAAAAAAATTAGGGGACAAACACAACACTCAAATGAAAAAAATTATGCCCGTTGCCGGTCTCGAACCAGTGTCTCACCGCAATAGTGAAGACGGTGCCGGGCTCTGCGAGTTTCAGTGCTGTGTCTGTTGTCCTACATCTATATCCATAGTCTGCAATTCAGAAATATTGTAGGTGGCAGAGGTTGCTAAGAACCCATCCAATTCTGTACATTACGATCCCGAATAGCGCGAGGAAAGAAATTACGGCATCTTTTTTCTCTAATCTAATCCTTCCTGTCATTGCGACCTAAATACGTTGGCGGAAGTATTCCATTGCATTCGTAAGTCAAAGAATATCGCATATTATCCAATAAATTCAAATGAAAACGACGTCGTCTGTCTGCCAAACAATCCCATCCCAACAAATTTATCAATTCTTTGACGTTTTCAAGAGGGCTGTAACAAGCAGTCACGAATCGAGCGGCTCTCCTCTATACTGTCTCTAACGGTTAGTCAATATATCTACGTATCTACATATATACTCTGCAATTCACAATGGGTGGCAAAGGGTGCTCAGAACAAAGCTAATCTCTTTGTTGTGCATTCCAATCCCTAATGGTACGAGGGAAAAAAAGAATTCATATAAGAATCAGTGCGGCACCTTATTTCTCTAATTTTATCTTTCCTGTCCTTCCGACTCAAATAGGTTGGTGGAAGAAGTATTTCACTGAAAGTGGGAGTACGCATGTTTACCAATAAGTTTAAACGAAACGTGTGTCGTCTGTCTACCAGAGAGTCCCAGCCTAGTCTACTAATCAGTTCTGTGACGCTTTCATAAGGACTGTAGCAAGCAGTCACGAATCGAGCGGCTCTTCTCTGTACTTTCTCTATACTTTCGATCAACCCCTTACGAAACGGGTCCCAAATGGCACAAAAATAATCCAAATGTGGACGCACAAGAGATTTATACGCTATCTCCTTTGTTTGTTCATTACAATTTTTCAAGATTCGACCTATGAATCGCAGCCTAGAATTTGCTTTACCTACTAACGAATTAATGTGTATGATCCATTTCATGTTCCTTTGTACTGTTACTCCCAAATATGTCATAGAACTGACCATATCAATAACTGTATTGTTTAACTCGTATTTCTGAACAATTGGATTCTTTTTGTTAGTTATACTCATTGTCTTGCACTTTTTACAATTTAGAGTAAGTTGCAACTCAGCGCACCAAGCCAAAATAACATCCAAATCACGCTGAATTTCTGAGCAATCGGCCAAATTTCTTACTTCCCTATAAATAACCACATCATCAGCAAACAATCTAAAAAGGCTTTTCACTTTGTCTCCGAGACCGTTTATAAAAATTAAGAAAAGAAGTGGTCCTATTACACTTCCTTGAGGTACACCCGATGTAACATCTAGATTAGAAGAACTGTCTCCTTCAACGACGACATACTGCGACCGACCTGTTAGAAAATCCTTTATCCATTCACAAAGCTGATCCGATATACCGTACGCATATATGTATGGATGTGTATTAACCATGTCATGTTTCAAATCCCAGAGGTGCTACCTCAGCAGGGATCCATGAAACAAGATTGATAAATAATAAGTAAATATAAATGCATATTCAGACCATCTTCCTAGTTTTGGTCATATTTGGATAATATTTATGGTCACATGGTCATATTTTGAGGACAAATCTGGTAGTTTTTTTTTATAGTACCAGGAATTCACTAGATATAGATGAGAAGAAAGTAAGATATTTATTCACAGAACTGTACTTCTGTTATGCAGGTGGGGGGAAGGAGGAGCTAATTTTCACTGCGGTCAGAAGTCACCAGTCAAGAATTAAAGTTATACATTATTGTTAGTCTCTAAACATAATGTTCCACCTGCCTTTTAATCTCGACAATGCAGCAGAAGTATTCTTATGTCGATCCATGTCAATCAATATTGCAATTAAATATCCGCAGTCATCGTTAAATATGCAATGGATCAGTGAGCAGACCTACCGTCATCCAGAAATTAAAATTTTCTGAAAAGGAATTTAGATATGAGTAGTTTAGTACAGATGAAAGAGTTCTATGCTTTAAATTATTTGAAATTAAAGCGTCTTCAACAAAACAATTTAAAATTTATTTTTCGTAATGGTGCAACGAGTGTATGGAAGTAAATTATGCTGTCTACGTGAAAGCGACACTACTAGATAAAATAAATGATGTATAATTGAGAATGTTTTGATATATATTAAATTTAAATGCTTGGTCATATTTTGTCATTTTTAGGTCATATTTACCCATTTTGAAGGTCATATTTGCCTGCATATTTCTCTAATTTTTTTGTCATAATAAATAAATCGTTGGGATACGGAACGCAAACTCCACAGCAGTAATCTGACTGTGGACGCACTAGCGCTTTGTGATCTAGAATTATCCCTACCCACGATGGTACACATGCGCAAGTCTCACTTGATATTGCTTTGAACCATCAAATCTAGATGCTTCAGGGAATCAACCGTGTCAACAACTGAATTGTTCACTTTGTAGAGAAGAAACGTATTCTTTTTTGTTACTTATTCGCGTTGCCTCGCACTTTTTACAGTTAAGTGTAAGCTGCCATTTATGGCACAATTCTGAAATAACATCCAGATCGCACTGAATTTCTTAGCAATCGTCAGAGTACCTTACTTCCCCATAGATAACTGCATCATCAGCAAACAGTCGCAACTTGCAATTAACGTTGTCCCCGAGATCGTTGATAAAAATTAGGAAAAGAAGTGGTCCTATTATACTTCCTTGAGGAACGCCCGAAGTAACATCTAGATTAGAAGAGGCTACCCCGTCAACAACGATATACTGTGATCGACCAATTAGAAAATTACGCATCCATTCACAAATCTCATTCATTATACCGTATACTCGAATCTTCGCTAAAAGTCGGTTGTGTGTAGGGACTGCAATCCCGCAGAGTTTTCAATGCCGCGGGATTTTTGCGGGATTTGCACCAGAGCGGCACATGTAAGCAGGCGGCTTTCGTCAAATAACTCTTGTTTCAAAAGCATTGAAGTAGGGAACAGGACAACAACAAGTCAAGGGATATACAATTGCCTTTTAATACAGGACGTTGTCACAATTAATTTGTTGCAAATACAAAAAAAATGGGAATAATGAAACCATGAATAAAAAGCTTTAACGGTGTAGTTCAGATAACTTGTGCGACACATAAAAAATACTTACATAGTAAGAAAATCATACTAAATACGTAACACAACTTAAATTATAGAAATGTGTACTCGAAAGAAACGTAAGTTTTAATAAATACGTAAAATTGGATCTATTTACTTACGAATGACGAAGGTTGAGAAAAACAAACATTTATTCACACGAGTCGAATGCCAACTACAAGGGTACAGGCAAACAGTGCAATATAACCGATAGAGACCGAGTGGGGCAGCGAGTCACGCAGACTGACACACGTTTCCGCATTTTGCGGATTGCGGATCCGCTTAATTTTTTGAGGGATCCGCCTGACTGTCCAATGTTGCGGGATCCCGCTTTACTGGATTGCAATCCCTAGTTGTGTGGTACAGCTTTTTGAAAATCCAAGAAAATTGCATTAACTTGTGAACCTGCAACAATAACATTCATTACGTCATGAGAAAATAGGGGCAATTGTGTTTCACACGATCTGTTCTTCCGAAATCCGTGTTGGTACGGTATGGTATTATAGTGCGCGTCAGGAACGATGGCGGCCCAGTTTAGCGAGGGTATGCGCATGTACGTCATCACTCTGCCAGTAGCCAATCACATTCAGTAACAATCCAGAGCCTGTCGTGTTAACACGAGTGTTGAATGCGATGTGTTTGTGAATTGTACAGTTGTAAATCAGCGAACATTGCAATAATTCCCATTCTAAATAATCGAAGATGAACAACATAAGCGTAAGGTTCTGCATAGTCAAAGCAAAAAGCAAGATTTGAAAGTATATAAGCATTTTAAGCGCGAAGCAGACTCGAGAGGGCCGATCTACGACGTTGTCAAAGCTCAAGAGAGAACTTCTAAAGCGTATGATACTAGCCTTAGAATTGTACTGCGAATAGTCAAACGCGGTAACGTCGCATATTCTATGTCAACCCTATTTCTCTCTCTCTCTGCGCAACCCGCCATCGTTCGTGACGCGCACTATAGTGGAGCTCCTTCCCCTCTTCTTGCCCAGCACCGCCTTAGGCGACGTCACGCGTGCAGTGCCCGTGACGGGGACCATGCAGGTGGCCCATTCGTCGGTGCAGACAAATCGCATAATTAAGGGCACCCTCCCCCCACCCCCGCCCGTGATAACTCGGCCGGCCGGGCTGTAATTAGCGGCTGCGTCACGTGCAGCCAGCCGACAAATGGCGCCGTTAATGGGAGCGTGGCGACGTGGTGGGGGTGATGTGACGACCGCTCCCCGTTTTAAATCGGCGTCACGCAGCGCTCTCGCAATCTGATTGGCTGCACCGACTGTGACGAATTGTACCGGTCGAGGACGTAGCAGTGAGGGAGTGCTGGATGGCAAATGAGAAACGGTGGAAAGCTGACAGATTAGTAGCGCCTGGGACAACGAGCAATACAACTCTTCAGTGGGTCAACTTCACCAGTAATCCATGTGATAAACTATCCATAAAAAAATCCTCCCCTAAAGTAGCTAGTGGAAGCAAAGGAGAAAGATACTATACTTTTTTTTTTTTAATTCATTAACGTCTCTTAACAGTGGGGTCTTTAGAGACGGGAAAGGATGGGGGGCAAGGAATGGGAAGGAATTCGGCCATGGCCTTTTGGAGGAAGCATTCCGGCATTTGCCTGGAGTGATTAGGGGAACCATGGAAAATCCAAATCTGGATGCCCGGACGGAGATTTGAACCAGCGTCCTCTTGAATGCGAGGAGAGAACGCTAACCGTTACACCACCAGGCTCGGTGATATTATGCTGCAAGAAAAAGAAATCTAATAGACTTAGAAATTTGAGTAATTATTTGTTAGCAATTTATACCAACTATTAAAGTCAGAAACATTTAAGTTGTTCCGTGAGTAAGGGCAACAATTTTATTTCTTCCAAACTTGTGTGCAACGCTGAGAATCAAGTATATGCCATCAGATGCTTGAGGAATATGCTTCTTTGTACCTGTGTACAATGCCTCAAGAAGATTTTAAATATAAACTAACTGGTACCCGTAACTTCGTTCATGTTTGTAAAGGACTTGGATTGACAGCTACCGACATCTAACTACCATAGTACACGATGGGAGACTCGATGCTATTACCACACACTAACGCCAGTCATCTGTGCTATGTAGTTTAGGCAGCAAAGTAAAATATACATGTCTTTGGTCGAAATACGAAAATATTCTTGATCGGCCACATTCAACCACACTACCACAGTTACCGTAATTCGGCCAACGTTGTTATTGACGGGTGACTCTGTGCTACTACCACACACAAACACCAGTGATCTGCGCTAGATAGTTTTGGCTGAAAAGTGATACACCATGACACATACGTTTTAGGTAGAAATATGAAAGTGCCACAGGTCGACCACTTTCAACTACCATATCTGCCACACCCCAATAGCTACCGACATCTAACCACCATATTACACGATAGGAGACACGATACCACTACCACACACAAACACCATTGGTCTGTGCTTTGTAGTTGTGCCAGCAGAGTGACATATACGGAGACACATGTCTTTGGTCGAAATACGAAAATTCCCTACATCGACCACTTTTAACCATCATATCTCCCACATCCCCACTGCTATCGACATTCGGCCAACATTGTGAACAACAGGAAACTCCGTGCTACTTCCACACACAAACACCAGTGATCTGTGCTGGGTAGTGGTGACTGAAAAGTGAAATATATGAAAACACAGTCTGTATATATATATAAGATATATAAGAACCGGCCTTGGGAGCATGAGAGCTAAAGAAAATTTAAATCTTGCGTCATTTTAGAGGGGGGGACGGGTCCGACTAGATCTCACATAATCTCACTAGAGGGGGTGGAGGTTCCGGGATTCCAGAAATACAGCTCAGGTAAATAATGATTGCCCCTAAAAGAATGTCACACAGCGTCTGGACCTAAAATTTACTGACAGCAGGCTCTGTAGGAATTCGGAAGTATGTTGGAAAGTCGCAATCCAACTTGGACTTGGGAAAAAAGTATTGTGATGTTATCTATATTCAAAAGGGCATGTTGGCATTACCACGTCCGTCGTACGATTGGTGAAAAGAATCTGCTTCTAACATTAGTCGCGAAGACCTGATTTTTTGCTTCAAGGCTTGTCGACTTCGAAGTTATTAGAGACGGGAGAGGATTTGTTTCAAGGAACGGGAAGAAAATCGCCTATCCCCTTTTGAAGGAACCATCCTGACCTTCGCCAAGAGTGATTTAGAGAAACCATGGAAAACCGAAATCTCGATGGTTGGACGCGCTCCCGAATGCCAGGTCGAGCGTTAACGCTCACCAACCTAGTTCGGTTATCAGGGAGAGAGTTTGGGAAATAAAGGTAGAGGTGATGGAGCACTTGGTCACGTTTAGGCAAGGTGGAGTCAGCCACTCGCCAATACTCCATCATCGTGGCAGGACGGAAGCAATCTCGGAGAACCGATTGGTACAGACTGCAGCAGCCCAAGAGCGTAGAAGACTAGCAACAGGTAGAACACATTGAATTTACCTGAGTAGCCTCTGGCAATGTTCGTCCCAGGTTAGTTAAAGGGATTAACTACACTTGCTTGTCAATTACGAGTAACAAGCAGGACTTACATGATCAGCTCAAGTTGAGAGACTGTCAGCATGATTATTTTGTGCTCTTTGCAAAGTATTCTATAAGTTCCCGATGGGTAGCAGTAATACATGCAATTAGTGGTATCGCACCAACTCTGCGCTGATAAACATTATGTTAACAACCTCTTCTCTGAATGAATTTCCTAATGTTACTCATATCTGAACATTGATTATACTATTTTGTGCTTTCGAGTGAGCACCTTGAGGTAACCAAACTCATTGTCTTGTGAATGATTGAGTGCTTGGCAGGGCATAACTTGCTGTTTGCGAAAATTGTAAAATTCAAAAGGAATGGTCTGAATCACTCCAAAATTGGTGGATGTGAAATGCACGTCGGTCCAGCAGAACTATGTGGCCGAACAGGTCATTGTTTCGCTACGCCCAGTCGGTGCAGTGCCGTGGAGTTAACTGCTGGTACATTTCTTCAATTTAAAATGGATAAATATCTGTATACAAGTGAGTTCGAACGTGACAGAATGATTGGTCTCTGTGAAACAATTTTGTAGTATGGCGACATTAGGGCTAGTACAGGGCACGCTGCTACGACAGTTATGCCATGTGGTTAGAAGGAGATCGTACACAGCGATGAGCAGATACTGGATGACACAATGTGACCACAGCGTGTGATGACTACCATCTTGTCCGCATGACCGTAAACGACAGAACAGCTTCGTCCTACAGTGTTGGCTCGATGTCGGAACACTGCAGTGGGTGTGGATAGTTCGAAGCCATCTGCTGCAGGTTTGACTAGTGGCACGCACGACTTTGCATCGACTTTCATTGACCAGAAACCATCAACGCTTCAGACTTCAATGGGCACGTGAAAGCCGTCACTGTCTGGGGTATGGTATGTCGGCAACTTGTTCGTTCTGGTCCTTCTGCTTGCTACCACTGTGGATATTACGCGGACGTGACTACAAATCGCATGGCATGGCAGTGTTTCTCCAGCGCCATATCCAGGCTCTCCCTGATTCCATGCCATAACATTTATAGACTCTGAATGCAGTACATGGTGGCTTCATACTGTACTAAAATCTCACGGTAAATGTGCATGTACACTTATGTAATTCCAATCAATTTACTGTTGTCATGTCACTAATATTTGGAATAAATTTCATTGTAATTTCATGCCTCCTTCTTGGTGTTGCAATTTTCACAAACAGTAGTACTGATTCTATAAGTTGTGAATTACACGGAACAATGAAGATTGTTCAGCATTACAACAACATTATGATTTTATGAATTGTTGTCGGGTAACTAGCCCAGTTGGCGTAGTGATGTTACACGATATTTCGGCGCTCAAATTCACTGTCTCCATATTCTGGTGAAGTCAGTAAATTTGAGCGCCGAAATATCTTGTAAGATTACTTCGCTAACTCTGCTAGTTGTCCGAGAACAATTCATAAACTCTCAATGCCGAGAAAATTTTCTTTCTTATGTAACATTATGATTGTTTCATGGGTTTTGTTTTCATAACGGAAGAAAAACTAGGAACTAGGAACAGAAATGTAAATGATCACATCTTACGCTGTAAGTACTTGTTGGGAGACTCCGAAAGTAATGGCAAGCTGTAACTACACTGAAAAAATTTAGCGAGTGTACCGTGTGGCGTTTAAGCCGACTAGGTGTTTCCCCGTAGGAATATCAGAGCTCCACTGATTGACAGTAAATTTTCAAGAACGAAGATAAAAAAATTCACATTTTAGTCAGAAACGTCTTACTGGTTGCAGTGACCCAGGTATTATGTTTTGTACAGCAATACCATATCCAGTTAATGCACCTTGAAATAAATGTCTCGAATCTTGATTTCTTTTGATATCCAGCAAATCAGTTTGATCTAAACTTTTTTTAATGTCATGGTAAAAGTCAAGAAAGTATGTTTACGTGTAAAACTGTATTTTCCTTCTTTCGTACAAATGATAGTAATCTGTAACGATAATCTATAACGACATTAGTATCAAAATAATTACTAAGGACAAGTGCTGCAATGTGTTGGTCCAATTTTCATATTTAATCCTTTCGTGGGTGAAAAGCGGCTTGGATTTGGAAAATAACGAATGCTAAACGAAGAAGAAAATTTATTTTACAGATTTAATGCTGTCTCTGGAAAATCACGCTTACAGACGGTCATAGCTGGTACCTCTGTACCGTTGAGTATGTTAGTATAGTTATTTGATATCAGATTACAGATTTAATAGCCATTAAAGTGTTCTTTACTATTTGATGAAGCTTTAAAAACAAATTCAAATGTTGCTTCTCGGCTGACCGGGTGACGACGCGTCATGATGTGTGCTGCCGACGTTTCGACCATCCTTCTGCGGTCTTCTTCCAGGGCAGAACTTCGTCTCCTATCGGTGTATAGTGCTGTTATATAGCCGTGGCCCGTGACACGTCTAGAGAATTCGGTTCACCTGGCCATTTGGCAAGTCTGAACCGTCACGTGTTTCGTTGGCCAGCTGGGGCGCGGTGTGGTCTGGTGGGGGCCGACACGTGACCTGTTCCGTTCGCACTAGCGAGAGTCATGCGTCATGTAGTTTAAGCGCATTGTCTTCATTCATATTGTCTGGACGTTTGGCAATTTCCAACTCCTCCTTGGCCACCATTGATTTTCGCACACTATCAGGGTGGTGTTTTCGAAATTTATGACATGATTAGTTTCGGCTGCATGCCGTGCGGACTTCTCGGTGTTACTGAATCTGTAATTGCGAATATGCTCACGCAGCCTGTCCTCTATACTGTGCTCCGGCTCTCTTACGTAAACCCGGCCACAAGTGCACGGAATCTCATAGACTCCGGCAAACTTTATTGGGGCAGCTTGTCCTTAGCCTTGACGAACTGCTTACTGACCTTGCTGTGAGGTTTATAAATAGGTTCTACGTCGAATTTTTAGCTTTCCAATTCTGTCAGTAACGTCTCTAAGGCCTCGTATCCACTTGAGCACGCTCAGGCGAATGAGCCGCTCATTCATTTGAGCGCGCTCGCTTGAGAGTGCTCAAGTAAAAGGAAATTTTGGTCGAACGAGCCTGGTGCCAGCGGTCAGTAAACGCTCGGCTATTGACATGTCGTCACGTGTGCGCGTGGCAGCTGCGGCATTTATGAAAGGTTCCTAAGAACGTATTTACAATTATCGACATTCTAGAGCTCAACGAATTGTCGAAAATGTGTTTGGCATTATTGCATCAGTTTTTAGAGTATTACGTATACCGATGGTGGTAGACATTAATAATGCGATTTCAATTTTAATGGGCTATCACACATTTCCATAATTACATGCGAAATCGTAGAAATACTCGAGAAAACTACTGCCCAATTGGGACTTTCGACAGGGAACAAAACGGTGAGTTTATTCCGGGTTCATTTAGAAGCGATGAGCTATTACAATCTTTCTCTGCTTTGCCACATTTACCTAGAAGATCTTCGAATCGAAAGACAGAAATTCTTTTGCATATCGCAAGGCATTTTATAACCAATTCTGAATTACCTTGGCAATACCATATTAATTTTATTACAAATATGTAACCGATAAAGAAATAAACTTACATTGTAATTATCTCTTGTTTCATTTGGTTCACATTTATCCATTAAAAAATTTCATTCGATCAAAAGAAAAACAATTTTGACACATAAACTTCAACTAGTGCTCAAATAAAATAATGAAAGTATGGTTTATATGTATTTGCGACTGTATAACCAATTTATAGGCAACTAGCAGTGCCCTGCCAATCATGAAAAGTATGTCCTATTTCAGGCTCTGAAGCACGTACACACCAGATTCCTTCAAAATCCGTTCAGCTGTGAGAAACACTATTGAAAAAAGACTTACCACTTCTCGTTAAAGAAGTTCTCTTCTGTTTTGATCGTTCTCGCCTGAACGACCCTAGCAGGCTTGTTATTTTTTTCTTTACATCATCAACACTAAATTTTAATACCTCGCTAATTTCACGCCAGGCATCTTCCTTTTTAGTTCTATTATAATATTTTTCATATGAGCTATCCCATAACACCCTCTTGGATTCATACGCATCAATAAGAGTTAGGCAAGTTTCATTGTCCCACGCGCTCGCGATCATTGTAGAAACCACCAAATAGCGTCCACACTGAGCGCCGAACAAACACTGGCTCGCCTTTGAGCATTCCAAAATACCGACACACGATTGGCTCGCCCCGAGCCCGCTCGCTGTTGTTCGTTGCGAGCGTGCTCAGGCGTCCACACTTGATCCGCTCGCTTCACTGAGCGGCTCATTCGCCTGAGTGTGCTCAAGTGGATACGAGGCCTAATATAGAGTGGAACAACTACCAGGCCACACCGCGCCAACGAAACACATGAGGTTCAGACTTCCCGATTGGTTGGGTGAATCGAATTCTCTAGACTGATCACGGGTCATGCCTATATAACAACACCACACACTGATAGGAGACGCAGCTCTGCCCTCGAAGAAGGCCGCAGAAGAATGGTCGAAACTTCGGCTGAGCACATCATGACGCAGCGTCACCGGGACAGCCATGAAGTAACTGATTCTGGCCGCGGAAGCCTTCGATCACACAAGTTGAAATGATGGCAAGTAATCCCAAATTTTCAGCGGTAAAAGAGAAAAGAAATGCGACAAAAGCTTGCTACTTATTTTTTTGTATATTAGGTTCCAACCTGGCTACATTTACTTGGGTGCGTGCTTCAAGATCGCAAGGTATCTGTCTTCTCCTCCCTTGCCCCAAAGTTTAGATCCCGAAACATCGTATCTTCTAAACATTATATATATATTTTTTAAAATAATTAAATAGTTGGCCATAATATTCATACAACCAGCTCTATGTATTTGTGTTTCTCCCAATGTATGCATTTAATATCATGTTGATTATTTTTCTGTCTTGTAAGGACGACACTTAGGCGATCAAAACACTTTAAATCCACCAATGTCTTAGGCAAGACTCGAACCGGTGACTCCAGAAACACTATGAAAGAACGCTATTAATACTGGGGTCATCTCGACACTGTTTTCTGTCCGGAAATGTTTTGCCCTCTTCGGATGTGCCACACTGCGAAATATCATTCTTTTGTTAATCCATCAATAAGACACACTTTGGTAGGAGGAAAAAGTGACTGCACGTGATCGCAGACATATGTTGTTGAATGTAAACTGAATTAAGCACCGTTGAGAAATATTTAACGACGACTTATAGAATCTTGAGTTTGCAAAAAATGAAAATTATCGGGAAAATGCAATGTCGAAACCGCCACTACGGGAAATTTCACTACTACCTAGTATCATCAAGTTCTGCGCTCTGTGTTAGTGAGGAAGTCTTGGTGTGGTTGCAATATACTCAAGTGAACAACTACGTACCATTTTGCCTAAAGACTTGCTGCGAAGTGGAGAAGTTGGAGTGTTCCGTTTAAATCTGACATATTAAACTGGACTTTATCATTCCTAAAACACACCTGTGACTCTTTGCATACTTATTAAGATCTCGGCCTAATAACACAGAAAACATAATGTGTCAATAATAAACATAAAATTTCGTAGTAAGCTACTTATAGACTCAGTTTTGTATAAATTATTGTTACCTTTTTTTATTTTTTTTGCTTTAAGCCTCGTCGACGTCATAAGAGGCGGGATGGGACTGCGGGCAAGGAACTGGGAGGAATTCGGCCATGGCCTTTTTAAAGAAAGCATCCCGGCATTCACCTGGATTTGGGGAAACCATGGAAAACCCAAATCTGGTTGCCCGAATGGGGATTCGAACCAGCGTCCTCCCGAATGCGAGGCCAGAGCATTAACCAATCACCCACCACGCTCGGTTTATCATTTTAAAAATATATCTGTAACTATATACATTCCTCTGAAGACCATAGTGTAATAAGATAAAAAATTGTCACTAATAAATATAAACTTTCATAGTAAGCTAAAAAAATAAATGAATTATCTATTTTTGTACAGTTTAATAGCTCTTATTAATTACAATGTACCATCTGAGATGTATTTTTCCTCGATTTCTATTAATTAAGTTTTCTTATTCCTTATGTCAATAATTTCAAAATATTTTGATTTGTGCAAATACAATACGCTTAACGCTAGGGAGTAAGCAAGAGAAGCCCTCTTTATATTTTTTGTCTAATGTAAATTCAGATGTGGTTTCAAGCCACAGTAACCTAGCTGTGGTATATAAAATCATCACTGATAATTTTTGTTAATGTATATCGTTATTTCAACTTTTGCCTTGCCGTAATTGCGGTATACTTTATTTTGCTGAAGTGATTAGGGACGGCAGCTAACAGCTCTGTTGCTGGATGAGAAGACCCTCCTCTCTTCGCCATAACTCTTTCTCAAAGTTCTCGCAGACTACTCGGCACATTTCTTCCGCCAGCGGCAAGTCGGACTCCAGGGAGCACTAACTGGGATTTATGTAACCTTTAACAAGGTTTAATTTACTCTAACGCGTTTGTCGAATTACCGGAGCTGAGTAGCGGAAAGAAGTGCGAAAATATAACTAAGATCTTCCTGCCGCTTGTTTAGCTGCAGCATCTTGAGAAGTTTGTCCTAATGAGGCATCATTTGTTTCAGCACCAGTTTCCATAGAGGGTAGCTTAGTGAAGTCTGCAGTTTATTGCGGCAATACGTCTTTACCACACTCAGTATAAATAACTTTCTGATAACACTGTTTATATACGATTTTTAAGAGAAAGTGCACGAACCGTGGAAAATTTTGGTTTGGGAATTTTAGAATTTTTTTATGGATTTATCTTTACATGTTATCACATCGTTACTCTAGTCTCTGTTAAATAGATTTTGTCATTGTAAAAACGTGAATAAAATTCTTTGTGAAATCGGCAATCCCGTTTGCCTCAGATAATCCCGAAAATATTTTAAAGGATTTTAAGATAGATTCAGTTTAATGTGTAGACAGTGATGTCAGTGGAAGGTTTATTTGAAATTATCAGTTGTGGAAGTCCTACTAACCATGATGCATTTGTGATGTTATTACAATCCAGTTAATCCTCCCTGGTACGTCAGAATATCGTTGCTAAGGAGCCAAAATGAGAGTAAAAAGTTTTTAAACAATGATGGATTTTGTGGTAAGTTTCATTTGTAATCTATTACCTACACAAAGTAATTTAATAAATATGTTTCCAACATAGTTTAGATAATAAATTTCATTGTTTTAAACTTTTCTCTATTTTTCGCTGTAAACGTTTAGAACGCGAGATGCAATTTACTTTTAACAGTATAATAATAGTGTTATAAGAGAATACCCTTTTTGCTTATGGCTTTACGCCTCGTCGAGTCCGAGGTCATTAGAGGCGGGAAAGGACTGGGGGCAAGGAACGGGAAGGAAATTGGCCATGGCCTTTTTAAGGAACAATCCCAACAATTTCCTGGAGTGATTTGGGGAAGCCATGTAAAACCCAAATCTGAATGGTCAGACGGGATTCAAACCTGCGTCCTCTCAAGTGTTACTGCTTGAAGCAATACAGCAGAGAAGATAAAACAAACAGGTATCCAGATAAAATAATAAAAACAATATATCAGTTTTAAGTAAATATGATATGGAATAACGGGGGAAAGTTTTATAAGGTGCTTTACTTGACAATAAGTTCAAACCTTTCTTCAAGTCCTCTAAGGCCGCAAAGTTCCATAGTCTTCACTTTGCGTCACGGAAGGTGTCCCTGACTGAATATTAGGTCTATTATTATTACTCAGCGATTCACTAAAAGTGGGTGGCGAGGGTGCATTACACCAGTCCATATGCGTAGCCATTTTTCCAAAGGAAGGGATATACGGGATATGCAGGAGACGCCAATGAGCTATTTTAGGAACCATCCCGGTATTCGCCTGGAGCGACTGGGAAAACTATGAAAAAAGGATCAGGATGGCCGGATCTAAGTTCTCTCGTTCGGTAACTCCTTCCTATTCCACTCCATAATCGCTCGTGGGAAAAAGAGTATAGAAATGAATCGGTTATGGCCCTGATTTATCTTATTTTCTCGGTCATTCCTAGACAGGAATGTAGCTGGCAGTAATATGTGTTTCCTGAAATAGGTCAGTTGTGAACTTTCAATCAGCTACTGCCGAGGCCAACGCCTTCCGTGTTCTAGTTTTTCCTAACCCAACTCATTCAACATCGCACTTACGCTTTCCCTACTGCTACATATACCTGTAACGAATAGGGCGTCTCTTCTTTGGACTTTTTCCAATGCTTCCATTAACCCCTTTTGATAGGGACCCCATACAGAACAACAATATTCTAAGTGAGGACGCGCCATAGCTTTGTATGCAATATATTTAACTTCCGGTGTACTTTTTTTAAATTACGACCTAGTAGTCGGAACATATGATTAGCTTTCCAAATTACCTTCTCAATATGTACATTCCGAAACAAGTTATTACGAATTGTTACACCTAGGTATTTAGCGGAATCTACTGTTCTAAGGACAGTACCATTAATTTTATATTCAGAGCTAAATGGTGTCGCTTTTTTACTTCCATGCATGACTTGGCATTTTTAGCGTTTAATTCCAGGTGCCACTCTTTGCACTAAGCGATTAGTTTCATAATATTGTCTTGTAACAAATCGCAGTCGTCCTGGGTTTTTATTTAACGATAAATAATAGCATCATCAGCGAATAGTCTTTTTTCCTCCTTATTACGTCGCATAAACAATTAAATTATATGAGAATCAGCAGAGACCTTATCACACTTACTAGCTTCCAAGCCCGTCCAAAATGACGCTTTGAACAGTGTGTTCTGACAAGTTACTTCTTAGCAGTTACTTAACTAAACAGAATTGTTATAAAACAGCGCTCGATGCAATACCTGGTGGCTTATGCTGTAACAAAAAGTTTCAGTTGATTTCAAACTTATCATACACTCAGTTAATATTACCACTAGCCAAAGCTTCAATCACAAATTCACTGTATCGCATGCTAGTGACATGTCTCGCGGTATGAACTTGAGCAAAACTCTTCACGGGTTCTTACAACTTTCGTTTTTGTTACACATTATTGAGTTACGTATAACACCGTTTAAACCGCTGCCAATACTTACACGCATCTGAAAATGACCTCAGTAATTTGACGTCAGTGAAAGCAAATGAAATTAAAAATAAATCGTGACTACTTACGTCATGGAAGAATTTTTAAAAGGTAGAAAACAGAAAGTTAGGGTAGGAAATGTAGTATCAAAAGAAGTGGAAGTAAAAATGGGTGTGCCGCAGGGTAGCGTATTGGGACCATTGATATTCATTATTCTAATGAATAATTGTGTTGATTGTTTACTATCTGAAATTAGATTGTTTGCAGATGACATAATGATGTATACAAGAATCAAAACGATAGAGGATTGTAAACAGTTGCAGGGTGATCTGGGGAGGACATCTAGTAGGGTTGGTAAACATGGGATGAAGATAAATGCAAAGAAGAGTCAGCTTATTAGATACACAAATAAAAAACAAAAGGTTAATTATGAATATAAGGTGGGGAAAGAATTGCTTGCTGAAGACTTGAAATGTGAATATCTTGGCATTACATTTGATAACAAGCTTAACTGGGCAGGACACTTTGGATAGGTGGTAGGAAAAGGTTTCAAAGTTCTGCACTTGTTGGAGAGAATTGGAGTACGGGAGAAGTAAAGGAATTGGGTTACAAAACTTTGGTCAGACCATTGCTCGAATATGGTAGTGTAGTATGGGACCCTCATTTTACGTATCAAATACAGGAGTTGGAGAGGGTGCAAAAAAGGGCTGCTAGATTTGTTTCTGGAAATTATCGCAGAATGCAATCAGTGACAGATATGATAAAGGAGCTGGAATGGGATTCATTGCAAGACAGAGGAGGATGAGGAGGGACATGGAAGTATACAGGGCATATACTGGCGATGAGGCATGGAAAGATATTGCAATAGGTATGAAAAGTAGTGCATGGAAGGGAAAAGATGACCATGACCACAAGCTGGCACTCCATTTCAGGCACAAGGGTGTGGGAAGATTCTCTTTTTTAGGTAAGGGTGTCAGGGATTGGAATGAGTTACCAAGAGAAATGATGAATAATTTACCGAAAACTTTGAAAGAATTTAAAGATAAAATTTGTAGAGGGCAAATGTAGGTGGGTGCAGGATAGGGGGAAGATGGGTGTGTAGGGAAATTGCCACCGGAGCCTGTGCTCCATCGCAATTAAATTAAATTGAATTAAATTAAATACCGGGTGATATTAGTTTTGATCATGGTCCAGGGCGTAAAGATCGCGATCAGTGTGAAACTACTTTAATTCTCTTGAAATAATGAAAGGAACTTAAATTCTTTAAAAAAAACTCAGATAACTCTTTCCTCTTCTGTGACAACGAATGTTAATATTTCTGCTGCAAAATGAAAGCTATCACACTCTCATTAATACATCGTAGCGCGACATAAACCTGATCCCATATTATTTAGCTTATTATAACAGTGATCAGATATTATAACGAAAAATCTACGTCGATCTAATATAAATAAACAAAAAGTAACTAATAATATTTTGATTTCACTTTTATTTCAGTGTTCCGGCAATTCGTTTCTTCACAGTTTCTGAACTGAATAGATATGTTATTAAATAATACTTATAACCTCGATATCTCTGGTCGTCTGATCCCGCAAACGATGATCGGGAGCCTGATGTCAACGTCATGGCACGTTAGAAAAAAGTAGTTTTTTGTTGTTGTTAGTATTGGTTTTTTTCCGTGAGATGCAAAACTTAAAAGGCATTACAACTATAAACAGTTTGTTTACAATTTAATTTATTAAAACTACACAACACCATAATGACCTCGACTTCACAGTCTAAAAATTCTAAGTAAAAGACAAATATGATAGCTAACAGATGGTTTATCTTCTGCACTAACCAGTTTTCGTTTAGGAAATTTTTAGAATATGTTAAAATGGATAATAAATGTCACACGCGCTGTTGATTGAAGGAGATTCTACAATCAATCGACATAGTTTTTCTGAAGTATGTACCCAGTTTCATATTCAAATAGCTAAGTATCAAATAAATACTCTGACCATTTTATATGTTATCAGTAGAGGCCGAATCATATGCATTTACATGTTTGCATATGCATTTGCATATTAAACCCATTTTCACTGGTTATCGCAAATTTTACCTAAAACCTAGTGATGATGCATATTTTCGCTATATTTACAATATTTTTTGATAGTATACCTAGTTAATCTAAATCTACGTTGTAGCCGCATTTACCTCCGGAACCAGTGGTAACTTGATGGGTGACGTCGGTTGAAGCTGTACTGTTTTACAATGAACATTTCGAGGCCATTAAAGGTGTAGTAAATAACTTTGGTATTGGAGAGTCTAAGACAGTTTGTCAGTACAATGAAAGCATTTAAAAAGTCTAGTATTAAAGTCATAGATGTGATTGGCATTCGTTTTTCCCACGTACCTGTGAGTATTAAAGAGCTTGAAACTCAAGATTTGACGTTGACTGAATCTATTCAGTTAATAAATAAAATACGCATTGCCAGAGGTATTACTGAGTAAACTTAAAGTTTGAAAATATTTTGAACAATAACACAGGTTTTGAACATTTGTGTCAAATTGATAGTTTTAGTAATGGGACGGGTGAAGTTTTTCCAGAAACAAAATGACTGCTAACACGGTTCCCAATCTGAAATACTGTCCAGTTACGGCAGTGAATGTGTAACGGTATAAAAATACAGGGTGCGGCAGCATAACTTCCTTTTTTAAAATGCGTGCCATTCATTCGGTTGATATCGTAGTGCAGCGCTAGTGGTCTCGTTCGAGAGGCGTGACTATAAAGTTTTGTCCCGACACATTTCAGTCGCCATCATGCGTTGGAACAGTGAGGAGCGTGCGTTTGCCGTTGAGGTCTACTTTGCGAGCGGATGTTCTGTGATCGCAACCCAGCGCGCATTTAGGAATCGCTTTAATTTAGCCCCGTTGTCCCCTGTCCCGGACCGGAAATCAATTGTTACGTGGGTCACTACGTTCAGACAAACTGCA
This sequence comes from Vandiemenella viatica, assembly GCA_031002005.1. NCBI lineage: Eukaryota > Metazoa > Arthropoda > Insecta > Orthoptera > Morabidae > Vandiemenella > Vandiemenella viatica. The sequence continues at coordinate 70,787,419 of JARYHS010012519.1, forward strand.
AGTGCGACAAGACGAAGAACTGGAGGCCCTCGGCCCATTAGATCACCTGAGAACATTGAGGCAGTGAGAGCTTCAATGTTGCGATCACCACGACGTTCTGCGCGCAGACATGCGTCTCCCCTTAGAATTTTCGATCGTTCTGGGAGGAGAATTCTTCATGATAATCTTCATTTCCATCCATACAAGATGGCGATTGTGCACGAACTTTCCGAACGTGAATTGAATTTCTCGAAGGAGGTTCTTCTGGAAGACGTTCCTGAGGACGCAATCGTTTTTTGGGTGATATAGCCCATTTTCATTTGTGTGGATCCGTCAACAAACAAAACATGCTCTACTGGGCTGACACCAATCCTCAACAATTGGGTCAAAGGCCTTTGCATTCACCTAAAGTCACAGTGTGGTGTGCAATTTCCTCAGGTGGAATTATTGGTCCCTGGTTCTTTGAGGAAAATGAAGTCACAGTGACAGTGAATTCGGACCGGTATGTAAACATATTACAGGATTTTTTTTTTTTCGCACGGCTAGATGAGTTGGACTTAGGGGACACTTGGTTCCAACAAGACGGTGCAACACTTCAAGTGCATCAATGGCTGTTTTGAGGGAACACTTCCCACAACGCCTCATCTCAATTAGGGGCGATTTGGAGTGGCCGACCCGCTCTCCCGATGTGACTCCTTGTGATTTTTTTCTATGGTTTTTTTTTTTTAAATCCCGTGTTTATGTGAACCGTCCAAGGACCCTACAAGATTTGAAGACCAGCATCCAGGAAGAAATTGCCAACATAACGCCTGCTATGCTGGCAGGAGTCATGACAAACACCAGAAATCGGTTCACTCGGTGTGTACAGAATGGGGACATCACCTACGTGATTTGATCTTCAAAACTAAGTAAAACGAAACTTTATGTACGTGCCTTCATTATAAAAAAATAAATAAAAATTCTCTGATTCATACAATGGGTTTTATTAAGTTTTGAAAAAAGCAAGTTATGCTGCCGCACTTAGAGAGATCGAAGAAACAATCTTACTACTGAATATTGAAACAGTAACCGATTGTTTACGTTTACAATAGTACAAAAAGTTAAATAATTGTTAATTATTGAATTTATAAATATGTTATTTAACTACTTACTAATTACATGCTGATTTTGAAATAAAAAAATCTAAAAATTACTATCTTCATATTATATAATGTTGCATATTTTAGCACTTTTCATGCATATCTTAAGCATTTTTAATGCATATTTGCGTAGATATTTCTAGCTTTTTGTGTTGCATATAATTCGGTCTGTAGTTATTACCAATACTCATTGAATTACTTTTTTGTTACTATGCTCGCAACCTGCAGGAACTGACTGAGACATTCCTAACTGCATGAATAAGATTCTATTAGAATAACATTGGAAACTCGTTTGGAAAAAAGAAAAAAAAAATGGACTCCGTGCTTACACGTCTGGTAAGTGATTTTCCATGTTGGCAGAATTAATACCAAATTTTATCTTGCTTGCTACAAACTATGCAGGCCTATTTGTCTCATGTTGTCTATGAGAATTATTTTTAAATACTTAATTAAAATCCACTCAGTGTCTTCGGATTCATTCCGCAGGTTTACAAGTCAAAATTTGAAATTAACATTTTCACCCCCGAGTGCTTGGTTGATGTGATTCGCTTCGCTGTGATTGCCGCACGAATGTTTCAATTTTCCGCCGATAGCTGGCCGAAATCGGCGGAAAACAGGCCGCATATTTCGTAATTTAATTTCGTCTGATTTGTTGCCGCATTGCGGGAAAATCATGCTGATTTGTTTGCAGGATTTACGATTGAAACGGCTTTAATTCCCCATCCCATCCTCCTGCCCGGGTCCTCGAAAACCAATGTTGTCGGAAGCCGTTCTGCCTATTAATATTAAATAAGCATCAATAGGGGTCTGGGGAGGGTGAAGGGTGGGGTTTTCCGGTTCTCTAAACAAAATATCGCTGCAACAACTACTACTCTTTGTCCGCTAGCCTCAATTTCCATTTAAATGTAATCCGTGCAACAGTCGACCTGTGCAAGTATTCATTCCGAAGTTTGCCACTTCTGAAGCGTCAATTGTCCGTTTCGGCCAACGAGCCCGATTTAATTTCGAGCAGTGTTGGGTGTAAACATGGCACTATTGTTCCCTCTGTTGAGCTAATACTACAACAGTTAGCTTTTCATGCGCCACTGAGCATGAAGCGGGCGGGGAAGAGAAAAAGAACGGGTGTTGCAGTTACAACTTTATCATGGCCCTTGTGCATGTTGTCTTAAATATTACTTGCTTTAATAGTTGACGATATTTACGTAAATGACGAAGGTAAAAAGTCGACGTGGAGCTAATATTCTTGACCTTTAATACAAACTATAAAATTGAATTACAAGGAAAGGGAAAATGACTCATCACTCACCAAAGTTGAATGCAACGACGGGAGAAGAACATATATCACGAACACACAAATAAACACAATATTTCGGTCTTAAACCTTTTTAAAGAGAAGGAGTCATGTGGTTTGCACATGCCGAAGTTTGTTACATGACTCTAGGTATTCTAAAAAAGATATATCAAAAGTGTACTGAATGTAGAGATGAAAACAAAAAATATAGATATATAAATTTCGGAAAAAATAAAATAAAATACAAATATGTAACAAACTTCGGCGTGTGCATAACTCCCGAACCACATAACTCATTTTCTTTAATATGAAGAAGGTTTAAGACCGAAATAATGTGTATATTTGTGTGTTCTTGATATATGTTCTCTCCCGTGACTGCCTTTAACTTTGGTGAGTGATGAGTCATTTTCCCTTTCCTTGTAATTTATATTGCCTTAAGCCGTATCCTTTATCCTTTGTTTAATTAAACTACAAAATTGGCATTTAAAAGTGATACGGAACAACAAGCTTCCGAAATCCATGATTGCAACCAATTTGTTATTTTTAAATATAATAAAAAGTTTACGTTAAAGTTTAGCTCATTGCCAGGATTTCTAGAATTTTAAAATCATGAACTCTGGTTAATGAGAAAGTCCAAAAAATTTCTGTCTTCATTAACTTTTCTAATTTTTTAAATTTCTTTTTAACTGCTCAACGTCTCTTAAAAGCGAGGTCTTTAGAGACGAGAAAGGATGGGGGGCAAAGGAATGGGAAGGAATTCGGCCATGGCCTTTTGAAGGAAGCATCCCGGCATTTGCCTGGAGTGATTTGGGAAACCATGGAAAACCCAAATCTGGATGCCCGGACGGGGATTCGAACCGCCGTCTTCCCGAATGCGAGGCCAGAATGCTAACCGTTACACCACCACGCTAGGTAACTTTTCTAAAAACTTTTATTAGACTGAAATTAGAAAAACGGAAATTTCCATGAAGACTGTAGACTTATCATTGTTTTCTGAGTTTCAAGGTTGGGTGGATTTATAAAAGTTTTTTTATAGTATTTGTAAATCTTTTCATGCAACACCTAACGGAAGGTTAAGACTCCATACAAATAAATTATAAATTATCGACTATTTGAACCGGTCAATACAGTGATTTCATCGAAAGTAGAAATCAAACAGGGTCGAAGAAGGTGTTTCTGATGAGCTGTCTATCTAATCTGAGACCCGGTTGGCCGGCTTAATGAAAATCCGTTAGAAGTATGGTCAGATCATAAACAACAGTTTCTAAATTTGAATAAAATAGCTTATAAATATTTTACTGTGGTAGCCCCAACTAAGTACGATCAGAAAGACTTTTAACGAAAGCTGCATCAGTTTTAAATCAACAACGTAACAGAATACAAAGAAAGGGAGTTTATAAAATCTTATTTATGTAAAGTAAGAGTGAAAATATTAGGATTTCTAAATTCGAATTGGATAAGAATCCCTATGCTGCTTCTCTTTCAGCATTTACTTGGCTTCCTTGTATTCTATTGATCTACTTGGATTTCTAGTTTAGAAATCTCAGACGCCCAAAACGGCATTTGTAAAAGACTAATTACAAATATGATTCAAATAAATGTTCGGTTTCTCTACTTTCCTAACCTTTATTACCTGATATATATATTTATATATATAAAACTAAGGAAGGATTCACTAGACAGCTTTTGGCGTGAGCACGTCGTGCTCTGTCTGGTGTCTCACACTCCCACTCCTGGCAAGAACAAGCCTAACCGCCCAAATATTTTACCTGCACATTGTTATTATATATACAGGGTGTTACAAAAAGGTACGGCCAAACTTTCAGGAAACATTCCTCACACACAAACAAAGAAAATATGTTATGTGGACATGTGTCCGGAAACGCTTACTTTCCATGTTAGAGCTCTTTTTAGTTTCGTTAGTATGTACTGTACTGTACGGACCAATTCCATGGCCCCCACGCTCTCCTCACCTCAACCCTCTTAACTTCCATTTATGGAGGTATTTGAAAGCCCTTGTCTACGCAACCCCGGTACCAAATGTAGAGGACTCTTCGTGCTCGTATTGTGGACGGCTGTGATACAATACGCCATTCTCCAGGGCTGCATCAGCGCATCAGGGATTCCATGCGACGGAGGGTGGATGCATGTATCCTCGCTAACGGAGGACATTTTGAACATTTCCTGTAACAAAGTGTTTGAAGTCACGCTGGTACGTTCTGTTGCTGTTTCCATTCCATGTTTAATGTGATTTGAAGAGAAGTAATAAAATGAGCTCTAACATGGAAGTAAGCGTTTCCGGACACATGTCCACATAACATATTTTTTTTGTTTGTGTGTGAGGAATGTTTCCTGAAAGTTTGGCCGTACCTTTTTGTAACACCCTGTATATATATATATATTCGAAGCATGGAAAACATCGATGTTTTTATTCGATGCATCGTGAAACATCGATGCAACGTTTCGAAGCATCACATTGAAAAACCATTTATATATTTTCGGCATGAACATCCCTAATGCATAACTGTAAGCATAACTCGCGACTATTATACTGTACACTCGCGCCGCGCCTGTGGCTTGCCTCACACTTCCCGCGCCAGCTAGCTTCGGACTACTTACAGCCATTCAGTGTTGCCAACTCCTAGAAATTCGAGTCGCTAGACTCAAGATCAAAAGTCGCTAAAATTAATTCCACCAGTAGCCGATTGTTCAGTGTACAAAAATTTCGGGGATTCCCTGACCACATTACTCTTTTGTTACTACTGGTAGAAATAATTCAATTACAAGTTAACACTTCGAAAAATATGATATTTTTGGACATAAATAAATTTCATTATTACTTAATATTACGTACGTTTTTTATCAACTCAAAAAAAAATTTAAGTTAAAAAATTGAAAATTTCAAGTACAGATCGGTGAGTTATCGACAATAATAAGGTACGTTGTTCAATAGTCAGTGAATTCTGAATTGTTACTATAGAGCCAATGGTCGCGTTCAGGTTTACTAAATGCCCTAAATGCTAAGCAGGTGCTGAGATCCAGGTTACTAAAATCCTAGTAATCTTAGCTGAGATTATAGTGCTGGCCAGAACAATTGGCGGGTCTCCTAGAATGCGCCGTTGCCAAACCACGCGCTTAACAGTTGTATTCACCTTTTTACTTGAAGTAATAGTTTATACTGTATTTTAAATAATTTATAATCGAAATTTTGTGATAAAATATTGATTTATGTCATTTCGTTAAGAAAGTTATGTTCGTGTAAATGCATTTGATATAACTGAAGAATACTTTCTCGAGAAATTAAGAAAACGTATTGAATTACTCTTCTTTATTTTATTTGTGGCTAAGCACGTATTAAATTTTATTTACAACTAAAATCAAAATTATACTTTGTTATCCTCTGCACTGAAAAACTTGCAAAATTGACGACAAAATTATATATATATATAGACTATAGAATTAAAATTGCTGTATACCAAAAATTTATATGTAGAAAAGAAGTATGGCCACTGCAGTTCTTTTTATAAAAATCAACCATAATAAAAGTAAGCAAAAATGTTATATTGTCATCATGAATATTATTAGAAAGCCAAATGTTTTTAAGCAAAATTAATAATATCCAACAGTAATATCGTAACTTACTACCAACAATAAAACAAGTTAAATATGAGTTTGGGGTTTAAAATAACATTAACACAGCAAATGTTTATAGTATCTTAAACTGTTAAGTACAAGCTATTAAAGTTGCTCAGTAATTGATAAGTTTATTGCGTAATATGTTAAATGTTCTTTAATACCTTACTTGTCATTATTCATCTCCATCAACGCCTTCTTCTTCATCATCATCATCTTCCACTTCTTCGCTGCTCTCGTTCTCTGTCGTTGAATCTTCGTTGAGGTTGATTATAAGAGGCTCGATTACATTATCTCGGACCACTTCCTTTTCGAAATCTTCTGTTTGCAGTTTTTCGGTATGGTAAACACATTTCTGCCACTGTTCGACGGTGACGTTTTCCAAGGCTTTATGCAACAAAACGTTCGACATCGGCGATTTTGAAAGTGTTGTTTTTCTCCGCCACTTCTCTTTTGACTTGGGCCCAAATGAGCTCTATCGGATTGTACTGGCAATGATAAGGGGGTAATCGGACTACTTCATGTCCTCTTTCGTTTGCAAGTACATCCAACTCATACACCGGTTCTTCTTTATTCATGCGAACCTTCTCCAGCATCTCAGCTCTAGTCTCCGTAGGCAAAAACGAAATTTTCTTTTCTGTTAGCCAAGCAGCTATATCAGCTTTCGGCGATTTGGTTGTTGGAGCTCGGTTTATCACTGCCGAATGATATTTGGCGTTGTCCATGACGATGATAGAACCTTCCTCCAAAAAATTAAAAAATCTGTTGAGAAACCAATCTTTAAACGTCGTTGTATTCATTTCTGAGTGATAATCTTCAGATTTGTTGGTTTTGCTGCATCTGTAGACCAACTTACTTTCCTGGAGAAAGCCTGTCTTTGCTGAACCCGCATGCAAAACAATTAGCCTTGCCCCTTTTCCGACAGGTACCTTTAAGCCCCCACTTTGATTTGAATTCTGCCAGATATTTTTTAAAGAATGGTTCTGAGTTACCCAAGTTTCATCTAAGTAAAAAATGGGTCGCGTGTCACCTGAGCTACGAAGGGAGCTCATTTTCCTCAAAAATTTGACTCTTGAGGACACTAAGTCGTTTCGCTCAAGCAAAAATCGCCTACCATCATTCTGACGCCTGTATTTAAACCCTATATTGTTCAATATGCGTCTTACAGATCGTGCAGATCCTGTAAAATTTATCTTCTCTTTAATATTTTTCTTAATTTTTCTGAGGTAGGGTACTCACCACGGTCGTAAAATTCGTGTACTGTTCTCCTGACAATGTCCCTGTCAAAGTCGTTAAGCTTTGTTATAGTGCTGTATTGTTTCACATTTTTCTTTGGAGAAACAAACGTAGGCGATTTTCCCTCACGACACACTCGCTGGACAGTTCTCAAACTAACACCACAAGCTTCAGCGCAAATAGCCTGTACATTCCCTAAATTTCTTCGCAATATGGTTGTTTTTTTTGCGGTAACAAATCACTACAGTTTTTTATTTCATTAACATCAAGTACGTCCATATTTTTCAAGTCTTTTCTTACCAGCGTACATGTAGAAGACAAAATTTCACCATCATTGTCCACAAGGAGTTTGAAATATTTATATACACTGTGAATGATAGATTTACTCTGCCGGCGAAACTCTGTTGTCTTCTTCAGCCGCGGTGGTTCTGCTGTCGATGACTTGCGTCTTGTTGGAGTCGTTAGTCCGGAAACACCTGGAGTAGGAGAATAAGTCTCTTCCTGAGTATCCATTTTTAGTAGCACGATTCTCTTGCTAAATTACCGTTATTACAATTTACTGCACTTTTTGTTCGGTAAAATTAGGACACTAAATTACTGTAATTAATAAATAACTAAAACGAATTATTTAAATCGCAAAACGCTAAAATCAAAATATTCTCTCTCGAGCAAGCTCACCCTCACACTGACACAAACTCCGATTCACAGGTTCACACATTTTTTGTGTGTTGAAAGGGAGGTGGAAGGTTTGGGGTGGGCTGCCGCTTGGACTAGGCAACACAGGCCGCACAGCGTTGCAATTTTCAGGTGATAGAAAGAGAGCGCATCGCGAGTTTGTCCCCAAGTACGGCAACAGCGCGTTAACACTGACCCACCAATTCTTCTGTCCACAGCTATAGATTAGTATACTTTGTATACATGTATTCTGTTTGTGTACCTTAAATTTGGCGAGCAAGTTGCGCATAGTTTTTTCAAATTCAACATAAAGATTTTTACATTCAAATTTTATTTTTAAAAAGTTGATTTTTTTAGCTAAATCTTAAATTATAAGATTTTCGAATTCTCTCAAAAAAAGTTCAACATTCAATTAAAGCTAGAGTTTTTTTTTTAACAAATAAATGTAAAACTTAGATTTAAAAGAAAATTGGATGTTTTGATTTGAATCTTTTTTGAAATAGATAAAGCTAGAGCAAACACGAATGGAACTTTAATTAAATAAAGTTTGGATTTGGTGCGCAAGCGCGTTTGTCGTTTTCTATATATATCTCTTGGCACTGTATAATTCTGTGTCGCGTTGACAAAAAATGTATCCATTATTGGCTCTAGAACTGTTTTCACTTCTACTCCAAAAGTCGTCAGATAAGTCGCTAAACCATTTTTGTCGTCAAAACTTTTTTTGGTCGCTAAGACTTAAGTAAAAGTCGTCACTTCTAGCGACAAAGTCGCTAAATTGGCAACACTGCAGCCATTACTCAACTATTTCTACAACCGTGCGCTTCCGCACTCGACAATGCTTCATGAAAAACTGAGGCTCAACAAACAATTAATGTTGCTTAAAGCATTTCTTTGACTCTCTAATATTGAAAAATGTTTTATGTTAATTTCAAATATTACACAAAACAAATTAAGTCTGCTAACTGCCTATTCACTTCTATTAAACCTCCTGCACATTATCTGATATAATACTGTCTCGCCACAACGGTTTACCAAGGTCGCCGGGCGAATGAGAGACGAGACAATATTATATCAGTTAATCGTATATCAGTGTGATCTTTGCACCCAGAATTAATCTCTCCTTTGTGAATTCTAACCCTTAACGGTACTGAAAAAAGTAACATATATAAGCATCATTGCGGACCATGCTTTCCTGATTTTATCTCGCCTGTCACTGTGGTCCAAATACGTCGATGCGCGGAGCATTTCTTTACAGTTGGAAATTTAACTGAATTTTTGTATGTTTGCTGATAAATTCAATCACCCCCCCCCCCCCCCCAAAAAAAAAAATCAGTGGAAGAAACAGATAAGAATTACACCATGGAATTTTTAGAGAAAACTCCCACCGTTTGCCTGGTGTGATTACAGGAAAAAAAAAAGAAATTTGTATGCATACAGTGGGAATCGAATCCACATCCTTCTAGATGTGAGATCAAAACCATAACAGCTCTGCCACTGGTCTGTGTGTCGAGATGGTTGTTCACATGAGTCACCAGCCAAAACATCACGTGCTGATTCAATGAATGGTAATGTATCTGAACCACGAAATAATTCAGCGTCATTCTGGGCCACTGTAGTGCGCGTCACGAACGAAGGCGGCCCAGTTTAGCGAGGCTCTGCGCAGGACGTCATCACTCTGCCAATAGCCAAACAGATTTAGTAACAATCCAGCGCTTGTCGTGGTTACACGAGTGTTGATTGTTTGCTGTTGCTGACATTCCTGTCTCTCTTAATAGTATTACGTATAAAGCGCTGCTAAAACACATATTATTATTTTTATTATCATTACACAGCAGTAATATTAGTAATAGCAGCGTAATTACTATATTATCTTCCTCTCTCTACGTCGCACGTCTCCTGCTGGAAATGCAGCAACGTTGTATACCCTGTGTTCCTATTTCTGTCTCTCTCTGCGCCACCCGCCTTCGTTCGTGACATGCACTATAACAGCAATTTTAGCGGGCTTCTAATGACTGTAATGTCAAACTGGCTACAGTATAAGTGTTCAATGACAATACTGTGCAATTAAACCAGCAATCAGTTTACCGAGTGTAGTGGGTGAGCAGTAACGCTCTGGCATCGCATTGCGTAGGCCGAAGGTTCGAATTCCCGTCCTGCCATCCATCTTTCAGTTTTCAATATTTTACCGAAATAATTCTCTGTGAATGCCGGGATAGTTCCTTGTAAAGGTCATGACCGAATTCCTTCCAGTTCCTTTCCCTCACTCCTTTCCTTCTTCTAATGACCTTGACGTGAACCAGATGTAAGGCCATAACAAAAGGGTAAAGTTTCGTGGAAGATTTTTGGTTGTTATATAACCGCTTCACCCATTTTAAAAACATCCAGTTACATAACTTTCACACTGTTTGACGCTCCTCTTCCATTCCACAGTGTTAACCATCAATCCGATAAGCTTAACAGCAAATTTTTTGACGGAATACGTGAATTTTCCAGTGAATGTTTACTTTCGTCATATTTCTGCAGTGACGGCTTAGCGTCCAGAGAGGCGCTGGGCGGCTGGGATCTGGTTTTTATCAGCTGCGTATCGGCCGCTGCAGTAGCGCAGGTGCGTGATAGAGACCAGCGCCGAGGGGCTTAACCCCCGGCCACCTCCCACGCAATTAAATAATTCCATTAAACGGGATTACGGGCGTCCTCAGTGCGTGTGGCCTAATGAAATAGGCCGGCAGCGCAGAGCATTCGAGCACACAGGCTGCGCGAATTTGTCCACTCGTCTGCTATTGCCGCGACATGGCCTAATGTAGCAGAACATGCCGCACGCCTACCACACGCATCGCTTTGTACGTCGTGATTTGCGTTTTCACTGAAACGTGCGTCGTATTAGCACACTCAAATTTTACATGACTACTTCGGAAATTTAGTGATCAGAAGTTTGACTACGGAAAGGTTTAGGGGAACAGTTCCTGCCATTACGAATCTATACTTGCGCATGGTATAGATCACAGGCTCCAAACTTGTTTTGGGCTACCACCCCCATTTAAAAATTATTCGTCTCCCCTTCAAACAAAAAATTACTCACCTCCTCCTTTCCAGAAAAAAAAGAGCATACCCACTCTCCTTCTTGTAATGAATAATGGAACATATAGTGCTCCAATATTTTTTGGCTCCTAACACACTTTCAGAATCATTCGGGAGGACGCGTGTTCGAATACCCGTCTGGGCATCCAGATTTGGGTTTTTCATGGTTTCCCCAAATCACTCCACGCGAATGCGGTATGCTTCCGTAAAAAAAAAGGGCCATGGCCGAATTGCTTACCATTCCTTGTCCTCAATCCCATCCCGCCTCTCATGACCTTAGCCGGCGACGAGGCGTAAAACAACGGTAAAAAAGAAAAAAAAATAGAAAATTGAGCGTAGTGGGTTACGGTAACGCTATGGCCTCGAATTTTGGAGGACGCTGGTTCGAATCCCCGGCCAGCCATTTAGATTTTGGTTTTCCATGCTTTCCCCAAGCCCCCGAATGCCGGGATGGTTCCCTCAAGAGGCCATGGCCGAATTCCTTCCCGTTTCTTGCAACCTGTCCTTCGCCATCTCTAATGACGCGGCGTCGACGAGGTGTAAAGTCATAAATAAGAAAAAAAAAGAATGTTTACAAGATCCCAATGAAAATAATATCATCTTATGTACGGGGCTTGATTCACGGTCATTTGTACTATATGTACATTTGTTTCATAAGAATACAAATAACACGGATTAGAAATTAATATTTGAGTTATTGAAAATTCCTGTTAACGACCATTGTATTGTGAAAGTTCGTTTTACACCTTCAAATTTTATCTGCAAAAAAATAAACATAAATTTTTCCAACAGATATAAAAACCATATCTGTGCTACGATAAGCATAAAACAGTGGAATACATATACTACAGTTTTTCGTTCTTTTTATCGTTAATACCTAGAACGATACTAGTAACCTACAGATGGATTCACAAGACAGGACATGTCAATTGGTCAATAATTACAGACAGGAAACAATCACTGAATCAAATATGTGAAGATGGTTAGTAAAACAGATGTCGATGTATCAGAAAAAGCAAGAGATACAATTCCTGTATTTAAAGTGGAAAGAAAACGACAGCCATGATGCGTTTTACAAAACTAACCGCAGTGAACTCCGATTTTTTGTTTTGCAAAAGGGCATGTTATTCACTTGTAAGAAAACCGACTGAGATGAGGATATAATTGTGACATTAACACACTGTCAAAAGGAATGAATCCACTAAAATGAAAACATGTTCAATAAATACGATCTGACTGGCGTTTAATTTCTTTCAAGCTGTGTATAATTCTAAATTCTCTAGAAACTGATTCTTTAGGAACACATCGCCGTATTCGAATATGGCGAGTTAAAATTTGATTCTCCGGATGTGGAATTAAAATGAATCTTGAGTTCGCTTCCTCTGACATGTCTGTGCTGAGAAGAATTTAAGATTAATGCCTCGGTATCAGTAAAATGCTGAAGTGTTATTTACGAAAAGCAATCTTCAATTATTTTTTTAAAACTGCTTAACGTCTCTTAACAGCGAGGTCTTTAGAGACGGGAAAGGATGGGAGCAAGGAATGGGAAGGAATTTGAAGGAAGCATCCCGGCATTTGCCTGGAGTGATTTGGGAAACCATGGAAAACCCAAATCTGGATGCCGGGACGGGGGATTCGAACCGCAGTCCTCCCGAATGCGAGGCCAAGACGCTAACCGTTACACCACCACTCTCGGTTCCAATTAAAGAGAATATTAATAGCCACATTGCACGCGTTATGTGTGGGGAAGAATGTTTTGTGTCTGTATTCAACACCCTATGGGGCCTATAGAGCTAAATGGTTTTACAAAACCATAATTCCCAGGATAGTTCATGAAAAGTAGCAGTTTTTCCATATTTAATATCTTCAGCCGACTGTAAGATAACCAGATAAATTTATGTAACAGGTAACAGCTATATGAAACTAAATAAAAACAGCATTTTTTTAAATTTGCGGATATGTTGATAATGATTCATTCGCTATCGATAATATTAGAAATAAGCTACAATTAAATATTTATTTGCACTATTTTTTACTAAAGTAATGAAATTTCTTGAATCAGCTGCAACACGAAGGACCAACGATCAAGGATCCCATACTGATTTCAGCGAACAATGCCAAGATTTATGATGTACCTGCTTCCTGACACCAATACGCTATCAGAGAGATCCTTGTACATCATCATAAAATATCTCAGCTCTGATTGAACTTTTGCATAGTAGATTTAGTACAAATTACCAAGCTTGTACACGTACTGCCTCCCGTACCCAATGAAGACAACTAACTTTGTAAAAGACAAAGAAACTAAGGACCAGATTTTTAACATCAGAAAAATAATTAAAAATCGTGAATTCTGTTTATCAGAATCCACTTCATTAAATGAGCAATTAAACGTTCACATATTTTATTAACTCTATTCATATGATCAACCACCACGAAATTACGGACGCCTGCTCGAATCCCCGTCCGGGCATCCAGATTTGTGTTTTCCATGGGAAAATGCCGGGATGCTTCCTTCAAATTGGCCATGGCCAAATTCCTTCCCATTCCTTGTCCCCAGTTCCTTCCCGCCTCTAATGACCTCACCGAGACGTAAAGCCAAATAAATAAGAAAAATTCATAGGAGAAAAGTCAAGTCGGATAATTTAAGTTATAACTATTACCTATTTAGCGACGTAGTAGAGAGACAGATAGACCGAAACTTCGCCATTAACACATACGCTGAACAGACTTCTCCCTGCTATAATACTTGAAAACAACTTGCGTCTGGTATTACCATGTCTCGTCCAAATCCACGAACTAGCGAGCTCTTGAAAACTAACGGACAAGGTGACACTTGATTCTAGATACATGATGAGCTGCTACTACTGAACGAGGACACTGATTGAGAAATGAGAATCATTGGATTTTTTTTTTTTTTTTTTACAATTTCATTCCTCCCAGCTGGAGTCACAAAGACTCTTTTCATCCTACTAATCTACGGGGAGGGAAAGGGGATGGAAGGTCGGCCGTGGCCTTGCAGGGTACCATCCCAGCATTCGCCTAAATTGACTGCGGGAAACCACGGAAAACCGCTGTCAGGATGACCGGGCGAGATTTAACCCCCACCCTCCCGAATCTCAGTTAGTAGTGCGTTTGTGTTACTATTTATAGCCTCGCTTACCGGTACTCCTGGGTCGACCAATCAGAACAGCCGGATCATGAGCTGAGATGCAGGGTGACTACACCTTTTATTAAAATCACTTGTTTCCATGTGAATAGGAAACTTGCTGTCTGATGTTAGAACCAGCCTCTGACACCCACTACTCTCTGAAAGTGAAGTTGTTGTTTGGAGAGAGGTTAATACAGTGACAAAGAAACCTAAAAAACTACACTAATTAAATAATTATTACTTAATCTTCGTTTCTCCTGTGAGAAATGAACCAAGAAAATATATACGTAAATAAGATATTCAGTATCACAGATAAACTATCAACAAAGTTCCTCTATGAAATTTTGTAGTATTACAGTAGGCTTATCCTTAACTAAACGGGTTGAACGGAGTTTTCTGGCAAGTCATAAGTTGCTTGAATAAAAATAATTGTTATAAAATAAAGCTCAATGTAATTCATCTTGCCTTGCGCTACAGCAAAAGTGTTCAGTTGTCATACTGATCCAGGTTGCATTTCAACCTAACCAAAATTTCCGCTAAAATGACCGCTAGAAAATCAATGCTGCAATCACACATGAATTAATTCATTTGCTGTATTGCATGTTAATGGCAATAATGTATCGTGGTATAAACTTGATCCAAAATATTCATGAGTTCTTATATTTGTCTTTTTTGTTATCCGTGGTTCAGATAGATATTTCAACGTGTGAATGGCTGATATAGTTCCGACCTTGGTAATACGACGTCAGCGAAAGCAAAGGAAATTAAAAATAAACCTTAACAACTTACGTTATGCCACGTAATATTAGTTTTAATTGTAGTATACGCTGCATATATCGCCATCAGTGTGAAATTACTTTCCTCGAACCAATCCGTTTTGTTGAAAAATGCCAGTGCCATTGGGAAACATGGTCGTCATGAAGGGGTATTCGTGGTCTGCAACCAGTGTACGATACTTATTGGCCATCACGATGCCTTGCACGAATTCCACTGGACCCATGGATGCCCACGTGAATGTACGCCAGAGCTTAATTGAGGCATACGCAGCTTGTCTCCGTCCCGCAGTACAGGTATTGAGAAGCTGTACCCATGGAAAACGACGGATTCGCACCCTCCCATTGGCATGATGAAGAAGGTATCGGGATCCATCAGACCATGCACCGCTCTGCCACTGCGCCAACGACGATGTTCACATACCCATTTCAGTCGTAGTTGCCGATGTCGTTGTGTTAATGTTGGCACAAGCATGGGTCGTCGCTTTCGGAGGCCCATCATTAAGGGTGTTCGGTGCACTGTGTGATCACTTGTACTCTGCTCAGCATTAAATTCTGATGTTAGTTCCGTCACAATTCGCCGTCTGTCCTGTTTTTTGAGTCTGCCCAGCCTTCGTCGTCCGACATCCGTAATGAGGGGTGGCCGCCCAGCCCCTCGACGTTTGGACGTGGTTTCACTATGGTTTCGCCACTTGTTGAAGACACTCACCACAGCACTCCTCAAACACCAGACAAGTAGTGCAGTTTCTGAAATGTTCGTGCCGAGCCCCGTAGCCATCACAACTCAGATAGATCGAGCGCCTTCCCCATTCTAAACACGGATAGCACGCTCACTGATACTAGATGCACCATGCGTGTGTCTGACTAGCAGTCATTCCTCGTGAGGTGACGTTGCTATTGCCTGGACGGGTTTATATCGATAATAGGTAGGTGGTCATAATGTTTTGGCTGATCTGTGTACTTTTCTTTCAGTGTTGAGACAATTCATTTCCTCGGGGATGCCTAGCTAAACGGCACTGTTACTATATAATGCGCAGTGAAGACGGGAATCGTGACGTCATAACATAACAGGCATGGCTGCATCGTGAGAAATACTTATTTAATTTCATTTTTTACGCCAGTCGGCATTGTACAAAAATATTTTACAAATAACTTCAAGAAAAAGCCAAGGATAATTGCTTAGGTCAAATACAAAAGTTATTGCACTACACTAGATATGAAAAAAAGATTATATAAACTTAATCAGTCGGTACTAGTTTTTTAACAGTCAAAGATGATAATGTACCTCAAAATGAGTAAAATTTCGGTGATTAATGACTTACAAACCTGGCAAGGTACACATCGTTTTCGTTTGTGCATTCAACTGCGAGCAGCTTTCCGGTTCTTAGCACATACTTTCAGCATATAAAGCCAAAGTCAGCTAATATTTCTGGCGAGTCAACCAGCCCGTTAACAACTTTGAAAAAGAAAGTAAGGTCAGCCACTTGTTCTCGACTTATTGGACTACTAAGCTTATACTAGTGATAAATAACACTGATATTGATTACATCCTCAGAATGTTTATAATAATATAAACATTTATAAAATTTTCGTTGAATCTTTTCAATACAATTGATGTTTAGATCAGTGAATGGAGATCAGACCCATACTCCAGTATGGGTGCGACGAATGCTGAGAAAAGAAGTATCAATGTTTTGGTATTTATGAACTCCTTGCCTGCTCTATAAAAGAAGCCTAGGCTTCGCTAGGCACGTTTTTTTTTTTTCGACTGGTTTGATGGAATCCTCTATCCCTTCCTATCTTGTGCTAACCTCTTCTTCTCTACATATCCCTTACAACCCACGTCCTCAATTATCTGATTCATATATTCTAATCTTTGTCTTCCTCTATAGTTCTTACCTTCGACTGTTCCCTTCGCTATAAAATCAACCAATCCAGCATGTCTCAAAATATGCCCTACCAACCTGTCTTTTCTTTCTGTAAGAAATGTTATGTAATTGATATTTCCAGAGCTAGTTAATTTGTCATCAATAATCACACTAAGATCTTTTATTGTTTTAACTGTTTGGATAATTTGATCTTCAAGCACGTAAATTGCAGGCAGCTGGTTGTGAGATCGCGAGAAAGAAATCACTGCTCATTTTTTTTATTGTTTAATGTTAACTTGTTCTTCGTCCACCATTTCTCAATCTCGTAGATGTCTTTTTGGAGGATTTGTAGGTCTAGTTCACAATAATTACTCTGTAAATCTTCATGTCATATTCGTACAGTTCGTTTTATTAGTATATATAATTCATAAACAAATATCAACGTATCATTTTTCAAATTGCATGAATGATTAATTTTACAACCTATTCAGCTTAAGAGAGAGAAGTGAATATTTATCCCAGACAATAGTTTGGTAGTAAAATTTTTGAACTTATTAGCCTCATATTTCTGATATTGCTACTTATCCTGTTCGATGTTCTAGCAGAATCGCTGGCGTCCTCTTCTCCATAGTCTGTCTCCAACTTGCTCGGAGCGGTCGGGCTTCGTATTGGGGACTGATTGTCAATTGCGTGGAGCTAAACGTACCCAGCATGCGGCGGGTAAAGTGTGGACACTGTCCACTCGTTATGTGAACGTCAGGTAACCAGCTCATAGCGCCTGTCTCAACCTATACCCGATACAGAGTCTGCTTACTTTTTAGCTTACATCTGAGGTCGAATTAAGTACAAGCAGTTTTTGTCAAAGTGTTAGAAGGGAATTTCGCTCTTTTGAGTTTTACGATCGACTCTATAATCTACTTCAATCAGTCAAGAACACGGCTAATTTTTGTCATCTTATGTTGTAAAACCACTGCTGCTCTGTAAATCAGGATAAAAATTAATAGAATTTATCACCAAGTCGCGTCGTATCAATATAAGAAATATATTCTTTCAGCTCTGGCATTTGCTCACACCAGTTCAATTAGAGAAAATTCTGTATACTTCAGTTATTATTTTTAGCTATACGAAGTTCACAAGTGCCTCATAATTTCGTACCACACGTCACTGCAATGTTTTTAATTTTATGTTTTACGCTGCATAAACTCATTAACGTTGTTCGAAACATGAAATCTCCTGTAAATTTGCACAAAATAAGTTAAAACCGAAAGATGATATTTTATACTGGAACGAGGTAGAAAAAATAAATAACTTCTAATAAGAGAACATTGGCTTATCATTTCACGTAAATTAAGGTAATTTTGATAGTAATAATCTTTTAAGGAACTATTATAAACGAAAATATCTTCAAAATTGTTCATTGCTTACACGTTTTTGAAACTGATTTTCAGGGACCTCTATCATGCAGTTATCTTCTATACTCAAAAAAGGATCAATTTTTCACATCCATCGTTCCATCTATCCTATTATATTAACTTCCACAGCTTAGTCTTGTTATACATCCAACTGTAGCGGAAAGTAGACTAACGTTCTTCGGTGTATGTTAGAAAGCGAGAATCTTATGTGATTGTCTCATAAGAGGAAACTGTACAGGAACTAAAACGAACTCAACTATAGTAATATTAGCACCCTTTTCTTGTCACATATTTTTCACTTGGGGACATATTATTACTTACAATTATAATTTTGTTTACGCTTTACTGTTTTGATTTCTATACGTTCATTGGCTTCAATATGTCTATATTTATTATACGTAAGATAAATAATTATTTATTGAGAATTTGATACCTATATGAGATATATGGGGAAATTAACTTATAAAATAACGCTCAAATAACAACATCGTGTAAATATAACAATGACACTACTTTAAAAAAATATATACAAAGTTGAGCGGACAATGCACTCAGTTGGCAGGTGAAATGTCCGCTATAACCTCTACAACAAATAAATAAATAATAATAATTGGGAAAACTCCATAGCACTATCTTCACATTTTGAGTAGTATGATAAGTACTTACTCTTCAGTTAGTTTGTAAAGCTGTTCGATTTCGCTGAAAACAAAACATCAAACTATTGTTTGCGGTCTTTTGTATCTTCATTTGCTGGAGTTATGTTTCCTATTTACTCAATATCGTGTTGACAAGGAATTATTGGATTGCTGCTGTGTACATCAAACTCCGGCATGAATTGTACTAGTGAGTTGTTATTAAGTGCCCGGTACAGTAAACCACAATTTGCTTTGCGTATATTGCCGTTCCTATTATATCAGATGATATAAACCAGTGCGAAGTTTGTTGTACGTAGATGAACTGTTGTCATATATATTAAACCGGAAGTGGGTCGTAACCTATAAAATATCAAAAAATTGTAGTTTCTGGTATTCATAACAAAATTACGTTTTTTAATAATACTGAGACGAAAAAATGAGAACGTGTCTTCATTAACTCAAGTTTGCTGTAATTTAGTAAACTTCAAAGTATGATTACTACGACAAACAGTGGCGGATCCAATGGGGGTGGAGGGTAGGAGCTAAGGGGTTCAAGCCCCCCCCCCCAAGGCATCTAAGTCACCCCCGACGATATAGTAATTTTGGGGACCTTTTTTTACCTCTACTGGCCTTATAGGGGCGGCAATCTGAAATAAAATATTGACAAGAGATTTAAGAGATTTCTGTTGTATCGACCCCTCTCCTATAAAGCCTTCCCCCGCCCGAGTCAAGCCTCCGCCCCTCCCCCAAACCAAAATCCTAGCCTCCTGCAAACCAGAATCCTGGATCAGCCATTGATGAAAAAAGTATCTCAGCTTTATTAAGATATTTAAAGATGTTCATTTCTGAATATTGGGGCGATTTAGAAGAAAAATGGAAAGATAAAATAATTATATTAACTAAAAAAGAAATTTATAATCGGCTTCACCAATTGCCAGATGTTGTTAGATAATAATAACATAGTATAATCTGCAGGTGACAGTTTATATTCCCCCTAACATGGGAAAGAAAAAAATGCAACTCTGCAAAAATTTTGGTTTCAGTATCCGAACGGTTCTCGTTTTGAAGTTCGTTCAGTTAGCTTTGACTGATAAGTACATATTTAGAAAACGAGCATCGTGATATTTTTATAGAATACGAACATTGATTGTGTGAACAGAACAAAATAATTTATATATTAATATGCTGTTGTGAGATTTTGACATGATTAGATTATGGTTCTTATAATCTTCTGTATCATATCTATTGTTTAGTAATTCTTGGAATGTATACCAAGTGCATAAAATTTTACATTAAATCTTAAGAGGTGATAAAACGGAAGTAATAGCTTTCTTTACGCAGTCTCAACAATTCATGCCCTAGTTTCTTGTAGTTCTAGATTCGTTTTGTTCTGTGCTGATTAATCATAACTTACATCCTCACTGATTTTTTCTCATATACTAATTTTTGTAATTCTCTATAACAGATTCCTCCACTCTAACTACCATTTAATTACTAATTAAAATAGACAATACTGTAATGTTAAAATACGATAGAATACATTACTTTTTTGTATGAATGTTCCGTAACTTTCTTCACTTATTCATATTAGCAAAACATATTCGCTTAGTTGTATCTGTCCCCATTGCTACAAAATATTG
This sequence comes from Vandiemenella viatica, assembly GCA_031002005.1. Classification (NCBI taxonomy): domain Eukaryota; kingdom Metazoa; phylum Arthropoda; class Insecta; order Orthoptera; family Morabidae; genus Vandiemenella; species Vandiemenella viatica. The sequence goes on from JARYHS010012519.1 coordinate 70,807,929, forward strand.
TGTTTCATGTTAACAGCCTTAGAAATTATTTATTTCTAGAGTTCTTTGTCAATGTCTTACTGTTTTGCCCGTAGGTTGTAATTTTTAATCCTATGCAACAAGAATATCTCATTGCTTTATTCTGGTCACTGAGGCAGCGTGAAAATATTTTTAGTATACCTACAATAGAATCTGGAACATGTTTGGAATATATTAACCATTCCAAAGCAATTGTAATGTAATTGTAAAGGCTTGTATAAACTCGAGATATCTTTTGGTAGTTTAATACAGTGGTTTTGAGCGCATTCTGCATCCCCATGACGTTTGGTCATTCTCACTTTGTGTTACTTTTAGAGTCGTTTGTAATCAAAAGGGTAATAGTACGCTTTACACTACAACCTATTCCTCCATACTACGACTGGGATGTCTTTAAAAAGCTGCCGATGATTACTTAGTCCGTGATTTACTTATCCGCTAGTTTAGTTTTAGGAAAGAAGAGCTATTGTTTTGTCACTACAGGCTAAGTATTTTCGTATACCAATCTTTGCATTGCTTAATTAAAACGAAAAGTTTTACGCGGAAATACAGATTAATGAAGTTCTTCAACGTGGTTAAATTTGTGGGTGTGTTTAGTGCATTTTTTTGATACTACAACTTTTGTTGGTTTCTAACAATAATTACACTGTTTGAGCAATAACTACGCTGTTCGCTCAAAGTTAGCGCACGTATGTATAAAATACATTTTTTACTACTTTCTTAAAGTTCACCATGATCACCACCATTGATTAATTACAGCGATGTAAATCTCGGTCACGGAATTGGTCTATTCTTTATTAAAAAAAACTTTTTTATTCCTTAGTCAATAGAAGTTCTACTTTAAAAGTCATGAACGTCATTTGTAGGTATAAAACGCAAAATAATAATCTTAAATTAGAGCTATCTTCTTACTGTATTTTAATGAATAAAGTGCAGCTTATTTTGGTGGTTTTAGGCCTATTGTTTTCTTAAGGTTTTGCTATTACTATAGCATAACGGGGGCTGTGTTGATACGGAACGTCTACTAAATGTTGTTTACAGCGCTGTTGGGTTCAGTTGGCGAGTAATGGATTTTGTCTTGTAAAATTTAAATATCCGCTTCTAAACTTTCTCATTTCATAGAAACATTTTTAATTTTTGCCGTACTTATGTGTCTTAATTCATATCAGTTTTCTTAATAATCAGTTAAGATTTAGTCAAGACAAATAGCTCTAGTATCGGTTACAGAAGACTTAAACTGTAAAGTTATATTAGATAAAAGACATTTACCTAGTATTATAGTTTGAACAGATATCTGTAACTCTTTCTTTTTGTAATCGGTACAGCTAGACAATATGCTTATCTTACCGGTTCAACTGCATCTGGCTGATCTTCCACGCGTATGTTAATTATCCAATTAATTGTCTAAGACTATTTTCTACTATCTTTAATAGAAAATATTACAAACAATGAATAGAACTTATAAATTCAGTCACCCATATTCCAGGTCTGACTCGAACAGGTAACCCTTGAAAATCTTGGCCAGAATGCTGATTCTTGCGCTGCAGGGACCGACGAATCTGTTACTCAAATACTATTGGTACTTGGCTCGACTCCCCTCCCTCCTATCGGCGGTCAGAACTGATTTGCTCTCCTCACGGTTCAGTTCGCTGACCTAAGCTACTTCGTGTGCGTTGGAAATTATGCAGCGATTCTCGATAGTATATAAACTTCTTGCTAAAATGATTTTGAGAAACTTGCTGGCTACGTTATGACTTGAGAAAAAAGAACTAGAAAATCTTAACTAACATTGTATAAAGCTGTTAATCCTTCTTGTTCATCTAAACCACGGAAACATTGAAAGTTTTTTTTTATTCTTTCCGATGTGACTTGCTAGGACCAGTGCCGATTTCAATTCTTCATCCGTTGTTGTTGTTTTTTTCTCCCGATCAATCAAGCATTCCTTCATCATTTCACTGCATTTCCTCCTTCTCTCCTTAGACTACTACCGGCCAGATTTCTTTCCTCTTCTGCCTTTGAATCCTTCTATACTCAATACCTTCCTTTTACAGTTTCTTCTTATTATACTTCTTTCCAAATCTTTCTTGACCTCTTGAATCCAGCTTTTTGTTGATTGTTTCTTTAAAAAGGCAATTGAATATCTTTATTGGCTGACTGTTACTATCCATTCGATAGATGTACCCAAGAAACAGTAGCCTCCTTTTTCTTATTATTTCTTTTGTATTTTCTGTGCTCTGGTATAAACATTCCGGTTTCATGATTGAATTGTAGCGCCTTATTAGATAAACACTTTTTGTTATGTAAATCCTTAGTAATACTATACGCTCTCTCCATCTTGTGTTTTCTTCTTTTGTTTATAGTATTGTTCGATGATAGATTACAAACTTTAATAACTACGCGACTGTCCACTAATCTCAATGGTTTCATGTAAATTATATCAAAGTGTTTTCTTATAAGTTTACACACCCTTGTCTTACCAACGTTGTGTATAAAGTACTAAAAATAATATTTAATTTCTTATATAAACCAAGAAGCATTCGTTTACGATTTTTGTGTTTCTAAACCACATTGTTGTTGCACCTCACTATTTTCCAGATAGTACTACGTAAAATAATATAAATCCAATATGTAATCACATCAGAAAATTGTTCAACAGATTGTTAAAATAATCTACAAAGTCTGAAGGTTTTCTTTGAAGGTGATAACAGCTATGTGAAACACCTGTTGTAACATTCTATACACTAACCAGGAAACCTAGAAGCAATACACTCCCGAATTCCTAGAAAAGAGACACCATCACTACGTACGGAAGAAACAACCTTGATCTTCTTTGGAAGGGGACTGACTGTTGTTTTTATTCTGAGGTAGTCACCAAATCTAATCAGTTGGCTTTAAAGTGAGCTAGATTTTTTTACTGAAACTTGCCTTCTTACTGCCTTCTGATCTGTTGTCGAAAATTTCTGCACCCAACTGCAGCGATTTACAGTTGTTCTTAGAATGCCTGAAATGTCTTCGATTGACCTAACTGTTAGTATTCAGGTTTTCATCACCAACTCAAGTATCCTTACCACATTTTCCTGGTTGTATCCGCTGGCTTCCCATGGGTATGTTATTCAAATGCTCAATTTTTTACTGTGGCATAAGCAGGGAATACTCCACTGATGTTTCCACCAAATACCGATGAACGTCTTTTAGCGATATCTCTATATTGCACTAATATTTAATCGCAGCAAACAATTCATTCTTATGTATTTCAAATTAAAAGGGCATCTCATTCTTCTTAAGGAATAGCATTTGAATAATGGTTCGTTGCAGGATAACATTTTACAGACGTCTAAGGAATTACTTACAGCTTTTATATGGCTATACGATTTCATTTTATAAGACAGGCAGTAAATGAAAAAAGTGCCAGGTAGTCGTTATGATGTAATTTTTTTTTTTTATTTTTTTTTTTTTATTTTTTATTTTTTTTTTTTTTACGGTAACTATTTTCTGCGGCTCAACTCGCTTAGGCTAATAACCCGTTAGTGATTATTCATCCACACAGGCGTTACTCTTAATCGTTATTGTTCTTTCAGTTATTTACTTACGGTGGATACTTATAAATCGAGAAGTAAGTAACTTACGTATAGCGTCAGGCAGTAAGTGAAATTAAAAGGATATTTTCTTTTTTATTAATACGTGTTTGAAACAGTTGCATTTATCATCTGAAGAATACCTCATTTTAATCAAGGGAATCTGTGCTGTTAAGTGTTAAAACACCGCAAAATGATCCAGTAGTATTCGCGTCAATTACGATAAAATAAACAGACAGATCAAAAAAAAAAAAAATGATTTCTTCTCTGTAGCTTATTTACAGTGTCCCAAACAATGTTACGGAAAGCATCTTTAGTGTATTTTTTTCTTACTTTTACTTCTTTGTTAAATGTACTGACGAGAAAATAAGTGTGTCACCATTTTGTTTAATCAACCAGCTTATTTCCTTTGCCTTTAAACTCATGAAACTTTTTGTTCGAACCTATTGGACCCAGAGAGTTCCTTTTTCATCTGAATCCTCTGATCCACCTTGCAATTTGCCGATCAGAGGCGTTTTTATGTGCCGTATAATTCAGCAGTTCGTAGCCGCCGCAGATTGTTTCAGCAGCCCCTGGTGGGTATTTGCTTCTCCCACCCCTTTCCCTCACCTTCCGACCTGCAACCGATAAATTTCCATAACACCTCACAATGTTATCACTTAAGGGGAACCCGGTCGCTGGGGTATATATCGCGTCGCATATTTCAGACAGACAGGCCTAGCAGGACTAAGCAGGGCAGGCGGTTACACTGGTTGCAAGGAAGGCACCGAGGAGCTATTTATCTGCCTGAGCTGGCTCCCCCGTAAACAGTATCGCAAGCCCGTGAAGACCGGGCATTTTTCACTCCGGCACCGCACCCTGGGAATAATAATAATGGAGAACAGGCCCGTTGGAACCTCTGACGCGAGAAATATTCTGTTATATTTAACCGAAAAGGCTAAAAGGTGGCTCTAAATCACTGTGCTGGGGACATTATCTTAAATGAACGGACCAGATTTCTTAAAATAGCTTATCATGCAGTGATGAAGTGCGAAGTAATTTTCGCCTTCTATTAAGTGAGAATCTGTGTATAACGAATACAACATAGAGATTGGTTTAAAGCTCTTTAACCTTTCTCTCTTCCTTCTGTCGCTGTATATATCTCAACCTTTTTACCACAGCTTATCTATTATGCATTTCTTCTGAGACCTTAACACATATTTTCAGTGTCTCTCAATGTTAACGGGAAAGTATATATCAGCTTGCAGTCTAGTAACTGTTTAACATTTACCTCCTCTAACATATTATCTTTCTCTGAAACTAAGAACAACTGGACAATCAGTACATTTAGAAAATACAAAGTTTCTCAGCACTAATTGTTTTGTTTCTTCTCTGCTACGTTTCATTGATTTCTTTAGCATCTGCAAATACTGATTTACGAATATTTCTTTATTGAGTGGTGGTTTGCTGATTAATGTTACTAATCTATTAATTAGTATTTAAGTTATTAATTTAATTAAGGTGTCAAACAATGATTTTAAGTAAAACTCCTGGTTCGATGCAGGAGTGGGTTTGACAGAAGTAATTTTGCCAGGATAAATAATAAATAATAAAATAAAATAAATATAACGTAATATTACAATATTAACCGATATTATATTAATGTAAGTAACGAATTATTGGTTTGTAATCAGTAAGAAAAGAGACGGAGAAATTTTGTTCCTCGCTGTTTCTCTTGCGCCTACCTTGCTGTGCTTATTAATGCGTTTGCCTTTTGCTTTTCTTCTAGTAGCAGAGCATAAACGTTTGTGATGTAGCATCTCTATGCCGCTTTGTGTAAGTTAAGTTCTACAACTTCATTACGCTTATTCGAGTGTTAATACTTTAATTAGTGGTTTCATTACGTTTTCCGTGTGTTCTAAAGTACTATATTTATTTTATTTCAGAAAACTGAGTTACGCAGTAAAATATAATATTGCCGCATGAACGCCAGTGTACCGTCTGCCAGCATGGCGCAGCGGGTAGCGTCACGAATTGCGGTACCGAAGGTCGCCGGTTCAATCCCGCCCACTGACAAAAATTATTTAATTCTGTTTATTATTTCCAGAAGATTCTACATGTTTCCTAAGGTCACTTGTAACTTCTACACATTTCATTTGTTAACTACTCTTGTAATCTCTAGTACGTTCTATCTGTGTATAAATAGAAGAGCATTCTGCCCAAGAGGCAGTCAGTGCTGCGTGTATGTTTGAGTTCTCAATAAACCTGTTCTCAGTTTAAGTGCTGTGTTCATTGACAAGTAACCTTCGAATTCACACCTGCCCCGGTTGCAACGCGACATAGTTTGGTGGAGACGCCGGGTACCCTGTGCAACAGCTGCATCATCGTGGCTCCGATTAGGCAACGTAAAAGTCGCCGCCTACACGGACTGGAACCGGACTACAAAGGATATACTCAGTACGTCCTTCCGAAAGTCCGCGTCATTAGGAAACCCATGGCGGCAAGCCAGCTGCACATTCGACACCCATCGGTGTTCTCTGGAGACGCTGGACAGGACCCTAACAAATGGCTAAAAGGGTTCGACCGAGTCGCCAAGTACAACAGGTGGGATCATACCATGTGCTTGGCAAATGTTTATTTCTATCTGGACGGAACCGCCCAGCAGTGGTTCGAGAACAACGAAGATAAACTGAATAACTGGGAAATGTTCCAGACGGAACTTAAGAAAACGTTTGGGGACCACCAGCGACAAATCCGCTCGGCGGAAGAACAACTGAAGAACCGGGCCCAACGACATGGGGAGCCGACGCAATCTTACATACAGGATGTTTTGGCCCTATGCAACGTAGTCAACCCGAATATGACTGAAGCCGACAAAATCACGCACCTAATGAAAGGTATTGCAGAAGACATGTACCAAGCTCTTCTGATAAAAGACGTCGCTACGACGGAAGAGTTCATCAAGTGGTGCCAGCGGATTGAGGAGATGCAACAAAGGAGGGTTGGGCGAAAGAAGTATGACAGACTTCCCAACGTAGTCCCTATGGCAGTTGTGGAAGACCAGCACGACTTTGCGTCTCTCATACGACAAATTGTGAGAGAAGAATTACAACAGTTCATGGCAGCTGGGACTCTTGAACCGAGTGAGCATCAGATCATGGCCATGGATGTAAGCCCAGTGGGTCATGAAGGAGCCGACGCGGCGGAAAAAGAGGTATTTCAGACAATAGCTCCTGTCTGCCGAGCCAATCGCACTCGACGTGAAGAATGGCCTCGCCCTGATATGACGTATGCTGCAGCTGCCAAACGGCAGCCTAGGAACCGGCCGACACGGCCACAACCAAATCCTCCGGCACCTATGACGTCCCGCAGACGAACGGACGTCTGGAGGACAGAAGACAACGCGCCAGTATGTTTCCACTGTGGGCGCCCTGGACATGTCGTACGATACTGCAGAGAGAGAAGACGAGTATTTGACGATTATTTTGCCGCAAGACGTCCGCCATCAGAACAGTTCTACCCCAGGCAGCCACCCGCTGACGAGTTCGGTCGACCTACGGGAAGAAGCCCATCGCCGTACCCTAGACGAGGTCGATCCCCGACGCGCCGCTGCCGTTCATCGTCGCCGGACAGAGCTACCAGCCGCTCCCCTAGCCGCCGCACGCAGGAAAACTAAGCAAGGCGACCATCTACGGAGGTGAGGCCGCCGCAGATGAAAATCCTCCATGGATGACAGTCACTAAGATGTCGGGAAATCTCATCAACGTTATAATCGACGGCCAACCTGTCCGGGCGCTGGTTGATTCAGGAGCTTCTTTCTCCGTATTGTCGGACAATTATCGTCGCACACTAAAGAAGACAATGTTCCGTGATACGGGGGCAACTGTGCTAAAGGTCGCAAATGGAAAGTACGTCCAGCCAGCTGGAGCTTGTGTCGCGAGAATAACCATCAACAACAGGACCCAGCCAGTTGAATTTGTCATTTTAACAGAATGTAGTCATAATGTCATCCTTGGATGGGACTTCCTTAAGGCATCCCAAGCTGTCATTGACTGTGGAACATCTGAGCTGCAAATTGAAGAAGTCGTTGCGACGGGTACACGTAACACAGAATCTTCTGGGAAGTTATTCGCCGTTGACAACGTGACAATCCCGCCGTTCGCAATGAGAAGAGTCCCAGTCAAAAACACGGACGACCGCAACCTTGAAGTGCTTGTCGATAGTAGAAAGTTTATTAGGCTCACGAAAGAAATCTACATACCAGCGGCTATCATAAGCATTATCGGTGGTCGAGGAGACATTTGGATCACCAACTGTCACGAGCAGTCACAAATTATCCCCAAGGGAATGTGCATAGGGACAGCTGAACCAGTCCAGGAGGGCGAGCTCAACGTCATTAACGAAGATCCATGCTCTGTTACTAGTACCGACAACACGCTGGAGGAAACAACTATGGAACTGCCAATAGGGTCCGGCCTGACCAAGGAACAACACCACCGGGTGTTAGCTATACTACGCCAATTCTCTGGTGTATTCACACCCCAGCAAAAAAAAGGTCAGACGAAACGGCCCACGATAAAGCATCGTATCAATACTGGGGATCATCCGCCCATTAGCCAGCGCTCGTACCGATTGTCACCAGTCGAAAGGCGAATAATTCGAGAGGAAGTGGAGAAGATGTTGCATAATGACATTATTCAACCTTCGGAGAGTCCTTGGTCATCTCCGGTGGTCCTCGTAAAGAAGAAGGATGGTACGTGGCGATTCTGTGTCGACTATCGGCGGCTGAACAAAATCACAAAGAAAGATGTCTACCCACTGCCGCGCATCGACGACGCCTTAGACTGCTTGAAAGGAGCTACATACTTCTCAACCATGGACATGCAGACAGGCTACTGGCAAATCGAGGTTGACGAAGCTGACAGAGAAAAGACGGCTTTTATTACACCTGATGGCCTCTATGAATTCAAAGTAATGCCATTCGGATTATGCAACGCTCCGGCCACATTCGAACGCATGATGGACAACTTACTTCGACACCTTAAGTGGACGACGTGTCTTTGTTATTTAGATGACATTGTTGTTTTCTCGAAAACATTTGAAGAACATCTGAGTCGCCTGTCAACGGTGCTGAAGTGTGTTCAGACTGCAGGACTCCGCCTCAATCCGAAGAAGTGCCTCTTCGTCGCCAAGAGATAAAAATCCTGGGGCACCTGGTCAACGGAGATGGCGTCCGCGCTGATCCAGATAAAGTAAGGGCAGTCATGGAATTTCCAACTCCTCAGCACATTCGTGATGTGAGAAGCTTTCTTGGGCTGTGCTCATACTTCCGGCGTTTCATAAAAGGATTCTGTAACATGGCACGTCCACTGCAAGAACTTTTGCAGGGAGACGCCAAGTTTTACTGGGATGAAACTAAAGAAAGATCTTTCCAGGCACTTAAGGAGGCTCTAACTTCCGCACCAGTTCTAGCCTTATACGACGAGAATGCAGAAACTGAACTTCACACTGACGCCAGCGGTTATGGGATCGGTGCAGTGCTTGTGCAAATTCAGGAAGGTGCTGAGAAGGTGATAGCCTATGCATCAAGAGTATTCTCTAAGCCCGAGATAAACTACTCTACAACCGAGAAAGAATGCCTCGCAGTTGTCTGGGCTATCAACAAGTTTCGTCCGTATTTATTCGGCAAACCTTTCACCGTCGTGACAGACCACCATTCTTTATGTTGGCTAACCAGCTTGAAGGATCCATCAGGTCGACTAGCAAGATGGGCACTTAGACTTCAAGAGTACGACGTCACGGTGGTATTCAAAAACGGACGCAAACACAAGGATGCCGACAGCCTTTCAAGGAATCCTTTAATAGAACACAACAGCATGAATGGAATTTCAGCCCTCGCTGAATTAGGTGACGTTGCAGCTGAACAGAGGGAAGATTCAGAGTTATTAAGAACCATAGACGCCTTGGAGAAAGGAGAACCGGCCAAAGGAGAGTTTCAATTGATAGATGGGACATTGTATAAGAACAACTACGATCCACTAGGCCCCAAGTGGCTTCTGGTCGTTCCAGCTCATCTCCAGCCAGCTATTCTCAAGTATTTCCACGACGCTCCAATATCCGGTCATCTGGGATTTGTGAAGACCCTGGACCGAATCCGACGCAGGTATTACTGGAAGGGTCTCTACCGATCTGTCAAGCATTATGTGAGTCACTGTAAAGAGTGCCAGCGACGGAAACATGTGCCGCAATTACCTCCAGGTCATCTAGTACCAATTCCGCCTGCAGCAGTTCCATTCCACCGAATTGGGATCGACCTTTTAGGGAGGTTCCCGAAGTCGACAAGCCGGTAACCGATGGATAATAGTCTGCACCGACTACCTCACGCGCTACGCTGTCACCAAACCTGTGCCGACTGCAGAAGCTCCAGAGGTTGCAAAATTTCTAGTAGAAGACATTATTTTGAAGCATGGAGCACCACGTGTGATGATATCCGATCGTGGAAAGGTATTCCAGTCAAGACTAGTATCAGAGGTCATGTCAAGATGCGACGTTGTCCACAGGATGACAACTGCATACCACCCTCAGACAAACGGTCTCACAGAACGCTTCAACAAGACATTAGCCGATATGCTGTCGATGTATGTGGATGTTGAGCAGAAGGATTGGGATACAATACTGCCAGTGGTCACATTTGCTTATAATACAGCAAGGCAAGATACGACAGGCTTCACTCCGTTTTTTCTGCTCCATGGCCGTGAAGCTGAGACCACAATGGATACGCTGTTCCCATTCCAGCCGGACGACACTCAGGATGACTATATAAAACAGCTCATTACCAGGGTCGAAGAAGCAAGACAGCTGGCTCGCATACGAACACTGGCCACCCAGGAGAGGGACCGTCAGCGGTATGACGGCAAGCACCGACCTGTTGCGTACAACCCAGGAGATCTCGTATGGATTTTTACCCCTGTCCGGAAGGTTGGGCTATCAGAAAAGTTACTGAAGCGGTACTTTGGTCCGTATCGTGTCATACGCCGCCGGTCAGACGTCACATACGAAGTCGAGGATTATGAGCCGTCTTCGAAACGACGAAAGCGAAGGGACATTGTTCACGTCCTCCGCATGAAGCCTTACTACAATCCTGACGAGCAGCTAGGCACAACCAGCTTCTTGTTCAAGGACTCTGAGGACGGTTTGGATACTGAGGAAGTCGGACAGGAAGATAATAGTACAAACAGGAGGGGCCCTCCAGAACTGCCATACAGAGGACCCACGACAAGATCAAGATCCAGGACACTTCAGCGTGCCCCAAAAGAAATCTAACAGCGGGACGCTGTTTTCCTCAGGAGAGGGAGCAATGCCGCATGAACGCCAGTGTACCGTCTGCCAGCATGGCGCAGCGGGTAGCGTCACGAATTGCGGTACCGAAGGTCGCCGGTTCAATCCCGCCCACTGACAAAAATTATTTAATTCTGTTTATTATTTCCAGAAGATTCTACATGTTTCCTAAGGTCACTTGTAACTTCTACACATTTCATTTGTTAACTACTCTTGTAATCTCTAGTACGTTCTATCTGTGTATAAATAGAAGAGCATTCTGCCCAAGAGGCAGTCAGTGCTGCGTGTATGTTTGAGTTCTCAATAAACCTGTTCTCAGTTTAAGTGCTGTGTTCATTGACAAGTAACCTTCGAATTCACACCTGCCCCGGTTGCAACGCGACAATATACAGGGCGGTCAGAAATTCACTGATCGGCGGGTATGGGCAGTGTTGGCGACGTTGCACTAACGAAATAAATACAAAAAAATCTAGTGAAAGTCGTACCGTTTCTGAATTATCCGCAGCTTAAGTTGGCCAATAAGAACGCTGCGCGGGCGAATTCAAACAGCCTTCCACAGGCGGTGTTGCCAAGCATACTCGAGGCATGGGACCGCCAAAGAAAGCGAAAAGAAAAACTCTTCGGAAGCGGGGATCGAACTCGCAACCTTCGGTTTGAGAGTCTGGCGTTTTACCCACTACGCTGCCAAGTGCCTACAATTTCTTTGTTTTAAGAAGCCACTAGGGCTTACAGTTTGTTAGTAATCGGAATTAATCGGTAATCCGCGACATTTTTCGGGAAGTCGGTGCTGGGGCTAAAGGAATTTTTTATGGGAAATGGTTTTGGATTAGTTGATCTGCTTGCTAGATTAATCTTTAATTTTTGTACGTAAATCGTTTAGTTAATGGCACAAAAAAAGTTTGCAAACTTAACTTATTCCTTGCAAAGAAGCTTCTTTTATTCCATGTACCATGTAATCGTATTTCACTAGATTTCAGTGAATTTCTGACCACCCTGTATTAACAGGATACCAAGTTGGTGTGTCTATCTATTTTGCAGCGTGATATTTTTGGGTATCTCGTACAGAGCTGTCTGTTCTCGTTGCGAACGCATTATCATTTCCTGACCGAGCGTGGTGGGTGAACGGTTAACGTTCCGGCTTCGCATTGGGAAGGATGTGGGTTCGAATCCTCGTCCGGGCATCCAGATTTGGGTTTTCCATGGTTTCCCCAAATCACTACAAGCGAATGCCGGGATGCTTCCTTCAAAAAGGCCATGACCGAATTCCCTCCCGTTCCTTGTCCCCAGTCCCATCCCGCCTCTAATGACCTTAGCCGACGACGAGACGTAAAAATAAATAAATAAATAATTTCCTGCTCCTACCACCTGATTTCAAGCTAGACCATGTACTGGTAACCATTACCATACATACATTTAAAAAAAAATGTTTAAGGCTGCGACAGGCAGTGCAATAAAATGCTATGCGCCGTATTTAGAGGGTTGGATTTAGAGCCTGTGTGGGAAAAAATCCCAACCAACAAAGCATGGACCTGGGAGGGGTCGTTTCGTCTAGCGGGATGGTCATTCCAGGAATCTTCTCCATACCTGCCACTTTCTGTGGAGCACACAAAACAAAGCTCAGTGACGTGTGGTTACCACGCGGGTGATAGCCGTCAGAAATCCCTTGGGGTAGGACAGGAAATATCCGTCTCAAACTATCAGATGTTGAGTCTTAAACTCAGCATGTTCCCCGCCCACTATGAAAGAAAAGACAACAGACGAGTGCGAAACTGAAACTGAAACTGCCGAAGACATCCGATTCTATTAGCCAGTCCCAAGTACGAGGTCTGGGAAACTTGAGAACGCCTGAGAGAGAGAGAGAGAATGAATGAGCTAATGGCGGAATTAGTTAAGAAATGTTACTATTTGTTTATTATTTTGTTACATGTCCGAGCCAAACAGAAAAATTAAGTCATATCTTGATAAGAAAGGGGAAGACGACAAGAGAGGTGAGGAGGCAGATTACGTGGCCTTCGTGTCGGGATCGTTGAGGGTGGAGTACGAGACACGAACTGGCAGCTAGCGTAGCGACCAATATTTTAAGTTTGATTTGAAGTGATGAACTTAGATTTTGGCCAGCAATGGTCGGAATGATAGATTTTTAGGTAGCTGTGCCGGAGAACACATGACTGTCTCGACTAGGGTCTGGTGCTATTGCCATGGTGAACTAACTGACTGTATCTGCTTATAAAATGTTTGAATCATATAAACTCTTAGAAACCCAAATAACATCCTGAGCGGAGCGATCCGCTTGATAAGATTCTCTCTACCCACTGAGCAAAGTCGAATCTTGTTTTTACGAATTACGCAAGTCACTAGTGCGTCCTCATTTAAAATATTGTTGTTCTGTTTGGGATCCCTACCAAATAGGTTTAATGGAGAAGGTCCAAACAAGACAGGTACCTACATATAGTTGGAGGGAAAGCGTAAACGCGATGTTGAAGGAGTTAGGTTAGGAAGACCTGGAACACAGAAGGGGTTGCTCTCGACGGAAGCTAATTGAAAAATACACGACTGACACGAATGACGATAAACAAATATTACTACCAACAACATTCATATCTAGAAATGACCGCGAAAATAAGATAAGAGAAATCAGGGCAAGAATAAATTTATATCTGTGCTCATTTTTTCCATGAGCGATTAGGGAATGGAACAGGAAGGATTTACCTGACGAGTAAACTTAAAATCCGACGTGAGTAGTCTCCATAAATCTCTTCGGCCACCCTGATCCGGGATTTCCATGGTTCTCCCAGATCGCTCCAGGTGAATGCCGGGATAGTTTCTCAAAATAGCCCATGGGTGTTCCTAACATATCCCGCATATTCCTTCCTATGCACATATGGTTACACATTAGGTTTGGTGCAATGCACCCTCCACCACCCACTTTTAGTAAATCGCGGAGTAATAACAGAAATAAAATAATAATAATACGAATTTAAACTCGAGAAAAAGGTCGCAATCTTAAAAGAAACTCTAAGTAACATTCTATCACGTGCCTGTGATTGTAGCTTCAGTTTTTGTTAATTTTATAATCTTATTAAGTTGTGCTGATCCTAAACATCCTGGTTGTCATATGCATATCATTCAATTTTAAAATATTGCTTAGTAATTTGATGATCGTTTATGTAGGACGGTAGCCGAGTTTTTGTTTTTGACTGTTTACATACATTTGAAAAGTAAATGTGCCTAACATCTGTAAGATAATAAACGGCCAGACTATGGCATCCTTTTAGACGTATTATCGCATTTAATATAAATATTGGGCAATCCTTTCATCCGTAAATTAACGAATAATTAATATCTTGAAAGTTAATTTGATAAAATCAGAATAAAAAATTAACCCAGAACCTTAAATCGTTACAACCATTATCTTTCAGACTGTGAAAACCCTTTAGAAATTGGTTGGGTAGTTTCAGAGTGATACCTGGACCAAGAGACAGACAGAAGCAACCCATTTAAAGGTTTGTTGCACTGCTGCTGCTAGGTCCCACTTTATGGATATTGTCTGTTGAAGCCGTTTCAGAGGTAGAGTCTTTCGAGAATTCATCAATCTTGTACTTTGCATGACATAACAGGTTATAGTAGTGCTTTTTAGGGAAATCTTCATCCTGCGAGCAGACCGTAACTCTTTGAATGGTCAAAGCTTGATAACGCAATGAAGTTGGTTATTGATTCCCAAGCTCAGAAGCAGTAATCTGTCGCTGGCTCATTAGGAATGAACATAGATTTTTTTTTTTTTTTTAAAAAAAGGACAGTGCACAGAGTGAGCTTCGTGTATTATTTTAACGACTCTTCGAAAATCAGCATATTTTAGCAAGCTGTCAGTTCATCTATACTTCGTGATGACATGGTGAAGGATCATATGGTCGTAAAGACCTGATGATACGGTTTCTATTGGCTGCGCATTGCGCCCTATCGAAGCCGTCTTAAACCTAACCCAGTAATCTGGCGGTGTTTAGGAGACCTTCAGATCAAAGTGAAATCCGAACCACGGAAACCTTCTGCCGTAATTCACATTACACAGCAAACTTTGTCACAGGTGAAAGTTGGGTTAAGGACCTTTGAAATTTCCTGACGAGACAGGTACCTTTTGAACCGGAGATTTTTCGATTTCCAGTAAGAAGCCTTAACCACTGTGAAATGAGACCGCTCACGTGATAACGTGGTGACATGTCGGTGCTCTACTGTTTGTGAACATTATAACACCCAGAAGGAATGAATCAATCAAAAATCAGTGGATGCGTAGAACAACAGACCCGTAATTAATTATTAGGATTGCAGAGAGATAGCCTGCAGGTAGGCCCAGCAGCGCCCTCTTTGGTCTAACCGCACAGGTCGATGTACAGCCACGCTCAGATGATGCAGATTCGTCAAACGAAGTAGAAACGTGCAAGAAGGTGCCGGTGTGCCTAGTCAGAGTAACAGGACGCAATATCAGCATGTGAGTGAGTTCTCTTGTTTTTAATTATGGCTTTACTCCTCGTTGACGTCGAGGTCATTAGAGGCCGAATGGGACTGGGGACAAGGAACTGGAGGTAATTCGGCCATGGCCTTTTGAAGGAAGCATCCCGGAATCCCCCAGGAATGATTTGGATAAACCATGGAAAATCCAAATCTGGATGCCCGGACGGGTATTCGAACCGCCGTCCTCCCGAATGTGAGGCCAGAACGTTAACCGTTCACCCACCACGCTCAGTGCGAGTGAGTTCGAACGAGGCAGTTTGTTAACGTAATTAATTTGTTATTTCGTCTGATTGTTCTTCACACGATTTACTCTTATTGAGGCGAGAGTGTTTTCACAAGAGTTAATATAACTCCTGCAAACAGTTTCTCTTGCCAATTCTCTTCTTTCGGAAAAAAAATAAAAATAAGAAAAAAAAATTCGTGATTTTAATATACAGATTTACGAAATAGTTAAGTTGCTTATTTCGAACTGCGTTGCCCTTTAATAGTTTTCATGTGGCTTAATAATCTTGCTACTTGTGGTATTCAGTTATTTCTGCTCTCTTGATAATAACAGGTTTACTGCTGCCTGTACTTTTTAGTATCAGCGATTTTTAAGTTCCACTAGTACTCCTGAACCCTGACAATGTTCCTTCATCCTCTTACTATAGGTTTGTGGCTTTGCGGCAAAAGATCCCAAGTAGATTAGTTCTTTTCTGGTTTAAATTAATCTCTATATTCACTGAAAGCGCCAAATGTCTATGAAATGGCAAGAAAAGCAATAAAATTGAGTATGTATAAAGTTTTACTCGGCGACGTGGTTATTGTGTGAGATCCTGTGAAATTATTGGAAACTAATTACTTACATTCACTGTCCTGTCGTGTAAGATCCGTGATGAGTTCAGTTGAAATAAAGTATGCTGTTCAACACTATCATTAAGCCATAATTCCATTCAGAAATAAATTAACATACAAGAATTGCAATTAAGGAAAGAAGTGTATAGTTAATATTATGAAGGACGTGTTTCACCGCTTGCACTTCAGTCAAAAATGTTAAAAGACAGTTTCGATATTTCTAAGCAATACATTTATTGGCTTAAAGTCTATCACATGTAAACATTCTATAAAAGCTAAGCTGAAACTGGATAGTAAAGTTACACAAACTGTGGTGCTTTCAAGAAAAATACTTTTCCCACTTAAATAATTTTTGAAGTAATTACTGTAAATACATGTAGAAACGAAATAAAATACAATAGAAACATAAGAAAATCACTTACATTAATGAAATGTTCTAAAGTAATCTTAATGAAGGCGATATGGCAAACTGAGTTGCCTGCCCCAGTAGCCGGGAGCGAAGTCAGGTCTATTGGAAGTGATTGCTTTTCCGGATGAGATTATAAAGTGACTGCTTCTGAAGCAGATTTTCGTGCAGCATAGCGAAATTTCTGCTAATACAAGCGTGGCATTTCGTTGGACCCTAGCTATTGTTGAAAACTTACTGCGTCTAAGAGAAAGACATACGATTTATACAGTACAAGTGAACACAAAGCTTATGAACAATCGGAAATGGGTAAAATATACCCACAAGTAACGTGCCCTAAATTTTTAGAACAAAGCAGTCGAAAACGGTGAAAGATTCCGATAACATATTTTTGGTTGACCATATCATTCAGGTGTTTTGTCGTTTATACTTAGTAATCTGCGTTGTGTTTTGGAGGTGCTTCCCTACTGAATTTGTTGGGATCCAAAGGAGAAGCGGAATACTGAGGAAGAGAGATAATATGAATGGCTTTCTATTAGCCATTTCTAATGTGACCGCTTACCAACTTCTTGCTCACGAAGTATTCATCGAGCTTGGTGGGTGAGTGGTTAACGCTCTGGCCTCTCATTCCGGAGGACGCTGGTTCGAATCTCCGGCCGGGCATCCAGATTTGGGTTTTCCATAGTTTCCCCAAATCACTCCAGGTGAATGCGGGGATGCTTCCTCAAAAAGGCCATGGTCGAATTCCTTTCCGTTCCTTGTCCCCAGTCCCATCCCACCTCTAATCATCACGACGTCGACGAGGCGTAAAGCCAAAAGTAGAAAAACGAATTCTTAAATGGAATTAGGCATTTAAAACAGGGAATGTTTTTTTCTCAATGACTCTTCACGGAACCAAATTTTTCGTACATAATTTTATGGGTCAAGTTGGCTTCGCTTCCACTATTATTGGTTATATTGGACACTACCACCGGGATGATCTTGGAGAAACTCTTTACTGCCAATGGCTTTTTCCTCCAACGATCCCGCAAAAATTGTTATTCCTAATACATTCATATCTCTCTCTTCTAATTACAGCTAGCAGTTTAAGGAACAGATTTTTTTAAAATTGTATTCTTAAATATTCTATCGCTACAGGTAATAGCACAAAATGGTAATTTTTTTTGGCATGATGTATATTATAAAGTACTAGTTATTTTTACTATTATCGTTACATTCACCGCCGAACAAAATCTTTTAATTTATATTATTATTAATCCTGTACGCTGTATCTGAAATACAATAGCAATTCATAAATTTCCTAAATTTCCAGAGATTGAGTGAGATACGACACAGGTATAGTGAATTATGTCGTTGATGCAATGACCATCATCAACTGATTCGTGCACCATTTTTTATAGTTACCAATTAGAATGGTGCAAAATACGCAAAACAGGATTCAGGTAGATATATAATAACTTCGTTTATTTAATGTGTATGCGCCAGTAATACTAATGTTAAATGTATAAAGGTTAAATATGTATTTAGGTTCAACAGATTCAGAATGAAGGATTATACTTAAAGTAATAGTGACTGGTAGTATATTATGTTACATTTCAGAACTTTTTTCTTCCTGTATGTCCTGCAAATGTTACATGAAATAATGTACAAAATTTTGTCAAATAGCTAAGAAAAATCAGTTATAAATATTTTCATGTTTTAATTACTGACAGCTACTCAACTACTTCTGTTATGTGCCACTCTTATGAGAACAGGCTATGTAAATAATGGAAAATGGAGATTGTGATTAATATAATAAAAGTAAGTTACACTGAACGTTATTAGACACAACTCATACTACGCAAAAATTATGCATGAAATCGATAGACTCTACTGGTACTATTAATACGTTAGGAATTTACTGGAGACTAATTCAGTTTTATGTCACCAATCATTATGAACGATTTTTAATTTTAAGAAGCTGTTGGACTTTATGGAAAAGTGTTGAGAATGTACTAACCAGCTCCTGAAAAGAGACTTAGCATTCAAACATTGTGCTTGCTGAACGAATTATCAAGATTTTAGTTCTTAATATTTGGAATTCTTCTGAAAAATGAGGAACGGAGCAACCTAAAGCAGAAGACTGAGGCGGAGGCATATGAGGTCGTGTGTCTGGGGAGTGCCTTCCCCAGCGACTGGACGGAACCAGCCGCCAGCGATATTGCTTTCGGTCACAGATGTCTGCTGTGCTGTGTCAACAACACAGTCCGCCTCGGACCACTGAATGTCGACCGGCCGTGTATTGCGGGCACAGAGAGTCGGGTCGGTAAGGGGCAAACCAGACGGGCAAGTTACAAGCAGTGCCTTCTTCCATAAGAAGTGACGTTCTTTTGAAATCAGCAATTGGTGTGGCGAGGACATATAAACACCGACGCATTGTGAAAATTATCTACCATATAATTTTCTAAGCTCACTCACTCATCTCGATAGCTATTGGCTGGAGGACGCTGTCACGTGTTTGCCTTCGCTCGCAAATTAACAGCCACCAGAGATATTATTAGTAGTATTCGAGGTTTTGTCCACAATTTAATATCTAAGCAACTGATATGAAATTAATTGCCATAACACATTCATTAAGTTTGTTTTAGTAGCATTGAATAGTTAAAGAGATATCGATAAACTTTACGACTGAAAAAAAATGTGTAACTGATTTTCAGTAACATGTTGCTAATGAAAGCAACATAAAAAAAGTTAAATTACTCATGGTCTCTGCTGTAACCGCGAATGCTAATTGTCATTCCGGCCTATGCTAAATTTCAATTCAATTAAAACTTTCGCTAGTGTTGTTGTTTGACCAAAAATTATACATTACGATTTATTTACTTTTTACGTATTTTACCGACCACTTTCGTTAATTTTTCTTTGTTCATGTTCACTGTACGTGAATTATTAGGTTATTTTAAGAGGACATCAGACCAAATATCTTTCGAATCGAGTATTCTGACAATTCATTTCTTCGAATTTGATCAACTGTTTAATAATCTGGAACCTGAATTAAGTTCTCTGACCGTTACAGACACTATGACCAAAGATTACATTATGAATGCTCAGCCTCAATAAAAAACAACGCAATGTTTTCAAAGCAAACAGGAATTCTTCAAATTTTACGGAGTGAACTTTAAGGGTCAAATACAGATCAAGTTTATATTTAAGCAAGTTCGAATCTACGACCTTTGAAACAATTATATGATAGTGCATTCGTCCCTATCCGTGTTTAATAACAAAGTCTATTAATAGTTCTAAATTCCACAAGCTCAAGGGATTTTATTCAGCCTAAGGGTGAAACACAGGTTAAGTTCCTATTTGGTCAGATCTGGCCTACCTGTTATAATCTTTGACGCTAGAAACTGAAACTATTCTAGACCCGTGACGAAATTCAAACAACGGTCACGGGCTTACACTAGTAAAGTTATGAAACTGATATTATTGTAAATGAAACTCCAGCAACTGAAACTGTCAGAGTAGCGACTAACTTCGTGAGTCACGTCATGTGTAGCTTATGTCGAAGAATAATAATTGCTTACTTATTTATTGATTTCGTATGGAACGAGGATACAGAGACAGTAACTTCATTGAACCACAAGACTTAGAACCAAACACAGGTGTTACTATAGACTGATGTCCAACGATTACAGCCATTCGATTGCTTCTGTGATTGCTTCGTGAATATGATGCAATGTACCACTGAATTTCCTAAGAGGGCATTCCATCGCGATGTTGTGAGTGATTTGCTGATGCTTACCACAGTCACAAGAATGATTATCTACCATTCCCCACTTCTACATCAGTAGTTGCATCTACCGTGACCTGTTCTCACTCGGTTCAGTGTCGTCCAGGTTTTTCTGGGCAGGTTGAATCCAGGAGGTTGTCTTGCAGGATACTGGATTAGCTCCTGTTTGTCAGGATTGGAATTGGTCCACTCAACCACCATGCTTCGTTTATGTTGAAGTGATTTTGGACCACCACTTAACCAATCTTCAACGTTGAATACCTAGATTTTAACCTGTTTGGAGTTTTAAGTATGCAGTCCTAATTAATACAAATGAATTCTAGGAAAATTTTCACTGATTCCGAAAGAAAATACTTTTAAAATCTTCCAGAACAGTGAAGTTGTGAATAAGGTAATATAATGAGAAATTGCTAAAGGTTAAGAACAGTGACAAGTGGGATTTCCGGTACAAAATTACTAAGACGCAAGCTGCTAATGGATTTATGAGTGGTGATTTGAATGGATGAGGAAATATAACACGCCGAAGTTAGCACGAATAGTTACAATATTACTAACGAAGGAAACAAAACATACATCAGCTCTAAAGAGGATAACAAACGAGAAAATTTAAGAACAATTTGAAGTATCAGTTGTCAATTTGAGGTTAATTGATTAAAGAAATATGGCATTAACGAAATGCTGTAAAATATGTAGGCTGTATTGATATAGGAAAATGATGATTAACGCACTCAGATTCTCCAAAAGAATTCATATCAAGGAAGGGAAATACGCGTAGATTTATTATTAGGAAGAGATTAGCAGAATTTATAAGCGAATACAGAGAAATATTGTGAACCAAAGATTCAAACAGAAAACTTTGGAGATAAACCTGTTTGGCAGCGATGATTAAATCTGACTACAGACCAATAATTATGAAGACTGAAAGGAAATAGCATAAAGGAGGCTAGAGATCAGTCAAGGCATCACTGTGAATGAATTGTTTCTCTGACCGGTGGGAAATTTCTCGTTATTGTTGATTTTTCTTGGACTCTTTCGAACTTACTTGTACCGGTTAGGTTCACGGTTCCTCTGAAACATGTACAGCTCGCGTGTCTCCTTACCAGTTGATAGAACTGTAGCAAATTATGCGTACGAACTCCAGTCATGCACGCTGCCTTTCCATTGCTAGTCCAGGTCTCAACAACCTCATAAAATCCTGAGTTTGGTAATTTATTTCCACAATTTGTAAACGCAGCTCCGTTATAGAGAGGAGAATCCATTTTAATAAAATGCGTTGAACCTAGAGGCTGGACATGACCTCGAATACTCGGAAACCTTCGGTAAGTCCGATGATACCCGAGTTACTAGTTACACTAGTTGCCACCACAGCGCTGCTTTGCTAACCAGGAAATTTCAAATGAATAAATGGATTGACTTTATAGACATTTATATTACTAAACGGAAGTATAAATTTCAAATAAACAATAAAATTTTATTTTATTTTCACTTACATTGTTAAAAGAAAGTGTAACTGCGAAGCTAGGTAAAATCAATTCTCTGTTGTGTAGCAGAGATTAAAATAATAATGTGAGGCAGCGATATAAAAAAGTACGTTACGTTCGTTTAAATTTGTATATTGCCATTTGTTTACCACAACTAGATGCAGAAGTTCATATAACTAGAAGAGAATCCGATGTTTGCACTGTATTCTCTGTAGGATTTACTGGAACCAAATGACAACATAACCTAAGAATTTTCTTGGGGGAGATAACAAACATGAAATTTTATTAAAACTCAGGGAAAATTTAAATGGAACATAGATAATCACGAAATGTATCAATCAACTAAGAAATAGTTATCCGAATATGAAATAATAATTTACTTAGAAACTTTTTCTTAAGAATAATAATTTCCGTTATTTAAAATCATATTCATTTATTTAAAATCATCATAGCCAAATAATCAGACAATTTAATCAGAGAAAGTTTACTCACATCAGGTAGAAATATAAACAAACAATATAATTATTAATCGTTACTCGTTTTTTTTCTTAGAAACTTTTAGAACAGATTCCTACTATCAAAATAGGTGATTCCCCTAATTTTGACGTGCGCTTACACTGGTTTATGCATAAGGCTCAAAATCAGCCTTTGTTGGTTTAATACCGTCGCCTGCTTCCCTGCAAACACCATCCTTTCAACGATCACTGATACTTAATCGACTTTCCACTAATGAACCAACATTACAAAACTTCACATTACTGTTCAAAAATTACTCGTTCATATTTGTCACAGATATGTCTCACACCTCATCTTTCTACAACACTGTCTGTTATCTCTCTCTCTCTCTCTCTCATTCTATCTCCACAGTTCTTGCGATCTTGCTAACGACACCGCCTTTGGTTACGTAGTCCAGTCACGCCAACATACTCGTTTTTGGATAACTTAGCAAACGTAACAAAAATTATTTTAAAAGTGTTTATACATTTCATGCTAGTAGACACATATCACAAAAAAGAGAGAAAAATGAAAGGAAGAGTTTACTTTGTTACCGTGTTAGCAGTTTTCTCTGGCAGAAACAGGTAACTTGTCGTTCCCTGAAGCAAGTTCTTTCGTCTCCCGCAGTGGAATCCTCTCTCTATTCAAATACCTGTATGCAAGCCGGACGATGTTCTCCAGTCATAGAGCCAGCAGAACAAGGATATACCATCTCACCACTTAAAGGCTTGTGAAGCCATCCGTATAACTGTTTTCCACCTGTCATATCTAGCGGTTCAGTTATCAATTATAACCTACTACAAGAAATATCTATATGTTGTCCCATTTCAGTACGTTACTTTTGAATACAGGTGGAGATTGTCACACCCCATTAATTACCGCAGCTAATATTTTCATACGATACCACAGTTAAATAGAGAGATACATTTATCTTAGAACAAGATTACAAGGCAACTAAAACGACGGTAAACAATTAAAGTCCCAAGTGTTCAAAATCCAGTTATGCATCTAGGTTCGCAATGCCTTGGTATATGAGAAATTTCAAAATTACCGTTGTTCGCTACAAGTCTAATGTATTGTAATTGCTTTTTAGAATCCTTTAGCTCTGCGTTTCTCAAACTTTTTCCATTTGAGGACAAGTGATATGTAAAAATTAATTCTATGTACCACTAACTCACATGGGACTAATTTTTTACCTCTCCGTCTGATAGTAATCAACACAATCAATTATTAATGGCATATAGAGCTGTCTCTTAAGATCTACACTTACAATAGAGCCATCATAAAATGGTAGTTAACTGTAATTAACTAAGTCGTCAAAGGTTCTTTCTGATGCCTACTGTAAATGTGTTTAGTGAATAGACTAATATAATAACAATTCATTCTTATCCTGGAAATTGTTGGTCATTGAAATATACTCGCTGACACGTACGGTATACACTTTACGTGAAATTTTTTTACTATCTTATTTTTTGTTATGTGCAATCTTTGTGGACCACACATTGAAATCGCTATGTTAGCTGAATACGGGCCCAATAAGCTGGTTCCCAGAGCTTATACCACTAAATCATTCGCACAGTATTAGGCAACATTTTCTGAGAGAATACATCAATTTGTTTCAGTAAATAAGAGGAACAAAAGTTACGTTTAATCAGAGAACCAATCAAATAATGATCTGGACCCAGTCTTATGAGATCCTCGTTAGCTGGAACCCACCTCCCTTCCTGGGGCGCCACAACTTGTTACACTCATTCCTCCTATCGTTTCTAGCTATTGAACTGACAAAATTTTTGTCACGCTTGGAAATGAGTTTGTGAAAGGGGAAGGGGGGAGAGGAAGGAGAGTACTCCAGAAACATTTTGCCCCGCGTTGCCCCATCTCCCCCCCCCCCTCTATTACTCTCTCTTTTTTTTCGCGAGCTGTGATTAATAGTCGATCAGAGGAAATGAAGCGGTGCGCGGCCGCGTGCTAATGCGAATCCAATATCTGATAATGAGTGCGGGCTACCCTTTTGTGTTGTGTCCGTCTATGAATCTATCTCGTTCCGCGGTGCCAGCAAACCGCACTCCGCTTGCGATATGAAGGGCGAGCTGGAGTACTGGCGCCATTCAACTCTCGGCAGGCGACTGCTTTGTGTTTTGTTAAAACCGCGTGTCATATATTGCGCTGGAGATTAGCGAAAAATGATTTAAGAACCAGACCTAACGCAGTCAGTCATAACACGATATTTCATAACTTGGAAACAAAGGTTACGAAGGCAAAACTAATGTGTATAAAGATCTCCAACTAATACCAAAGATCACATATATGTAAATATATATAAAACGAAAACCGGGTATATTTGTGCCAGAAAAAAATCTAAATCCACTGCGAAGATTTCCATGGGTTTTAACCGTTTTAAAGCTTAGAATCTCAACTCAGTTGTTTGGTATGTCTTATGCTTCTACGTTACATAACGCCGGAACATTATAAATGAAATTCTGAACGTATGGTGAGGAATACCACAGATGGAACCGCTAGATACAGCATGCTTCGCACTAAACACACAATTATAATGTCTCTGACCTTTAATGAAAGCAATAAGATAACTTTACAATAATAACTATTTTGAACATTACACAAAACTTGAACTATTCTTCCTTTAATTAGGGATATTCAATTTTGAAACGCCATAGATGGCCGTAACTTGAAGTATTCTTTGCTTTAATTCGGGATATTAGATAGCTGTGAAAACAACAGAGATTTTCTTTAAGCACAATCTCTGGCAGTAGGCCTTCAACTACATTGTCTTTGTCCATCAGCATTAGTCTTTTGTTTGAATAAAATCATTTATTTACGATAATATTATTCTGGATTCACTTTTGATATTTGTATCTGAGGAGTCAAAGTATCTGGCGTTTCGAGCAAAAAGTATATCCATTCACATCGGAATTGAATCAAATGTGAGTTTCTAACATAATCTAGCGTTGTTTAGTAATGAAGTAATGCAATTTCTTAACCAAATTAATGAAGCTTTATAAACACGAATCTTTTCGGACGATTGAAAACAGTGTACGTGCAAATAAACTTCAATCCACCCCTTTCTTGGTAGGCGGCGCGTGAATTTAGGTTTGTTTTAATTCCGAAAAACGTTGGCGCGAATTTTATGAATCTTCATACAAATATTTCTCATTGCGGGAATAAAAATAACGTACGAGTAAATCTACGCTAACTATACCGGGCAACGCCGGGAACTCCGCTAGTATGTAAATATTTACGAACATTATTTTACTGACCACCGGTGGGAGAGCGGTTACGCTGGGCCTTGAACTCGGGAGAACGCAGATTCAAATCCCTGTCCTGCCAACCTGATTTTGGTTTCCCATGGTTTCCCGAAATCACTCCAGGCGAATGCCGGGATGGTTCCTTCCCATTCATAGTTCCCCATTATCTCCCGTCTCCTAACTCCTCGACTTCGACAAGGTGTAAATAAACAAGCAAAAAAAAAGCGAAAGATTTTTTGCTGCAGGATGTGGAATATGTGGAATGATATTAATGTATAAGGAACGTTAAAAAGTAAATCCGCCGGAGCGTGGAATGTGTAAACCGGCGACAGAATGGTAATATCGTTGCGTCAGTAACAAAGAGGGTTTCCGACAAGAGTGCGGAAGTCCACATGCCCGTCGCTATCGGGTCACGAG
Organism: Vandiemenella viatica; assembly: GCA_031002005.1. Lineage (NCBI taxonomy): Eukaryota > Metazoa > Arthropoda > Insecta > Orthoptera > Morabidae > Vandiemenella > Vandiemenella viatica. The sequence continues at coordinate 70,834,007 of JARYHS010012519.1, forward strand.
TGCATGTAACGTGACTACAATGCTAGCAGAAGCAAGCGTCAGTCATGTCGAATGGCCCACTGTCTTGATCATCTGCAGCGCTAAGCAAGGGAAATGAGTTCCTGGCACCAGTGGTGGCTAGAAATGAGTCTTGGTGGCGTCACTTCGAATCAGAATCAAAACGACAAAGTCTCCAGTGAAAGCATCGAGGATCACCACCACCAACAAAATCCAGGGCCATCCACAGAAGTGCAGGAAAGGTTATGCTGCGTACTTCTTCGACTTAGACGGCCCCCTGCAGCAAGGGACAACAGTGAATGCCCAGCGTTACTCGCAAACCTTGACCTCCATTCCCCAAGCGATAAAATCAAAACGATCACACAAGCTCACTCTCCATACATTCCAGATCTCTCTCCCGGCGATTACGGCATTTTGGTCCCCTAAAGAAGGCCCTGAGGGGCAAACGATTCACCTCGGATGACGACGTCAAGCAGTACGTGCGAAACTGGTTCACATCGCAGCCCCAGGAATTTTACGAGACAGCCATTCATCTCCTTGTGTCGCAGTGGGACAAGTACCTCAACAGCCAGGACCAATAATTCTGAAATACAGGTATTAGTTTCTGTTCCAAGGCTTCCGACTCCTTACTTTTTGGACCAGCCTTATCATTCATATTCAACAGAGTGGATGTGCTTAGACATTAATGAGAGAAATAAATTGTACATTGTTTCTGGTTATTAAACTAAACGAGTAATATTTTTCATAAGCAAACTGAACAGCCGAGTAAAGAAAACTGTTAAGTAAATCAACCTACAGTTTTATCTCAAATTCTACGCAGTCTCTTGCAAAACGTTTTATTTTGACTGGAACGTTATAGAAAATTCGATGATGGAATTCAAGATGCTAGTGGCTTGAGTTGTAAAGTGGTTGTTTATATATCTACTCAAGAAGTGAGATAGAACGTAGGACACATTACATTTTTATCGCATAGAGGGACTTAGAGGAGAACGAAAGAAACAACCTGGATTTGACCCAGTGAGAAGTAACATCACAGGAAGGCTGTCGTACAAGATGAATAGGTAGACAGGAAATGACAGAGCTGTTTGTTTTATACCTGCTTGGTGTCAAGCGTAGAAGTATATTAAGCAAACATTACGAATGGAAAATGAAAGGTATTAAAAATGCACAATCTAGAAAGTCTGGCCAACGCAATTTATTGTGGCTTAGTGAGTGTTGTGACATATGGTCATCCCCTGATGCGCCATTTTGTTTTATAAATTAAGAAATTATTCTTGGAATAATTATGTTAAGAAATAATTAATGATTTGTGTATATTTTTAAAAAATTTATAGTAACGGGTATTTCCACAGACAGTATATATAAATTGTATGTCGTTAGAATAATATAAATGTCTTAGTTTTTTATTAGTATTAGTATCTTTGATTTTTTGGTTGTTAAAAAAAAGAGAAAGGAGAAAAAAAATTGTTAACTAAAACTTAATGTGTGAATTTGTAATAATTATTATTGAATTGACTCTTAGATATGATTAAAAAGAATTACTAGAAAGTATAGTCACCTGGTGTATTAATTTAAAAGTAACAAGGAGGTTACAGTGTATTGGCTATGCAGATAAAAAACATTAACTACATTTAGCAATAACCATAAAAGGCAGATTACATGCTCAAAGTTCTAGTATAAAAGACGAAGGATCGCCGTATACTAACCAATAAGACAAGCAGCAGTGATTGTTTGGGATTTTTGTCCTAATGTCTCATCGAACCAAGGTATCCGAAGCCTTGATAGCAACAATCAACTATATAATTTGCTAAGCTCAATTACTCACTCATACACTCACCTCTACAGCTATTGGCTGGGGAACGGTGACGTCACGAGCCGACCTTCACTCGCAAATTAACAGCTACCAGAGATAATTTTTAAATTGGATATTAAGTACACATTTTAATAGCTAAGGAACTACTGTGAAATTAATCACCAGAATACATTCATTAAGTTCAGTTTAGTAGCATTTCATTCTTAAAAGTATATGGTAAATATTTACGCCGAAAAACGTTGGACTGCGAGTACTTTTCAATGACATGTCGCTAATGAAAGTAAGATAAAAAACTAAAAAATTATTTATGGTCTCTGCTGTAACCGCGAATGCCTTCTATTATTTCGGCCTAGGCCAAATTTCAATTTAATTAAAACTTTGGCTAACGTTGCTGCTTGAGCAAAAATTTATACAATATGTTTTCTTTTCTTTTTACGTACGTATTTTTACTGACGATTTGCTTTAATTGTATTTGTTGATGTTAGGTGTACGTCAGTTATTAGATTATTTTAAGCCAACCAAATATGATAACGAATCGAGTATTCTGGCTATTCGTTTCTTCGGAATAATCTGGAATGTGTATTAAGTTCTCTGGTCGTTACGGGCACTATGACCAAATATTACGTTATAAATGTTTGCTTTTGAAGCAATTTCTCACTCCATTTAAACAGAAATTCTTCAAATTATGGAGTTTTACGTTTTAGGATAAAATACATGTCAAGCTTGTATTTCAGCAAGTTCGTGTCTAGCAACAAACAACCTTTGAAACAATTAAACGATAGCGCTATCGTCTCTCTCCGTGTTTCATACGCCTATTACGTAATAGTTCTGAGTTCTTTAAGCTCAAGAGATTTTATTCAGGCTAAGGGTGAAATCCAGGTCAAGTGCGTATTTTTCCAGATCAGGTCAACGTTTCATAATCTTTGACCGTAAAAACTGGAAATATTCTGGACCAGTGACGATACGCAAAAATCGATCACGGGCTTACTCAAGTACAGTATAAAATGGTATTTTCTGGAAAGAGAATAGTTACAAAATATCAAGTGGACTTGTAAGAATACACAGCATCTTAGTTTTTAAATAATTAATAATTAATGTTTTTTATATTATTTCAATGGGAAGCGTATTGATAGTGGTATTTCCGCTTCATTATTTTGTATTTGATTAATGTTAGGCTGATTATGTGTGTATGGGGTAAAAATGTTTTATATATTGTTATTTTTATCGTGTTATTAATATTGTGTCAAAGAAATCCATGCGCCGTTACCGAATGAACAATGTACATGAAAATCTCTGGAATAAACAGTGCAGGGAGGAAGATCTTTGACGAAAAGAACAGATGAGAAGCAGAGATCATGTGTAGTACGGCGAAGTTTGGATGAAACTGAGAATTATATTTGTTAATGTAAAGCAAACGATAAAGTAATGAAGGAGGATATAAATAATATAATTTTCCAGACTTCACGATGTTGTAAAAGCGAATCTGGGACAAAAACAAGAAGTACAGTCAAATATTAGTTTAAAAAATATAAGTTCATCATTAAATAACTAATACGGTTAGCGAAAGATAAGGTATGCTTCAAGAACTCGTCGACAAATAATCGGTTGGATATACAAATTTTGATGAAAAATTGATTACTGGCATTTTTGAGGTACAAGTAAACTGAAAAAAAAGGATAAACTCACCGCAGCCCTTAGGATGACAGTTGAATAGGGAAATAGTGTCTAGGAGAAAAACGTTTACATAATTACTGCCACAACGCATGCTATGAATCGTTTGTGTTAACTGGCTTAATATAACTTCGTTAACACTGATTATAAACAGAAGGGTATGCCTCAAACCGAATACCTAATATTTCACGAGAGTTTGCACTGCGAGGCAAAGTCCTAATAATCAAGTAATTAATATTCAATCCAGCTTGAATCTCGCGTTTCAGTTCATTTGTATCCCGCCTATTTCATGACACGTCCTGTCATCATTTTCCGGTTGCGCGGTTCCGTTTTGAGACTGCTGCTTCACTGGCAAATATGATGGGATTTTAGTTAATTTAACCTCTGAATAGATTGTCCGAAGCTGAATTTGTGGTAAATGGTACTAATAAAGCAACGTTTGCATGCACTAATTCTGTTGTTAGTTAACTATCTTAAAAAGAAATGGATAATGCGCCGATGACAATCGCTGTTGTATAGGACAACGGAATGAACATTATTACCGAATGATCTGGAGTGTAACAAGTGGAAAATGGAGATTAGGGAAATTAGTCTGGGATTAAGAGGGAACACATCGGTATGACAGATAATTATCTGTCGAGTAAAGAATCTAACACGAAGAAGGATGTTGTGTAATTTGTTTTCAACCTATTTAACATCCTAAACAAACTTATTACTTGTCATGTTTTGAACAGTCAGCTTAAATAAAAAAATAACTGAGTCCTTTAATGAGACGTATTGATTTAAGTTTTATCGTCGAAAACAAAAAACAACGTTTATTCTTTAACATTGCTCTCATTAGCAGATCGTAGCAAGATAATCGTAACTGACTGAATAGTTTATGCAATGCAAATCTCCCTTGGAGGTATTTTTTTAAAAATAAAGGCAAAATTATATTTAATATGTACTTATGAGAAGGAATAGGGTTTATTTTTTTTAAAGCCAATGGTATTTGAAACTGGTTGTTGCTATAGCTAAACAGAATGTTACTCCGTAAAAAACTTGTGTAAAACGTTTTCTAGGTTAGAAATGTACAGAAATTCATTGTGACTACTTTTTGAGATACATAAGTAAAGGAAGTTTCATATTTATAAAACTACTGAAGGCAAATTGCTCGTAAAAATGATTATTCTCAGGTAACATAACTGTTTAAATTTCATAGATGTTTTCTTATTTGCTTTAGAAGGTTTATGAATAACGGTTTGATGTAAACGAACAATTATAGCGATGCACAGAAAACATTTTTGTTGTTAGAAGTACAATGTGGTACAGATAAAATAATACTAATCAAATTGTAATTGTAATGAAAAGTGTTCCCTTTGTTTGTAGTCTGCGTAATATAAGAAACTACCATATATACAAAATTACTATGGCCAGACAGCCACAGATTTTTAAACAATAATTAAGAGACGGCTATTCGCGTCCAGATTCCCTTTCCATTCCGAAATCGACCGTCTTGAGGGAATATGAGGGTTACGAGAGAAGTGAAGAAGCGTAAAGGGGCTGGTGAGGATAACACTATTACAGATGTATTGGAGATAACGATTATGTACAATATTTTGAAAAATATTTTATATTGAGTCTGGAAACACTGGCGTTAGAGAAGGCTATAGGAAGGATATTTCTAGTGACATAAACAAGAGAGACATATCTTAGAGTGTAGCATTAGATTTATCCAAGCTATTTGACAGTATAAACCATAAAATGGTTGTAAATTAGGTAAAGACTACTGGAGTGAATAAAAAAAAAATGACTTGCTAGAGGAATTTCTAAAAGTTCGAAGCCTAGAAAGCTAATGTAGCGAATGCGCTATCAAAGCAGGTGATAGTGAAAATACGAGTGTATTGCGACAATTGCTATTTATTTTTCTAATGAATTATTGTGTTGATGTTTTACAATCAGATGCTAGGTTGTCTGCTGATGACATATTGTTATGTAATAGCTTTAAAATCGGAGGGGACTATTAACAGCCACAGGAAGATATGGGCAAGATATCTAGCAGGATAGGTGAACATGGACTGAGAATTAATGTAAATAATAGTTAGCCTGATAGAAAAATAATGATTTTAATGAATGTTGGAGAAACAAATTTTTGTTCAAAATCTAAAATATAAATACTTTGGAATAACATTTTATAATAAACTCAAATAGACACTACTCATTTAACAAATGGGGTGGAGAGGTTTCAAAATCCTTCATTTATTGGAGAGTGTAACCAGAAAATGTAGCAAAGAAATGAGGGAACAGAGTTACAAAACCTTGGCAACCTTTGCTTGGATATAGTGGTGTAATATCAAACCCATTTTTTAATTTTTTTTTTTTTACTTATTTATTTACGCCTCGTCGACGTCGAGGTCATTAGAGGCGGGATGGGACTAAGGACAAGGAGTGGGAAGGAATTCGGCTAAGGCCTTTTGAAGGAAGCATCCGGGTATTCACCTGGAGTGATTTGGGGAAACCATGGAAAACCCAAATCTGGATGGCCGGATGGTGTTTCGAACCCGCGTCCACCCGAATGCAAGGCCAGAGCGTTAACCGATCACTCACTCTCTGTCATATTTTGAGTATGAAGCATAGGAGCGGGAGGGTTTGTTAAGGAGGACAGCTGTATTTGTTTGTAGAAATTACCCCAAAAACTGACAATTTAAAGGAGCTGGTTTGGTAATCATTGGTAGGTAGGAGACGGGTGAAGAGGTGTAAGGCGTATGTTGAGAAGGATTCTTCAATAGATAATGGCATAAGAATTAGTATAGTAGTCCAGTAAGGGAACAAGTGCTCATGACCACAAGATGTCACTTGATATCAGGTGTAAGTGAGTGGGAGAATTTTCTTTAGTTGTTAAGGGCGTCAGGGATTGGATTGAATTATCGAAGGATGTGCAGAAAAATTTACCAGAAACACTGAAGGAGTTTAAAATTAAAATAGTGGATGATAGGTGTGTATGAAAAGTGCCACTGGGAATGTGCTCCATTGCAATAAAAAAAAAAATTAACTTAAATTTTAGGCAGTGAGAATTGTGTCTTTCCTGGCGTTCAGTTGCTACAACTTTAGTATTAATACCTATGTGTTTAGTTAATGCGTTGTCAAATGTTGCAGAGATGTTTAGCGGCGCTCGTAACTGGAGGAGCAGGTAAGTAATTTTTAATACAGCTCCCTAGTAATAATAAATGACATACTCCAGATCTATAAACGTATTTCGCATTTTGTTTTTGGGTAAGGGAACTACCTCAAAATATGTACGAAAATAATAAGAGAAATTACGTAATATAACACTGGATCCAAGACTGGTGAATAGTTGTAGAAAAAAATTTGGTGAATGTCCTGAAGAACATAAAGGAGTCTCCCCGTGTTTAATGACTCTATGACGAGAAGGTTCAAGTTATTCAATGGGTGCTTTGTTATGATTCGTCTGTCTGAAAGGAGAACTTGAAAAACTACCACAAAATTAGAAATATTTGATATAGTAAAATGATATCAATAGCAAGGTGAAATGCGATACGCTAGTAACGGGAAATGTTTTTCTCCACGCATTGTATGTTCTTACTGGTTGATAGTCTTACACAAGAAATTTTGTGCCGTAGTGCATGACATTGTCTTTGATGACGAGAACTCTGTGGAATATATTTGCATACATGTTACCCTGTGTTTACCTGAGTCAGGACGCTCAGTATTACCAACAGTGCTTAAGTCAGCGGGGACAAAGTCGATGAGAAGAGTGTGTTTTATATTCTTTTATCGTCGCACCTCTTCAATTTAGTTGCATATTTTCTTTCGGAACAACGTTGTGTTCTACCATGAATACTAAGTAACGTCGAGAAACTCCTATATCCTGAATGGTATTATCCTCCCAGTTAGAATAAAGTTGAATAGGAACAATTCACTTTTATGGAATGTTCTTTAATTTTAGCAAATGTCGAGCATCAAATATTATATTAAAAATCACATATATCATTTGAGTTACTTACTAAAAGTGATAGATAAAATGCTATTTTGTTAGTTTGAAAACATTTACTGAAGCAAATGTATGAAACGTTTTACAAAGTTTCCCGCAATGCAGTGAAATTAAAACGAAATTTTACAATAATTTTTGATATGATGTTTCTCAGTTCCAAGTTTTTGGCAGTAAGCTTTTATTATTTGTGTTAAATCACATTCGATAGCAACGTTATGGTAAAATAAGTTTCATGGACAAGATTTCTATAAACGTCTCCGGATTAAGGAGATTACTAGTATATTCAGTTTTTGGCGCATTTAAATTTGACCATTTATACTGAGGGAAGAGAGCTGACATGACAGAAAACATAAAAAAATTAGAAGAGATTCACAATAGCAAACTATCAAATTTATTTCGGATTTTTTTTTTCATTGGAATTACCTTTCACTTATATGCTTTGGTACACCTATCGAATGCAGAATATGTTATGACTTTTTTTCATTCGTTATTATCAGTCTGTCGACTGGTTTGATGCAATCCTCCATCCCTTCTTATTTTGTGCTACTTTTCATCTCAACATACCCCTTACAACCCACGTCCACAATTATCTGTTTCATATATTCTAATCTCTGTCTTCCTTTGCAGTTCTTACCTTCGACTGTTCCCTCCACTAAAAAGTTGATCAATTCAGCATGTCTCAAAATATGACTTCTTCTTTCTGTAAGACTCTTCCACAAACTTCTTTCCTCATCCATCATTTCCTAAACTTGTTCGTTTCGTATTTTATCTGCTCACTTGATTTTCAGCATCCTTCTATAAGCACCATATTTCGAATTCCTCACTTTTACTTCTTTCTGGTATTCTTAAACTCCAAACTTCGCTGCCATAAAGTACATAGCTCCACACATAGTTCTTTCTGAGTCCTAGATTAATATTTGAAACTAAAAGATTTCTCTTTTTCATGAAGGTTCGTTTTGCTAGTGCTATTCTGTTTTCAACACCATTCCTGCTTCGGTCATCGGGTGTAATTTTGTTTCCTAAGTAGCAAAATTAGCTAACATCTTCTATCACATACGACGCAATATTTATATTTAATCTACTATTATTAGTATCATTTTTTATTTCATCACTTTTGTCTTACTTTGGTTTATATCTAGTCCAAAATCTTCCTTCAGTATTTTGTTCATGACATTCAGTAACTTCTCGATATCATCAGCCTGTTCTGCTGATCAGACAATGCCATCAGCAAATCGTAGCATCCCGGACCCACGTACCGGTCGTCCTGATTGCGAATATCACGCGGTTTCTCGCACTCACCTAGGCAAATGCTCGAACGGTCGCCATAAACTACACATTTCACAAACAAAACATATTACACTGAACAATTGCCTTACCCCAATTAGAATAGGATCAAGAATCTGTCACTCAAACCGAAGTGCTGATTAAAAGCGTCGCATGCATAAATATTCATGTGACTTCCATCTCTAAAGATACCACATCATTCGTGACTGAAACTGGCAGGGAAAAAGAAAATTTGCAAATTACTAAGGAATAAATGAGGGCTGTTCAAAAGTCTTTTTATTTTTTGTAACTCTTGTTACACTTACAGAAATTCTTCACGTCGGTACGTAAATAGTGTTCCGATGATTCAGATGTGGCGAGCCTGGACGCAGTTTCAATTGTGGAACCAATTTGGCGGAACGCTCTCCGTCGTCCACACGCTGCTCCGTCAATACAATTTGTCTGCTGCCTTTCGTGGGAAGCCGGTACCAAAGATCTTGCTCTGATCATAATTTTTGCACGTTTTAGACGACTGTTTAACAACCAAAAGTTCACTGAGTTGGTAATAAAATTTGGCTCTTATTATTATGCGTTCTCAGAGATCTACAGGGTGTTTCAAAAAGAATATACGTATTACAAAGTATTCTTTTGTCCAAACTATCGATCGCTGCGCCCCGGCTCGGCTATTGGAGAAACGGATACATAGTCTAGTTTATTTAACAGCCGCTAGATGTCAGTCGTCTTGTGTTATATGTTTAAAATGACTACTCCACAGCAGAAATCATTTTGTGTTATCCAGTTTGCGAAGTGCAATTCCGTGATTACAGTGCAAAGACGTTTCAGGTTGAGGTACCAAATGCATCCTCCGAATGGGTGGAACATTCGTATATGGGATCGACAGTTTGTAGATACCGGATGTGTATGTAAAGGAAAGAGTCCTGGCCGCCCTCGTGTTTCTGAGGCACATGTTGCACGAATTCAAACTGCTTTCCGATGTAGTCCTTCAAAATCAATTCGTCGTGCCAGTCGAGAGTTACCTACAACAACAATTTGGCGTGTTTTGAGACGTCGGTTGGTTATGAAGCCGTACAAGTTACAGTTGTTACAAGCTATGCGTCCTGATGACAAAAGGAAACGTGTGGCATTTTCTAACGAGATTAATGATGCCATTGACAATGATAACACTTTCGCACAACCCATTGTTTCCAGTGATGAAGCGACTTTCCATGTTAGTGGTCAGGTAAACAAACACAATGTTCGAATTTGGGGTCTACAGAACCCACATGCAGTCATTAAACATGTACGAGATTCGCCTAAAGTCAATGTGTTTTGTGCGATATCCCGATCACTGTTTACGGCCCATTCTTCTTTGATGGAAACACGGTTAACGGTCAGCAGTATCTCGCTATGTTACAAAACTGCTTGTTTCCGAAGCTGCACGAAGACAACTTCATTTTTTAACAAGACGGGGCACCCCCTCACTGGAGTCGCCAAGTGCGTGAATATCTGAATGAAACTCTACCGAACCGTTGGATTGGTCGTCAAGGAGCTGGTGACAGCATGCATTAGCTGGGCTCCACGGTCACCGGATTTCACACCCTGTGACTTCTTCCTGTGGGGTTTCATTAAAGACAACGTTTATGTACCACCACTCCCACAGAACCTTGAGGACTTGAGGAACCGGATCCGTACTGCCGTAACATCAGTGACGAAGGACATGCTTGCCCGAGTATGGGAGGAATTTGAGTATCGATGTGATATTGTTCGTGTTGCTGATGGAGGACATATTGAACATCTGTAATCTGAACTTAAGAGGTTCGTAAATATGTGTGTAAAGTTTCATATTCGTATGTCTTACAGTTTAATAAATATATGCATTCGAAATACGTATATTCTTTTTGAAACACCCTGTATAATGACTAGATTCTTGGATTAAATATGTTCAAAATAGAAATGGCTCTTATTAAAGAAAATATCTTTCAGAAAACTATTGTTGATTATTTGAAGTTGAGTGGCTGTTTTTGATTTCGGCTCACGGCATTTTTTCTGATTGGTAACAGGTTTCTAGCTATTCAAATAGGGAATAAGACTTTTAGGAATGAGGCCAAGTGATTTCATGATGAAATATATGAACTTACATATCAAAATCAGATAAGCTTAAAATAAGATATATTTAGATGAAAAAATTGGAAATGAAACTCTTCTGCTTTCTTTGACTGCAAAATGTTAATTGTTTATTCGATAACAATTTTTTTTATGCGTTTATGCCTCGTCGCCGTCGTGGCCATTAATGTCAGGGGAAGCGGGAAAGAATTCGGCTATGGCCTTTTGAAGGAACCATCTGGAATTCACCTGGAGTGATTTGGGGAACCATGGAAAGCCCAAATCTGGATGCCCGGATGGGGATTCGAGCTTCCGTCCACCCGAAAGTGAGGCCTGAACCTTCCCTCTCACCCACCATGCCCGGTATAAAAAGCATTTAGTGTTAGTTTTTAATTTAAATAAAGATACAGAAATCTTGTATCTACGTATGTGTGCATGAACTTTTGTTCATGAATTATAACTTTTTTAGCTTCAGAGACATAATGGCACAAAGTTTAGGAACTGTTATAAGTTATTGGACGAGGTTATAATTATGAGAGGTGAGCATGATACAAACTGCCCAGAGTAAATGATAATGTAGGTTAAAACAAATTATTATTATTGTCATACGATACCGAAGCCATACAATCACAACAACCAAAATATTTATTCCCAAATCAATGATGCTGGAACAATGGCATTTCTCTTGATGTAAATTTGTGTGTTCAGATATAAAAATCAGAATGCTTATCATAGGGAATTAATCTAGATCATTTAATTTATAGCAGAGATAGTAACATACATTATATGAAGCTACTGACGTTTCTATTTAAGTCTTCTACGACAAAAAAAGTTTCAAACGCCATTTAACTGAAGATGTGCAAGCAAGAGATTAATTAGACAAATATAATATTTCAGATAAACGCAAAAAATTTAAAATAATAGAGATTAAATATTCATTTAGTGGCTGACATACATCATATCAGCAGCATGTGTTAATCATCAGAAAAGAATTAATGAAGTACGTGAAAACGTATTGCCTATTCTGAACAGCACCGACAATATTTCATTCTAAATACTGATATTGACACACACATTTAATCTCTACTCGAAAAGGATAAAGTTTGTTTATCGCTCTAGTTACCATTTTGGTGATGAACCCTAGATAATTACTGTATTTGGCAAAACAGAATGGTTCTTTTCATTTAAATTAGAATCGGTCAGAAACAAGCATGTTTTTTTTCCGTCTCCTACACGTATGATTGACGCAGAAGTGCTTCTAAGCGTGCAACAACACACATAACTAATTTTGTGACAAAAGAACTTTGAAACGATCAGATGAAAAGACAGTTTGTTAACAAAACATTTTAAATAATAATCTTCCAAGAAATCATTAAGGCTTTAAAGAGGTCCAAACGAGTGTCGAAATGGACACCAGAGAAAAATATTTCTTTCCCCCCTTCAGGAACAATAGGAGAGTTATGTGTCTTGCGTTGGGTACGTTTTCGATAAATAAGAACCAAAGTAGGTGTATGAGTGGTAAAATTTGGGCATATCATCCAAGAGGAAGCGTCTTCAATTCCCGGTACGGCCTTAAAGATTTAGGTTTTCCGTGGTAATTCGAAATTACTCTGGGAGAATGTAGAATAGGTTCTTCATATAGGTGAAAGCCCACTTCCACTCCGTTCCTAGTTCACTGTTATTTCCCAGCTGTAATCACCTCGTCATCAATGAACCTGAAAGCCGCAATTAAAAGAGGAAAGGGTCTTATCCTAACATTAATATTTGTTGTGGTATGTTTGTGGTGGCTGATGGTGTTCGTTTTTCCTTGCCGATTTATCAATCGCAAATCTGGAAAAAAATAACATCTCTGTAGGCCTTATAATATATGGATATTAATTTTTAAATGAAGTGCTAAATTAATTTCGTTTGAACGAGACTTATGTTTACAGTGAGGGTTTCACTTTCGAGAAATTAATACGATTATTGAAGACTGTGAAAATACCATCTTCTATTTCCGTTTTGTTGAACTCAAGTTATAAATGACATAGTGATCCTGAAGAAGGAAACTGTCAGTAATTTTCAATATTCGACTGTGTTTTATCGTCAAACTATGTACACTGAAAAAATTCAGAAGCAAATATTTAGTCAGAAAATGCGTTTAAGTTAAAATATTTTGTTGTTTGTTTTTCGATATGTTTAGTAAACCTGCAGCACCGTTTCGTTTGATACATTCCTTTTCCTCAGAGAAAACCAGCATTTTAATTAAGGATTTGTAACAGTAGCTATCTTGTGCTTTGAAATATTTATTTTCTGTATATAAAGTGAGCAATACCGTTATTAATAAATTTTCATTTTTATTATGCTTTTCTAATTAGCAGCGAATGGAAATAAGTAAGCTTGGTTGATTACAGTTAATTATATTCGCGTATTTGCTTTACGCATGATATCATTCACGGTTAAATGTTTTGATGCATTCGGAGTTAATTAATTCTTAAGGAATGTTAATTTCTTCTCTAAAATTCTTATTAATTTACAAAAATCAGACTTATAAAAATATAAATAATGATAAAAAACTATTCAGAATTTTGAAAATTGTTTATTGTTATGTAATTTATTTTGAAACTTCCAGTAAAACATTCATTAAATTATCTTTTCAATAAATGACTTAGCAGGTATAGCGTGTGTTTTGTGAAGACATGGCACAAGCACGGAAAGTTAAAGGACTTAAAATAGTCGACTATCAAAACGTGACTTTTGTATCTATTTTTGTATCCAGTTAGATCCACTTTTTCACTTTTTTTCAAGACATTATAACAGTGTGCCAGTGATAAAAAAATAATCTAATATCCTGCCTTTTCAGATTTTACTGAAAAACGCGAAGACTTATCCGAAAAAAACTGTTCAGTATCCCCGTTTTGGAAGCATTTACAGGTAATTGTTTTCTGTCAATTTCAGTTTCGTGCTAGCAGTAGTTATTTAGTTCCGTGGTATTAAGACGAGGTGAATTCAATAGTCCAATAATATTATTATTTCATTTGCTGATAACATTAATTTACCAGTTTAGTTCTTGAAATATATGATAACTAAATCAATAAATCAAAAATGGGATTTCGCTGATACGTATAAAAGAAATTACATTTTTTTTTTTTTTTTTTTTTTTTTTTTTTTTTTAAATTTACAAAGAGAAAATTATTTCGTATTGTGAATAGTTCCATGATTTGGAAACCTGTAGCAGCGAACTGTAAATTTTAGAGCTAATAATTCATAGATACAATAAGCGCTGTGTAAGATGTGAACTTAACATCATCAGAAGTAACGATAAGCGAATATGTTGCGCCGTTGATTTTTCAGTCCAATAAATTTTGGTTATTTGTGGAAACTTTATTTAAATATTTTATTTGAATAATTTCAACCCATATCCATACTAACGATTTTTTTTTTACTTATGGCTTTACACATCGTCAACGTCGAGGTCATTAGAGGCGGGATGGGATCGGGGATAAGGATCAGGAAGGTATTCGGCCATGACCTTTTTGAAGGAAGCATCCTGGCATTAGCCTGGAGTGATTTGGGGAGACCATGGAAAACCACACTAATGAACTCAATGAGTCCATGGCGACTGTAATTATATATTGAAGTGTTTAAAAACATCGTTAACAATGATAAAAAACAGTAGGTAACTAACTTTAAATAATATAGCCAGAAGCGTTAGAATGTTTCGCATCAGAATGGAATGACCTAGAGATGTTTGTTATCAATAATAGAGAAAGCAAGAAAGTGTTGCAACGCCATGAGGCCTAAACCTCTGAATGAAATATAAGGGGCGACCTGAAACGCTAAAGAACCGTAGAGACACACCGATGCAGTATGTTATTCCGTGAAAGTTCAAATAATTTTTAAAATAATGATGGTTAAAGTAATGCGACTTCTTTCGATAAATCAATCAGAGTATGTCTTCCAGTTGTTGTATCGCAGTTTCGTTTCTTTGGGTTCCGTCAATGCCACTAAAAATGTAATATTCCTCTTAAATTACTTGTAGATGAAAATTAATTTGTAAAAAATCTTTTTTTTGAAGAAAAATAATAATTTAAGACGAAACTGAATGGAGGCTGATTGTGACCTCAACCGAATGTGTATCCAAAGCCTAATTAATGGAACTACAACCAACTGATCTTGTAAGCCGATTTTGTGTTGGTCGTCGCGAAATATCTGGTCTCAACTCGAACTTAGTGCTTGTTAAAGTTTACAAGTTATGCTTACACAGTTCTAGAAGTAGGTTAATTTAATTTTAAATAGTTCTTTATTGCAATCGGTCACCAGGTGACGTACCAAACCAGCGCGAAAAAGGAGGTGGATAAATAATTAAAAAAGTCATCAAGTACTGCACCACAAACTTAGGTCCACCACACGTTTATTGCAATAGCTTAGAACATCGAACCGGTTGGCCACCTCTACGTTTTGAATATTAAGGCTAATCGAAACTTCGTCAACCGTAGATTGCAGAATTCTTCAAGATAAAAGGCTTTACACCAAGTTACTTTTAATGTCACAATTAATGTTCTTCGGCATTCCCACACTGTTCAAACTTTATGTAACACACGCATTGTCCCGGTTAAACACATTCAGTTCTCTTCATGGTGCTTAATACACCACACTATTACTATAGCGTCTCACGCTACGCGACGCGACCCGTCCGCAAACATAGACAGGTCACGACTGACTTGAAACAATGTATTCGTCCGCTTACACAGGTACTATTTACAGATCGGCGGAAAGTGACTGTGACGTCACATGTTCCAAGCAGTGAGAGACAGTTGTAGTTTACAGCATTATATACTCAAGGATAGTTGATTACGACTATAAAATTGCTGTGTAACATCATGATTTTATTCAAAACAACATTGTACGAAAAAAAAGAAACATATTACCAGAGATAATAACCCTACCTTGCACCCTACAGAAATGGAGCTCGGTCTCTCGCGATTGTGATTTTATTTTTTTAAAAGCAGATTTAATTTCCGGAGAGCATTTTTAAAGGTGGATGTGCTCTTATCTTTGTTTGGTTCTTCGATCTGACCCTCTCTCCCCTTACCACCGCGGGACTGGCGCGCTTGAGGAAGAACGGGACAACGACGTCAATTACAAAGGTAAGGAGACTGCCTTCAAGAGGAGGAGAGACGAGGCGTAAAAATTGGTGAAGCGAAAAGGAAAGCAGGCAGGAAAGGGGGAGAATAACGGAGGGTTGGGCAAGCCGTGGTTGCTGGAACAGAGATAATTTTAAAATTCCCGAGAGCCGCTTCTGGGCGTGGCGAGCAGAGACGAATGACCCTGTTCCGCCACCTGCGGCGGACGGTTTAACCAGCGAAACCGGAACAGGTGGAACCGGTGTCGTGTTACCGGGCAGCGCGCGCTCGCTTCACAGGGTTTCTTGAATGCACTTTCAAAATACCGGATTCATTCATGAATGGCATGATATCCGTTAAATAATACAGAAAATATGCATGTTATTACCAAAAATAAAATTGACATTAATAATAACTTAAACAGTGATTTACCCGTCATTCGTTTTGGTGGATAATTTCCTTTCTTGTAATAATATCTCTCTGAAAATGTCTTATACAGAATGTCTGACATGAGTCTTGGACCTGAAATCTTGCCTTCACTAAGTATGTTCGGCTTTTACAAAAAATGCGGATCCTCTTCCATTCCTAACGTTGGATATCGCAACGGTAGTGACTAGCTTGTTTTTAATTGTGTAGTCTTCTTTGAAGCTCTTGAAGGTCATCTTAACACCATTGTTATCTTAATAGGAGATTTCTAAATTCATTTGGAGTCTAGCCTTTATCAGAGTTTTAAAAAGTTTGGTAATTCAGGTAAATTTTCTATTCGTACCAATCCTATATGAAAAGCAAGAAATTTACCCTGCAGTAAACTGTTAGTAGATCATTAACAAATTGTTGTCAATACATCCATGTTTTTCTTAAAAAACGCCAAAGCTTGAGCTAATTTAAAGTATGTAATATAGAAATTAAGGAAAAGTTTCAAATTGAGCTGCTCATGTACCTTTAAAATCTTTATATAAGTTAGATACGACTAAATTTTCTGTTCCTATTATCATTTAATTTTTTCCGTTACATAAATATGTAATTTATAAATTCACCCAGATTAGTGTTGTTGATACCTGTGGGGATCCATTTCATTATGCAAGAGAATATTATTGTAAGAAATTTGGAATTATTGGTTATTTGAGAGGTATTCAAGTGTCAAGTTACATAGATATTTTGAGTAAAAGTTATGGGGTATTGTATTTTAACAACTGTAACACCTTGGTTCCTCAGAACCATAAATCCCTATACAAAACATCTGAAAGATTTTTTTAATTAGTTGTACTTGTTATTTTTTTTAATGTGGATGTAAAACATTAGTATAATTCACTTGTTTTCTTATTTTGACGTTATTTCTTTTGTCCTTCTATGGTGCTGATAAATAAACTAAAATTAAAAAAAAGGACGATTGAAGATTAGAAGCACGAGATATGTGAATATGTAGCAGAATTGAATTTTTAAAATATAATTGGATGTATAAAGAAAATAGTTGAGAAAACTGAATGAAGAGAGAACAATACTAGCCAAGATCAAACTAAAATTTGGTCTGACAAATTATAGGACGATAACTTTTGGTGTAAGGAATAGTAGATGGGGTAGTGAATAGCAGACGAGGAAGTAAAAGTAGAAAGTTACAAATAGTGGATAATGTAATGAGTGGAATATGGTTGATTTGACGACTCTGTGATTAGGTGTATTACTAGAAGCCTAAAAGTCCTAGAATTCCCTCTTTTGGGATTTTCAAAGACATGTATCCATCCTGTATCTTTGACAAAGCTTACTTTTTGTATGCGATACATGCTGTAACGATTCAGTGATTTGAAGCCCACTTTTAACTTTAGAACCCCTTTTACCGGATAAGGAAACTATGATTGCCGGTAAAAAACTATGATAGAACCTAATGGGAGAATTTTTAACGTTTGGACCTCGCATCTAGACAGACACCGCTTCAGTACCGTGTTCAACTATCCAGATTTCTGTACCTTTGTTTACATGAAATCACTGCAGGTAATTGTCTGGATGGTTTACGTTCGTCGCCCACAGTTCTTTTCCAACTTTAATGGCGAAAACCCTCTATTAAAAAAGAATATATTTCATTCAATCTACTAGGAGTTATAGTTGAAGGAAGATATACAGAGATGAAAGCAATGCAGAAGATGGTGCAACATTATGACACCCCACCGACCATTTTTATTATATTACTAGCTGGTACCCACGACTTCGTTCGTTTTTGTAAAGAATTTGTATTGACAGCTACCGACATCTAACAACCATAGTGCACGACAGGAGATACGATTCTGCTACCATACACAAACACCAATGCTCTATGCTATGTAGTTTTGGCAGAAAAGTGACATTTGCGGAGGCACATGTCTTTCATCGAAATACGAAAATATCCTTGACCGGCCACTTTCAACCACCATATCTCCCACACTACCACAATTACTGAAATTCGGCCGATGTGATCGAAAGGCGACTCTGTGTTACTACCACACACAAACGCCAGTGATCTGCGATAGATAGTTTTGGCTGAAAAGTGATACACCATGACACATGCGTCTTTGGCAGAAATATGAAATTGCCGCAGGTCGACATCTTTCAACCCCCATATCTCCCACACCCCAATAGCTACCGACATCTAACAATCATAGTGCATGACAGGAGACACGATTCTACTACCACACAGAAACACCAATGGTCTATGCTATGTAGTTGTGGCAGGAAAGAGAAGTATAAGAACACACAAATGTTTGGTCGAAATATGAAAACGCCATCCATTGGCCAACTTTAATCATCATATCTCCCACATCCCTACAGCTATCGTCATTCGGCCAACGTTGTGCACGACAGGAAACTCCATGTTAGTTCCACACACAAAGACCGGTGATCTGTGCTTGGTAGTGGTGGTTGAAAAGTGAAATATATGAAAACACACGTCTATTTTTATATATATATATATATAAGATTATGAAGCAGCAATCCTGGCAAATCCAGTGAGTTAAAAAATTCTGGTGGATAGTTGACGACATCATCTTGGTTAGTTGCGCAATCAACTGATTTGTATATCCTTAATTCACCGGAAATTTCATTTTGAATTTCGAAATTTATTTAATTTACGTCCGTGTTTTTGTCTCTGTAATATAGTTCGGTCGTTCAACCAAACAATTGACAGGAAATGTAATGCAGCCACTCAAAACGTTTACAGGGATTTTGTCATTACCAATGCCAATGAGTTGTTTTGAAAACATTTCTTCCGATCAATCATTTTGCAATTCCAAAGATAATCATAAAGCGCCTTTGTTTTGTTTTGATTGACTGGCTGTAATATTATTTTCGTTGATGACACGCAAACCTTTTTTTCCTTCGAACTTTATTTTGGGCAGGCATAGATTAATATCCATACAGTCTAATCAACTTGAAGGCATACCAGAGCTAATCCTAACACGCCTTTGTTTTGTTTTATTTTGATTGGCTGATTTGTAAGGGAAAAGAAAGGTGTTGATTTTACTATTTTCCTCGCAATTTTTACGTTTTTTCTCTCCATAAGAACCTTCTTTGTGGATTAACGAAAATATGAAGGAAAAAAAAATTGCCGAATTGGTCGAGCCGTTCTCGAGTTTTGCACTTAAGAACACATTTGGCGATTCATTTTTATTTATATATAAGATTTTAAAAGTTAGAAAGTATTATTAGTAGCAGCCAATTCAATCATCATGAATTCTAACTGAACATAGTTTAAAACGAATGGAACCCATCACCACAAGGCTTACCAGAACATTGCATTCTTAAAATAATATGATAAGTGTGGCTCGATCGTCAGACGATAATGCATATCGCTTCTCAACTGAAATACCAGTAATCGATTTTACTTTTTAGGTATTCTAAACTGGTGCATTCTATTTTCATAGTCGAAACTTTCGTGATAGGCGACATGGCTATAAATGTAAACACACTGAACAAATAAACACACAATTGGTTTTCGAGAGAAACGAAAATTTAAAAGCAACCAAGAAAATGCCACGCACGGAGGAGATAATGATAACACGTACGTCAATGATATTATTTTCGCTGATCACACGCATGGATGATCACACGCAGGCATAGATTAATATCCATAGAGCCTAATCAACTTGAAGTCATACCAAAGATAATCCTAACGCGCCTTTGTTTTGATTGAGGGAAAATAAAAGTGTTGTTTTTACTATTTTCCTTCCAATTTTTGCGTTTTTTCTCGCCGTAAAAACCATCCTTGAACTCCAACGAACATTTTTTTTAAAAAAATTGGCCAAATTGGTCCAGGCGTTGTTGAGTTATGCGCTTACCAACACATTTTGCGATTCATTTTTATATTATAGATTTTATTACTAGTGTAAGCCCGTGACTGTTTTTTCGTATCGTCACGGGTCTAGAACAGTTTCAGTTTTTAGGATGAAAGATTATGACGGGTTTACCTGATCTGACCAAATATTAACTTGACCTGACCTCTTGAGCTTCAGGAACTCAGAAACATTAATAGAGGTACGTATTAAACACGATCAGTGACGATAGCGCAATCGTATAATTGTTTCAATGGTCATAGACTCGAACTTGCTTAAATACAAACTTGTATTTAACCTTTATAATTAACACTGCAATATTTAAAAATAATCCTGATTGCTTCGAAAGCATCACGTTGTTTTTTATTGAGACTGGGCAAACTCTTCTAATGTATTATCTTGGTTCTCTGGGTCGTAATCACTTATAATGTAATCATTGGTCATAGCATCTGTAACGGACAGAGAACTTAGTACACTGAGTTTCATTCGGTAACATATGTGGTCTGATGTGCACTTAAAATAACCTAATAACTCACGAACGTACAGCGAAGACCATTAACGAAAGTTGTCAGCAAAATACCTAAAAAGCAAATAAAATGTAATGCAAAAACTTTGGTCAGGCAACAACATTAGTGAAAGTTTTAATTAAATAGAAATTTATCCTAAGCCAGGATGACATCTGGCATTCCTGGTTACAGCAGAGACGATGAGTAACATAATTTTTAAAGTTTTTTATGTTGTTTTCATTAGCAACATGTTACTGAAAAGCAGATCCACGTTTATTCAGTCGCAAAATTTATCAATATGTTTTTAACTATGAAACGCTACCAAAAGCAAACTTAATGAATGTATTATGACAATTTATTTGGTAGCAGTTAACTATTAAATTGTGGACATAGCCACGAATTTCTTCTAATGGTATCTCTGGTCGTTGTTTTGTGAGCAAAGGCTGACACGTGACACCGTTCTCCAGCCAATAGCTATAGAGGTGAGTGAATGAGTGCGTTTACGAATTTATATTGTAGATTATTATTTTTGTTTAGTTAATTACGTGTGATCATGAATAATTTTATTAATGTCTGTAAATTAATCTGGTTGAAGCCGTAGTATATATAGTTTTTGGCGTAAGTAGTGTAAGAATCGTTGAGTGGTCAGACCGGTAGTCCACAAGTATGGCTGTTGGCACCAGTTTGTCGTAACACACTGGCGGGTGTCTGAGCTCCGCTGTATGGAGATTGTAATATAAATGTGATATGTGATGTGTGATATGTGTTCTGAGCATGTTATGTTCTGGTTTGAGCGTTTTAAATGTTGCTTTTGAGTAACAGTATTAAATGAATTGAGTAAATCTTTCTTTTCAAACCGTGATTTTCATTCAGATAGTAGCAACAATTCCTATTATTTAGGCGGATTTAAATTTACTAACAGCACTTTAATTTTAAACTATACAAGGCAGTAGCATGAATGTGTTTACGATGAGGTGGGTCTTCTCGTCCATAACACGCTGTATTTCCCCGCAGTATGGAAATGCTGTTAATCCGTCTGTAAGCGTTCAGTATTTATCCGTACGTCGAATACCGCCACCAATAATGTTTTCCAAAGGCGAATTTCATACACGTGACTGCTGTCCATGCACACGCTTATGTAATCTTTGATTTTTTCTTTACCTCTTTTCTTTTTTCAGTTACCAGATATTAACCAGTGACTCTAATTCCTTGTTATGGCTTCCAACACTTAGTGTATGACCAACGTTTTAACACCTGAAATAGCACTTTCAATACTGTTAATTAAATATCCATTATTCTTCCTTTAAATGACTCATACAGATTTTTTTTGTGTATATTGATGTTATAATTTATTTTACAATCTTACAACTCTATTAGGATTAATAATTTGTATTTATCTTCATTGCGTATCACAATTCGTAACATTCTATTGACATCAAACATTCAAAGACCATGTATAAACATTTTTCTTTGCCTTAAGGCTATTTAAATTTAATATAAAATATTAATGGGACCTACCACTCTAATGATAATTTGTTCAAATTTCTTTTTGCGCTTTTCCGAAACCTCCTCTTATTAACATTACATTTCCATATTTATGACTTCTATCAATACCAATTTCTTCCATTCTATTTTCCTCCACCAAAGATACTGCTTACGCTTCTAGTAACATCAATGGAGGTAGGAAAAAGGGAGGAGACAGGGTGTCGCTAAAACTGCGAAGCCACTTGTAAACTCTGGATCCGACTGCGCATGCGTGGCAGCCATATTAGCAGGTTCAAAACATTGGTCTGTTTTCTTAACCTTCCTTGTTCATGTTCTGATATTTCAAAATGTTTTATTATGCCATCTTGTGCTGCCTATGGTTACACAAAAAGATTAAATAAGATACAACCTAGAATAACATTCCATATGTAAGTCACGTTGTAATTATTGTTCTTGAAGTGTTTGTAACGCGGTGTCTGCAAGAATGCGATCTGTCATTATAGATTTAAAATGCCTGTTAAAAAAGTTTATTCACAGCTCTCAATAGAACGACGGTGTTATCAAATATTTGTTGAATTAGAGAACCATTGTATCTTACTATTTTTCACGTGTGGAACAAGTTTACATCGCCATGCAGCAAATACAATATTTTACGTGTTTTAGTCCAGCTGTAATTTATATTGAAAGCGTGTGATGAAATTTTTTCTGATAATTTGGTGCAATGCAAACTAGGAATCGTAATGAAGTACATTTTGTTATTATCCGAAATGTAATTCGCGATAAGTTTCATGTGTTTAGTTTCGTTTGCATCGTTTAACTTTTTAGCGGCAATATTAAATCAAATTGTGATTAGGTTGAAATGCAGCCTGCCGCAGAATATTCTTTTTATAATATAAGGAACAAATTATTTATTTGTTATTAGTAATTTCTTGAGCACCATGCTAGTGACACAAGGTGTATCCCGATGCAAACTGCTCCCATTTAAGCTTGCGATTTTTGATATATAGCAGCAAGGTAATTGCACTGGGAAGTTCTATCACTACCGTGGCTCCACAATCTGAAGATGAATTCTTATGTAACTTAACGAAACTAATTGAAGGTAAAGAACAAATTTTTTTGATATCTGGCTTAGTTCTCTTTTCTTTTGGTCCAGGCCACATTTCGACCAAACCACATCGCTTTTGAGACAGTATTTCTCATGAACTAAGCGAAATATATATAAAAAATGAATCTTTATTTTCGATTTGTCTCATCGAGTTCCATAAGAATTCATCATCAGATTTTGCGGCACGGTAATGATAGAATCCCCTTGCACTGATGCTGCTGGTGAATTTGAATAGGTCTATCCACTACCAGTGCAATATCTTCTGAGTAAGAATTAAATTTTTTTGAAGGCTATTTTTAAAATTTCGTATAGGACTTGCTTATGTTTGTAAATAGGTCTTTCCCATCAAAGATTTTGAAAGGATTAAAATTAATGAAACAAAATGTGAAAATATAATCTATTTGAACATCTATCTATTCTGTTTGAAATATCTCAATATGACTGTCAGGTGTTCTTTTTTTTTTTTTTTAAACTGTAGGGAGGGAAAAACTGTTTTGTTTCGGCGTACAATATTCCTATCAATAATTATTTAACAGCTTTTCTTCGTTAAATTCTAATGTTTGTATTAAATATCAGTTAGGGTATTTATAAATGCGATCCCATAAGACTTCATTTTTTAGTAATGCGAAGATTAAAAACGAAGAAATTCTTCCGTTCCATATACATTCCCTGTGTTTCTTGGCTCTACCAATATGACGACCTCCCCATCCCACCGCTCTCTTCTCGCTTCACTTCGTTGTATGGAGAAGGTACCTTACGTTGTCTCCACTCTTTTCTTTGATCCATGGTAACATCATTGACCCTATTAACCAAGGTTTTCAGAGTTAATATTGCACTTTGTTGTTTTATATTTACGCAAATACGTTAACAATATTTCTTAGTGAGGATTGTGTGCCTTACACGTCCAATTCTTCGGGAGTTGATCTGGTGTTTGTCTGCACCTAATTAACCATACTAATTAATGGAAACGTCAAGATAGAGAGGATGGAGGAAGAGGGATGTATCGTAATGGAATTTAACCTGCCTCGAGGCAGAACAATAACCAATAATTTATGCAGATGTGTGTAATGACAATACAACAAACGACTTACCTCTCGCAGCGTGTACTACCTGCAGCACTACGACGGACGGTAATAAAATTTAACAGAAAGAAGTGTACGAGATGAACGCGCTGCGGCTGGCGGGCTTGTTGTGTGTTTGGAGAGATGGAGTGGCGCCGTTAGAGTAGCGAGGTCGTGTTTTGTCAGTGTTCACTCCCGGCCCCAGAGGACACCGCTGGCCCAAGTTTGTGGCCTCTTCTTTATGTCTGCTGTCCGGTGGACGGTAATCAGGCGGTTCTCACCTGGCTCACCCACCCGCACATAACTCCGAGCACAAACTGCAGTAAACTTTGTGCCACGAGTTATGGGGGCGGTGCGCTCATGTCAGGACTTAATGTTATTGCTATTAACTGCTGGGATGAAGTTTCTGTTTCATAAAGATACCAATTAATCTTGATAATAGCCCTGCGTAATGTTTCCTCACTGCACGTAAGAACTTTAATTTATCGTAAAGCCCCGCGAGTCAAAGCGTTGTCTTCTGGAAAAAGGTATTTTTTTTTAAAAAATTGAACCAATCCAACATTATCCCATTTGTGTGATAATTTTCTGAAAAATCTATAAACTAACCATTATTTATATCATAACATAATAATTTTATCAGTAATGGAAATAGACTAATGGTGAACGTGTGATGGATTGTTTGAATTCTACAATAAGTCGTAATTTATTCCTAATATTTATGATTCCAAATGTAATTTTGTGTAAAAGTATGTAGACATAAAAAATAATGAAAAAGAAAATAAAATAAAAAAAGAAATGGTTATCTTTCAACGAACGATGTTTTCTCAACTTGCTTTATCATTACTTCAACTAAGTTAAACATTATTTTCGTTCTACATCATTGCTATGTTTGAAGCCTGAAGAGATAAATGAAATCTTTAGAAAACGAACACACCATCTAGAAAATTTCAGTAAACAGTAAACGCAAATTATTCTTGTTCGCTTCAGTTAAGATGATTTTACAAAGTGGCAATGACACTTATTTTACTGTTTTAGTATCAACAACACCTTTCCGATTTTGATGATTTCCTGTGACTTCGTGCGGTTGTAGAAATCTGAACGAACGTACATGTATTCAACTCTTGTGTAAGAATTTTAAAACAAGTTGATTGTTTTATTTGCAAGTAAAAATTAAGTTTAAGATCACTGCATATCATATTATTATTTTTAAAATTATCTGCACCATGTTGAGCGTTCAAATTTTAAGATATAATACACAACTAGTACTGTGCCAAAACAAAGATTTCTTTAAATAATTAATTTCTCGTATTTATAACATGTTTAATGTTCATAGGCTGTATTGCTACTACGGGCATGACTAAGCATTTATGAGATAGTATTACAATAATATGTGGTTTATACATAACATCTTGTTTATGATTACAACGCTTGTTTATTGTGCTCGTCAAGAAATCTCCTAGTCTACTGGTTAAAGTTATTTTGTGCCTAATGGGAGTGTTTGAAAATTTTCAATACTGTGCAGTTTCATTTTCTTTGAAGCTTCGGCGTGTGAGAAGAGAATAGGTATGTCATTAGTGATGGATCCACAATTCAAGGGATCGACTGAGTGCTGACACATTTATTTATCAGTAAGAACAAGAGATGTCGAAGGCATTAAAAATGAAGATTTTTGATCGTAGCAATGATAGTGAAGGTAATTAAAAATGTAAATTCAGAAAAAACTCAGAGATGTGGAAAATCGTTGCAACTTAAAGGGAACAGAGAGGAATCAATTACAATATTGGGGTAGCTGGAGTAAGTAGTCGTTGTTCAATCATGACTTCACTGCACTATAGGACCTACAAATAGTACGACGGAGAATCCAGAAACTGAGAGTTTGACACAAAGTTATCAATATAAACCTGATTGATTTCCTGTAAATAACGGCTAAAAATATTGAACAGCGCATTTTTTTGCCACAACGAAATAAGAAATATAGTATCTTGTCTGAGAGTAGATATGTTGTGTTAAATAAAGGTAAAATTGATGGAATTACGCTGCATTCCATGCAGTTGAGGAAGAGAAAAGCTGATGAGTGCGATGATAAAAAACAGAACTGTATAGCATATTGATAATCACAGATTGTTTGGTGGTCGAAAGATAGGATTCCGTAAAAGACATATATCAGTATGATCAAAAGTTACTGATGTACAGTTGAGAGTTGTTGGGACAATCTTCCTTCTTGCCACTCTCCTTGAAATAAAGGATACATGCAATAATGTGCAGATAAAGTTTCTTCTGGAAGGAATAAAAGTATTGTACTTCTTAGTAGACTATCGTCCTGTTTCTATTACTTTTCGTACGTAGTGGACAACTACCCTCGTGGTGGTTTCATCACCTTGCACATAGAATGCACTTTCTCTTTACTCTAGGTGGTCGCAGGATCAGTCGACATGTAGAACAGTGTCCGGGAGACTCGAAAAAACCAAATTCCATTCAACACCTGTATTTCAAATGTTTGGAACAGCCTGCGAGGATCTGTAACTTATTTTTAATATGATGACGATTTTGTGGTTTACATTTCTCATCCAGAGTAAAGGCACAAATTATTATACTCGATACACACTAATAGAAGTGCAAAAAAATCTGAAGGATAGGATGTGAGTTTAAAATTACAGTCAGTGGATCAGTTATGGAACTGTTCAGCGAAATGTGTTTTCTCTGTATGTTGCTGGACTCTGGTGGTAGCAGAACTAAGCCAATCATTTATACAATGGATAAACATTCATAGAGCCTTAGCAGCACTAAGCTGGATACGGATCTCAGATTTCTCGTTTTTGTTGGCTTCTGTTTATGGCTTACGCCTCGTTGACGTCCATGTCATTAGAGGTGAGAAAGACTGTGGCGCAAGGAACGGGAAGGAATTTGGCGATGACTGATTGGAGGAGCCATCATGGCAAACGCCTGGAGTGGTTTGGGGAAACTATGTAAAACATAAACTTGTATCGCCGGACGGAGAATCTAATCCAAATGCAAGGAATGAGCATTACGTCTCATTCACCACGCACGGTAGCCTTCTGCCAAACGTTTAGTATGGCTTAATAAAAAACAAACTAAAACATGGAGTCTTTCCCTTAAAAACTGTATCTAAATCTTCATTTAAATTGATGGGATGTTAATATTTTTTCTCATCATTAACGCTTTCGACACTGATTTGATTTATTAAATGCATTGCGTATATACCACTGGGTTGACCAAAAATTTTCGTTTCTTCATGTAATTCTGTTGAGTCCGTAACATTTTTGTAAAAATTTTCCAAGATTTTTATGTTTGTACGGAGCGAAGCGTTTCATTTTCTCTAAGACGACTAGCTGGTGCCCACGACTTCGTTCCTGTTTGTAAAGAATTTTGATTGATAGCTACTGACATCTAATCACCATAGTGCGCGATGGGAGACTGGAAGTTAACACAAACATCAATGATCTGCTCTGGGTATTTATGGCTGTAAAATGAAATATGGGGACACACGTGTCTTCGGTCGAAATATGGAAACCCCCTCCGGCGACCAATTTCAATCACCATATCTCCAACACCCCCATAGCTACCGATACGATAGCACCATGGTGCACTGTGGAAGACTTGTAAATGCCACACACAATCATCAGCGGATTGCGCTAGGTAGTTTTGGCTGTGGAGTGAAATATAGGGACGCATGTCCATTTTCAAATCAGGCCCACCAATTTCAACCACCATGTCTACCACACCCCCACAGCTACCGACATGCAATCAGCATAGTCCATGATGTAAGACTCCAGGCTACTACCACACACAAACGCCAGTGGTCTGCGCTTGGTAGTTCTGGCTGCAATGTGAAATATACTGACACGTTTTTTTTTTGTAGAAATAGGAAAATGCCCTACGTCGACCACTTTCAACCACATATCTCCCAAACCACCGTAGTTACGACATCTAAACACCACAGTGCACGATGGGAGACTCGATGCTACTACCATACACAAACACATATGACTTTCGTCGAAATACTAAAATATCCTTGATCGACCACTTTCAACCACCATATCTCCCACACCCCCACAGCAACCGAAATTCGCCCAACTTTGTGCACGATCGGTGAATGTATGCTACTACCAAACACAAACACCAGTGATCTGCGCTGGATACGTTTGGCTAATAAGTGATACATAGGAACATACACGTCTTTGGTCAAAATGTGAAAGTACCCCATATTGACCACTTTCAACCACCATATCTCCAACTCGCCAATAGCTACCGACATGTAACCACCATAGTGCACAATGGGAGACTCGATGCTAATACCACACGCAAACACCAATAGTCTACACTATGAAGTTGTGGCAGGAAAGAGAAGTATAAGGACACACAAGTCTATGGTCGAAATACGTAAAAGTCCTACACTGAACACGTTTAACCGCCACATCTTCCAAATCTCAACAGCTAACAGTATTCGGCCAACGTTGTGCACTATAGGAAACTCCATGCTACCACCATATACAAACTGCAGTGATCTGTACTAGCTAGTGGCGGCTGAAAAGTGAAATATAGGGAAACACACGTATATATATATATATACTCTACTAGATGGCACCACAGACGCAGCGAGCAGGATGCCAGCGCCACAACGACTGCAGTGTGATCTACGAGGGGCTACTTAAGAGCAGCGCACATCACACGAAGCTCTCTTCATGCCTGACCTTCGTGGCAACATCACTCTACTATCTGTCATTATTTATTGTGAGTCTGAGTCTAATAAACCGGATCCTTGTATCAGCTGTGTTCTCGTAGTTACTCTCCACTGTCCGAGGGATATACACAGCCTACCATCGCTATTGAGACATCTACCTCGAACGCCATTCAACCCGCCTGACTCCTGATCTTTCCCGAATGGATTCGATATATATATATATATATCAGATTATGACGATAATTTAATTTGCGTTACCTATTTGAATTAATATCGTGTCAGCTGATTCCTTTTTTATTTCGTTTAATTGGTTTAAAACCATAATGTGGTGGTTGGATTGTGGTAGGGGGAACGTAGGGCGTGATTGGACAATATGGTTAGAGGGAACCGGTGCTAAAACAAACTTCAGGTAATGTTTTGATAGTTCCTCAAATATTGTCTAATAGTTTTGTGCAGAACTTAGTAAAATGACTGCGGTGGTAGACATTAAGACGCAGTAAATGGAAATCTGTTTGTATTATTTTATCTTATTTTCTATTGTTATCGTATGCTCATTTCTCTAAACATTTTTTATCGTAACCACGACACGAATGTCTATACCTATATATATATATTTAATTTTATTTGGAAGATGTCCATTATATTACCTAAAATAGGGCGATTTATGGGAATGGAGTTTGGTGTAAGACAGGGATAATTTAAATATCTGATCCCGAATGAATTTATATGACGTGCAAAGAACAGTCAATAATAAGAAAAAGAAAACTGAAATAAAAATTCAAATGGTACAGATGATGCAGCGTGGCTCAGTATAATTATGTATCGCTGAACATAAAATTTTTCGCCCCATATACTGAAAGCCAAGATAAAAAAGATTGGTGAGGACGTATTTGTTTGTTGAAATCATCAGTTAAATTGCCTGTCTTTTATGAAGTTAAATGCTACTTTTAGCCATCTGTTTATACCATAATGAAAGAAAATACTTTGCAAGAATTGGAAAAAATTCAAAGAATTACGTTGCTCTTTCTTCAAATACAGTTATTTGTTTGAGAAAAAGAAATATTCATCCAAAATTTCAAAAATAACATTAGCTCTTCGGTATTAAGTATCACACTTTTATTCACTGGAGACTGTTTCACGATGTTTTTTTTTTTTTTTTGGCAGTATTTATTACGCCAACCCATATTCACTTAAAAATAGTTGTAAATAAAAATATACTAGCTATTTCATGTTCGTATGTGGTTTGTTTGCTTTGATTTTACGCTCGCTGTGGGGAAGTTGGTCACTGTACATTCTAACGCCTAGGGTAAGATTGTGAAATGCGGGTCAGTATATCAGTCAGGATGTTTCGTTAACGGATAGAATATTGCGTTCAAAGGCGAGTTCCTTCTTAACAGTAAAATAATAGGTTCGTCTCGACATAGGGAGCAGATTCTGTTTAAGACACAGCAGGGCAGTACGGAATATTTGAAACAACTAAACAAGGACTTAATAACAGCAAAGAAAGTGGCGAAAGATGGGTTTATGAAGAGTATTGTCAGTGCAGGAGGACCCCTCACTGATGCATCTAGAAATTTCTATGGCTATATCAGGAAACTGAGGGGAATGGAGGGTGTAGAGACGCTTATAGATAAGGATGGAGAAGTAGTTACTGAGGATTTGAAAAAGGCAGAGATTTTAAGTAACTGGTTTAGTGAGAGCATTAGGGACAATGAATCAGAAACGGGAAGGTCTAACTCGGAGAAGGAGCTTAACGGTTAGAAATGAAGATACTAAAAAATTTGAAATTCATCCGGAAGAAATCATGAAGGAAATAAATAAGTTGAAAAAACATAAGGGGGCTGGTGCAGATAATATTACTACAGATATCTTAAAGATAGCCGGATGTGACATTGTACCTTATCTTGAAATATTATTTAAATTTAGTCTGGATACTTGCTGCTTACCACAAGACTGGAAAAGTGCGATAGTAGTACCGGTACATAAAAGAGGGGTGAGAAATAGAGTCGAAAATTACAGGCCAATCAGTTTGACTTCAGTGGTAGGTAAATTAATGGAAAGATTGATATGCAACCACATCAGAAATGTATGTGGGGAACGTAAGTGGTTTTCAAGTAGGAAACATGGGTTCAGGCAAGGATATTCATGCGAATCTCAGTTGGAGGGATATATGCAAGATATTTCAGATGAAATGGACAAGGGAGGCCAAATTGATAGAGTAGCACTAGATCTTCCAAAGGCGTTTGACAGAGTAAGCCAAAAAATGGCAGTAAATAAGGTAAAAACCATTTGCTGGGTAGAAGAATTTTTAAAGGGTAGAAAACAAAAAGTTAGGGTAGGAAATGCGGTATCAAAGAAAGTGGAAGAAAAAATGGGAGTGCCGCAAGGTAGCGTATTGGGACCATTGCTGTTCATTATTCTAATGAATAATTGCGTTGATTGTTTACTCTCTGAAATTAGATTGTTTGCAGATGACATAATGCTGTATAAAAGGATCAAACGATAGAGGACTGTAAACAGTTGCAGGGTGATCTGGACAGGATATCTAGTTGGGTTGGTAAACATGGGATGAAGATAAATGCAAAGAAGAGTCAGCTAATTAGATACACAAATAAAAAACAAAAGGTTAATTTTGAATATAAGGTGGGGAAAGAATTGCTTGCTGAAGACTTGAAATGTATATATCTTGGCCTTACATTTGATAACAAGTTTAACTGGGCAGGATACATTGGTAGGAAAAGGTTTCAAAATCCTGCACTTGTTGGAGAGAGTGATGAGGGGATGCACGAGAGAAGTAAAGGAATTGGGTTACAAAACATTGGCGAGACCATTGCTTGAATATGGTAGTGTAGTGTGGGACCCACATTTTGAGTATCAAATACATGAATTGGAGAGGTGCAAAGAAGGGCTGCTAGATTTGTTTCTGGAAATTATCGCAGAATGCAATCACTGACAGATATGATAAAGGAGCTGGAATGGGATTCATTGCAAGATAGAAGGAGGGTCATGGGAGTGTACAGGGCGTATACTGGCGATGAGGCATGGAAAGATATTGCAGTAGGTATGAAAAGTAGTTCATGGAAGGGAAAAGATGACCATGACCACAAGCTGGCACTCGGTTTCAGGCACAAGGGTGTGGAAAGATTTTCTTTTTTAGGTAAGGGTGTCAGGGATTGGAATGAGTTACCAAGGGAAATGGTGAATAACTTACCGAAAACGTTAAAAGTATTTAATGTTAAAATTTGTAGAGGGCAAATGTAGGTGGGTGCAGGATAGGGGGGAGTTGGGTGTGTAGGGAAAAGTGCCACCGGAGTGTGTGCTCCATATCAATTAAATTAATAACAATGATTCATAATTCGATTTTTTTCGTATATTAACCATGCAGCTCATGGATCATTTACTAAAATTTTACTTACAATTACCTAGGTAAGACAAAAGAATAGAGATAACAAAGACATGAACAAATTTAAAAAAACCGAGTAACTTTGTCTTCGAGAAAGTATTAAGTGCTACTCGAATGAAAATATCGACAGCGATCAAGAGAGTAATAGTACTGTATGTTATTATTAATGTATAGCGATAATGGTGATCTGGCAGATAATGTAATGAAAGA
Source organism: Vandiemenella viatica (assembly GCA_031002005.1). Taxonomy (NCBI): domain Eukaryota; kingdom Metazoa; phylum Arthropoda; class Insecta; order Orthoptera; family Morabidae; genus Vandiemenella; species Vandiemenella viatica. The sequence continues at coordinate 70,866,720 of JARYHS010012519.1, forward strand.
TCTCTAACAAGGAGATGATTTTCGTAGGACATGTTTTCAGTCAATATAACTTGAATTTAGTGATTATTAAACTGTTTACAATAGCTCTATACCCTATAGGCTTAACAGCATCACTTTGCTTAAAAGAACCACCAATTAGCGAAATCTGTCGCTATTTAAGGTAAAATATACGCATAAAAGAGCAAGAAGACGACTCCCGGATTGCTGGGATAAGGATATACTTCGAGTTACAGGCGTGAACTGGATGAGGGTGGCTCAAGATCGATCAGCCTGGAAAGAACTACAACAAATCTATGTAGAATTAAATTCTAATATACAGCTCTTTAGACTTAAAGAGGCTACACCTGAAATAAGGAATGATATAGCTGCAATAATAAATAAATAATAAACGACATTAGCTTACTGTAAGGTCAGGTAAATGTGTATGTTTCGTTTAGAAACATTTTTAAACTTGGAACTGAGCATCGTTTCCCAATAAAGGCTCTTAAGTGGAATTTATAACTTTTATTACTTTCATTTTCTGGGAGAAATATTAGTGGAAACAATTGAAATACAAATTTCTAGATAATATGTCAATAAATACAAATCAGAAGTGTTAAAATTTTACTTCCACGACTCAATACTGCTTTTTTAACTTTTTTAATTATCGCAGCGTTTTTTTGGGGAGGACTTAGAATATCTGTTGCAGTGTGAAGAAAATGAACCTAATATGACGATACACTGTGGAAACATATTGCTACTCTTCATTTCATAAGTTCAGTCGAATCTGCATGATTACTTAAACATTCGAGAGAGAATTCAATAATGTCGTAAATTATCTTACGAAATTCTTCGTAAGGTCACAAAAGGATACTTATGCAGATTATTTCTAACATTCCTAATGTGGATGTTAGGTAGAAAATAATGTCGTTACCGTCTTTGAGTGTGTACACACCTTTATATATTTCGATCATTTTTCATTTTTACTAACCATGAATTCCACAGCGTTGAGTTCTTTCATTAATGTTCTGTGAAGGGTTGACTGACAGAGAAGTGTGACACAGAAACGTTGATTTCGAGAAATTCGTTCATTGTACCTTAACATCCAACTTGTAAACTTACAGAATTTGCTTCCGTAGCATGATAAAACGGTAAATTGTTCCATAATAATAATATTCAATTAAATTGCGATGGAGCGCGTGTGGTCATTGACTGTAAAAATTAGTTGAACAACAGTTTCAGATTACAGTATAGCACGTATGGTGTTGCTCAGTATGGGCCGTATTATTATCTTCGAAACAAAGGGATGAGCATTTATTTGCACACGTGTTCACAAAACTGAATCGTTTCTCATATTTTGCTCTAATGGTGTTGCAACTGGAGCATCAATCTCAACGGCGTTGTAGAAAATTGTAAGCCCTGGCCGTATTTATACGATCTAATTTCATGAAGAGGATCAGGTGAGTTTCGGTCTGGAGGGAAATATGAGAAGGAAAGAGCAGCTTCTCTGCAGCTATCAGCCGGGCTCTGTTCGTGTAAATCAGCAGTACGGGTAACCCGGCTAAATCCTGAATACGAAGCGCGTAACGAGATTACTGCCCGGCGGGCATGTTAGCGCACGCACGCTGCAGCCGACCCGTCCGAGCGAGCGTGCCGCGCGGCAGTGAGTGATCGGATTGGCTGCCCTAACTAGGCTGGGGTGCAATACACAGGTGGAGTGCACGCCATATGGGTAAAACAGAAGAGACAGGGAAGCCAAAAATGGCTGATGAACTTGAGGTCATAGTGTTCGAGTTAATAATACTTTTTTTCAGTTAATATTACGAAAGACTGCGAATGCAACACCATTCAATAAACGTCGAGCTTACTAATATAAAATCTGGTTTGCCTCCGCCCGTTTTTCTTATTTCCGTATGGGTTTTCAAGAGAAATTTCTTTTCATTATTAGGGTAGGGCGCTAATGACCCAGATGTCGACGCGCCCTAAAGCCCTAAAAACAACAACAACATCATTATTAGGGAAGTGTTGAGAAGTAATTTCATTTTTACACGCTTTATATTAGCTTGACTTGTATGTATGTATGTATGCATGTATGAATGAATGTAACGGAATTTTACAACTCCATTTTGACCCACTTCCAGATGCCAGAGCTGTTTGAAATTTGGCACACATATTAAGAACTGTTGACAATACAATAATTTCATAGCTATATCCTGCTATTCTCATTACTTTGACAGTAACGAACAGAAAAATGGTTAAATGTCGTGGAATTTTGCAATTTAATTTTAACCCAATTCCCGGTTTCCGAATTGTTTGAAATTTTGCTCATGTATTGATAACTGATTACAATACAATAATTTCATAGCTATGTCTTGATATTCTGATTACGTTGACGGTAAATATATAAAAAATTTGTACACGTCTTAAGAACCGTTGACAATACAGTAGTCTCTTAGCAACGTCCTGCTATTCTCGTTACTCTGACGGTAACAATAGAAAAATGGTTGCATGTAATGGAATCTTTCATTTCAGTGTTTACCCGCTTCCTGACGTCCGAATGGTTTGAAATTTTGCACACTTATTAAGAACCGATAAAAATTCAATAATTTCACTCTCACCACGTTGTCAGAAACAACTTAAAAGTGGTTGAATGTAATGGAAAATTTCATTTCAATTTTCACACACTTCAGAAAGTCCGAATTGTCTGAAATTTTGTACATGCATTAAGAACCGATGACAATCCAATAATTTCATATCTATGTCTTGGTAATCTCATTACTTTGACAGTAAAACACTAAAGTGATTTAACCGTCTTATGAAAGATGTGGCTCATTTTCACCCATTTTCCGAATCGTCTTTGTGGCCTAGTTGGTTAAGGCGAGCAGACATTCCCTGCTCGAATCCCGATTTCGGTTCACATTTTTGCGGATATTATAAATGGAAAAGATTAGGATAACCCACGGTTAGGACTTCAAATTAAACTACACGTATCCAATACTTGATGGGATTACTGAGTTAGGCAAATGCAGCAGCAACATTAGTGCACAGGTGCTATTCGAGAAATCTTCGTCATTTGGCGGCCACACCCTTCGGAGATTTCCCGCCCAATATAGCCATCATCATCATCATCGTTCTCCAGTTTGCCGGGTGTGATTTACGAGCCTTGGTTGCTGTAGACGATCGTCTTCTGCTGTCTCCTATCCAGAAGGTTCTCTGTCTGAAGTCGCTTAACGTGATGTTGAATAGTAAGTATTCGAAATATTACTTCGTACTATTATAGAAAAGTAGCCCTCCTCGTTTACCCTGCTATTGGATCTCTTGTTGAGTTGACCATTTAATTGTATTTTACTCGTGGAAATAATAATTAAAAATGAAACTACAACTCAAAGAAAAAGAGAGATTGTCGAAGAAAAGCCAACAGTAAGAAACATACTTTTTAAACTATCTGAACTAAAAAGTTAAAAATAAAATTGTAGTTTAAAAAAAACTAAAATCACGCTTTCGTAGTAATGTGAACTAAAAGGTTAAAAATAATATTTAAATATAAACATTTTGTTTAACAGTGATAGAACGTTCCACAATTCAGGATAAATTAATTTTTTTGAATAAGCTTAATGTATAAAGTACTGATTACAAAATTAACTTTAATATTAAAAAAGCGTGGGGTGCGCTCTACATAACTTTTGACAATGACTCTGTCTTTACAAACAGCCAACGACAAAAAATATAAAACAACTGAAATAGCACCCCATGCTTTTTTACATTAAAGTTAATTTTGTAATCAGTGACTTTATACATTAAGCTTATTCAAAAAAATTAATTTATACTGAATTGTGGGACGTCTATCACTGTTAAACAAAATGTTTATATTTAAATATTATTTTTAACCTTTTAGTTCACATTACTAAGAAAGCGTGATTTTAGTTTTTTAAACTACAATTTTATTTAAAGTGAAACCATCTATAGCCGAGTTACGCGATGGTTGGACGGGGGTAAATCTGTGAGTTCGTGACGTCACGTCACTGACATGCCACCTGTTGCGCGTATGCCAAGCGCGTTGGTTGCTTCTCGCAAACTCTTTATACAAACATACAGTTTTTATCAGATTTTGATGGAACTTTGCATACGTATAAGTTAAACAAATAGAAAAACACTGTTTACATTTGATTTACAGAACCTAAACCATCTCTTCCTTTCCCCCCTAACCTTAATTTCTGTCACCATTGTTCATACAAACCCACAGTTTTTATCCGATTTTAATTGTAGTAAGCACACGTATACTTCAAAACAAGGCGGTCTGGTAGCTCAGCGATTAAGGCGCTTACTTCAGAAAGTTCTCTCTCTGGTCGCGGGTTAAGATCCCGCGTTAAGTATTAATTTATTTTTAAGAGTTGCATTTGATTATATGAGCTAAGCCGGGACGTTCCGTGTCTCTGATTCCACGTTAAACTTCAAACCCCTGAAGAAAGGAATTAGCCTTCTTGCCTCTGACAAAATATCTTCGTACATCTCCTTCGGGTTGTGGACTAAGGAAGATTTTTAGTTTATGAAGTGAAAACTGCTTTAGGCGCGTTGGGCGATGTTTGAATGGATAAAAATCTTATGAGTTTGCATTGTCGACATGCTAATGTTTAAAGTATTTCTGTTCCGGTCTGGTGGTTCAGTGGTTAAGGTGTGTGACTGGCGAGGAAAAATCCGCGGTTCGAATCTCTATCTTGGCGAGGATTTTCATGGACTATTAACCCCATCTTCACCTCTGGCATAGCTTGCTGTGTAATGTGAAGTACGCCAGATTGCTTCAGTGGTTCGGATTCCACGTTAAACTCTAGGTCCCCCTTTTTTTTAATGGCTTTTGTCAGCTTAGGCCATGCAGGCGGCCAGATAGTTTGACACATCACAGGACGGACATGACTTTCACAGATACAACACTTAGACATCCATGCGCGCGGCCGGACTCGAACCGGCGATCTTCGGCAAGCGGACCCAGTACACTAGCCCCTACGCTACTGAGGCCGGCTGTAGGTCCCTTGTACCTGCTAGCACAACCGGGTTAGTTAAAAGCGGCTAAGACAGGGGCGGAATGAGCAACCAATAAAAACCCTGTCATCATGTCATTAAGTCTACACGGAACTATTATTGTTAGTATATCTGTAGCTGTAAGTATGACGTGTTGCTCATATGATATTAATAGTTTTAAATTATCACTTCCGTCTCCCATGATTGCCAATTGTTTTTTTATTATTATTTTCATTTGACATGTGACGTTATCACATCGGTGTCTATCTATCTGTTACCGGCTATATGCAACCGGTAATTTGTCTTAAAACCAGATAGATATATTAAAAACAGCAACATGATAGCTGCATAGCTGTGGTTTAGTGAAAAATCCTACGGAGTTAAGAGTTTAGATAAAAAACATGAAAAATTTTTTTTAAAATAAAGTAAATGAAATGAGTGTCAAAGGATAACCATACGGTACTCTTGATACTGAGGACGAAAAACTATAGTGCCTTTTTCATATAATGAAGCACACCTTACGAATCCGAGAGGACGTGGGTTAAATTCCTGCTTCAGCCGTCATAATACCTGATTTACCTGGTTTCTTGGAGCACTGGATGTAAATGATGGAATTATTTCAAATTAGTGATGTTGTTTCCGTCTACTATCCTTCCAATGGCCGCATTTTCACTGGCTGTAATAAAAATAGAGTGGAAACCTTTGGAAGACTTTATACTTTTTACCACTTATTGAAACTTTACAGCACACATGGGTTAATTTTGGAGCTCCCAAAGTTTCTGCACTTCGATAGTGTTTCTATATACAGGGCGAGTCAAAAGTCCTTGAACACCTTCATAAGTAGGAAGAGTGATGGGAAAACTGAAAAGTAATGATGGGAACAGAGGTTTGATGTGGGGTCGCAACTTTTGGAGTGAATGTCATTCATGGCCGCCGTCTTGAAATCCGCCATTTTGGATTCAAGTCATTCTTTTAAATGGGAAGGGGGGTGTATGACACATCAAATAACACTGGCTTGAGCTCAGGAATTTAGTGGTGTAATTTGTTTTTGTCTATCTTGTACCGTTTAGAAGTCATTAATGTTCAAAGTTACCTTGATACTGACTCATGTCTCTCTTTTTTACAGGTGATCTAAAATGAGTCTGAGACGTGAACAGAAGATCGAAATCATCCTTATATCAGGGGAACGCAGCTACCGAACAATAGCAGCTGACTACAACAGACGGCACCCAGACAGAGAACCGGTATCGCACAGCACGGTGGCTCACCTGATCACCAAATTCCGGGAGACGGCCTCTGATCAAGATAGGGCACGTAGTGGTATACCAAGGACTGCCACCAATGAGGAAACTGCAACTGCGGTTGTTGCGTTGTTTGTGAAAAGTCCTAAACGAAGTACCCGTCGTGTGGCCCTATCATGCGGAATAAGCCAAACCTCCGTTGTCCGGATATTGCACACCAATAAGTGGCATCCTTACTAGCTGCAGATGCAACATAAACTTAACGAGGATGACCCTGATCGCCGGTTGGAGTTCTGCCTGTGGGCTACTGAACAACACGAACTGGATCCTTCGTTTGCCAAGGGCATACTGTTCAGCGACGAGGCGTATTTCACTTTGAACGGGGAGGTTAATCGACATAATTGTCGATACTGGAGTGACGCAAATCCGACCTGGGTTGCCCCAATTCGAGAACATAGTCCAGCAAAGGTGATGGTGTGGTGTGGCATATGGGACACGTCCATCATAGGGCCATTTTTCATTTACAACACCTTAACTGCACCACACTGAACGCTGACGGCATTTTACCATCTTATTTTCAGCTCGATGGAGCCTCTCCACACTATGGCATTGATGTCCGTGAATGGTTCGATGAACAACTGCCATGGAAGTGGATTGGTCGCCGTGGTACCGTGGAGTGGCCGCACAGATCCCCTGACTTAACGCCCCCTTGATTTTTATCTATGGGGACACCTTACCAGATAGTGTATGCTGAGAGCATCCGTGATTTGAGACATCTGGAGGAACGCAAACAACACGCCTGTGACCAAATTTCAGGAGACACTCTCCTACGTGTGCAGTCAGAGTGGTTGCGGCGACTACAAGTGTGCATTGCACGGGATGGACAACATGTAGAACATGTGTTGTAGGAACTTTGAACATTAATAACTTCTAAGCTGTACAAGATAGACAAAAACAAATTACACCACTAAATTCCTGAGCTCAAGCGAGTGTTATCTGATTTTTCATACACCCCCCTTCCCATTTAAAAAAATGACTTGAATCCAAAATGGCGGATTTGAAGATGGCGGCCATGAATGACATTCACTCCAAAAGTTGCGGCCCCACATCAAACCTCTGTTCCCATCATCACTTTTCAGTTTTCCCTTCACTCTTCCAACTTATGAAGGTTTCCAAGGACCTTTGACTCGCCCTGTATTTATGATATAACTGTCATATGTTTTCACTAAAAGCGTTTTCGCGCTGTATCATGTGAATTGTAGAAGTACTGCTCATAAGCAATTTTCTGTATGTCAGAACACAAACTTCCCTGCGTATAATTGCAATTAACATCTGTAGCGCCGGATTATGTTAGAACACGATATTTCATCGGCTAGATTCACTAACGTCCACAGGAAATATCATATTTATGCAATACAATCTGGCGGTGCACCAATGAAAATTTCATTGTAATGGGGAGTGATACTGCTACAGCATTCCTGTTAAGCCAGAAATGACTCCTGAGAATTTGGATGTTAGTTTCTTTGACTGACTGGTAAGTTAATTTGGAAATGACAATTCGTGTTCTTGTTCAATATTTGTAATATAAAACGGTTTGCAACACAGCAATATCTTGTTTGTAGAATTGCGACAGGAAAACATTTGCTACAGATGCTTGCCGTAATTACCAGATCAAAAAAACATTCGATCAGCATAACGGGTGAGTGATAACGGCTTATAAGCATGATATTAATTAATTTTATTTGGTTCAATTTGTAATGCTATGTCCTGGAAACATGATTCAAATAATAAAAAAGATAAGAAATTGGTACACACGCATAAGAAATAATTTTTGGCGATGCGACATTAAGGTATTATTTTGCATTATATAAGCCACATTTCTCGAATTCTTCATAACTTCTCGTTGATCGATACTTCGGAAACACCGGGTGGCAGCATACGAACTTCATCTGAATAACTTTGTTGTATAAAATTTTCTTCCAGCTTCCCAGGCGAGGAACCGTGTCAATTGCATTGTTTCCGTCTTCACCTCACGAGAAGAGATGAAGTCGGAACGTCTTATACAGTTCATACACAGCCGAAACTGCAGGTTCTTTCGATATCTATTTCTCTCTTCAGGGTGACTGTCATAATTAAAAAATAATTTTGAAGTTATAAATGCATTATGAGACCCGCAATGTTTCAGACTAGCGTCCCAATTACCTGTTTTCGAAATATTATGGCTGCATTAGTAGTGGAAGCTGCGTTGTCTTCCGGTGACGCAAGTGTCTGGTATGGTTGCCGCGGGGATTCGCTATGAGATGTGCCAGACCCGCTGTTGACAAAGGCAACATGGAGACCGAGGCACGGCAGCTTGACGGTCCAGGCAACAGTCACAGCGCCAGATGGATTAAACGCAAACAACACCGGGGGCCAGGTATAGCTCTGCCTCGCACAGCCATACAAATTGAAATCACTCGCTGGTACTCCTCGTATCACAGATCTTGTCTGTAAATCACATTCCAGGTGGGTCATATACCGCCGATACTTTTCTTCGAATAGCAGTCCCATATCAGTCCGAATTGTCAGAGTCATAGGTTTTAATAATATGAATGATAATCTAGTGCAGAATCATTTGAACTACGAGGAGATTCGAAATTTATATCATGATTTGAATTTTGTGTGTAATTAAAAGTGATTCAATGCACCGAGACCCACACACTGGATCTGGGAGGCTCAGTGGGACCTGGCACGAGCCTTCCAATCATAACTGAGAATTTTAAGTATTTTTCTGTAATCATCTTGGAGAATGTCGGAACGGTTATACAGAAAATACAATCAAGTCACGTTCGCATACGGATGACAACACAGGAATTTCCTCCTAAAAACCTTTCGTTGAAGTTGGTAGCATTGACTGATGGATGAAGCAATCGATCAGCAAGCAGAGTGTAACCTTCTTCTTCTTCTTTTTTCTTTTTTTTTTAACAGTTATGTGAGAAGCAGATTTCTAATAAATGATAGAAAAAATTTGGTGAGGAAAAGTTGTCAGATATTAGTCTACAAATGGAGTATACCTTCGAGGGATGAGCGACATCGTTTCCTTAGTGAAATGCTAATTGATATCGCCTGAAATATGTCATTATTGGTGCAGTTTTATTTTATGTTCATTCTTGAGTAAATAACATATAATAAATTAAGTTTGAAAAAATCGTGTTTTAAATTTCTGATATCAAATAATTTGTCTCAGTAGAAATACGAAAGAAACAATACTCCAAATTTTAAATTACTGAAAAGTTCTTATGTATTAGTAGCCATCAAAATATGGTTGAATCGCATTTCTGAAACTTCCTATATTCCCTTCAGTCGTGGCGATATTCTTCTCATCGCAATGACAGGATATTTACGGTCAGAGAAGTAAGGTTCTATTTTAGCTTTTTACACATGAATAATAATTACTTAATAACGTATTTTGGTTTACTTTCAGTTTACTCAAATTTCATATATAAAATGAATAGCCACTACTTGCAGTAACTTCATTTATTAACTTTTTTATTTTTAAAAATCAAACAGAATTTATCATGCAACTGTGTTTGGATGTTGTGAAAATATGGACATTATAGATTTTGTTTACATAACTTTAATATTTGTTTATAATGATTTCGAAAGCGAAAATATTAGAACCATACCCTTATTCCTAAATTGGTCTCTACGACCAAAATCAATGGTATATTTTATCCTATTTTCCAACAAATAAATGTTTACGGATTGAGAGATAAATCTTTTTATTTGGAAACAGTAAAAACAGGGCATGAATGGTTAAATACTGGATTTCCATTAGTTAGAGCTACACTATCGGTCCTTGGTTTTCCAAGTTCCGTGTAATGAACACAGACCCTCTCAAAGTCTTTTCAATATAACTGCCTGAATATGCCGTGAAGCCTATTAGAAAAAAGGTTGAGAGACTATGTGTTTCTTGCTTTTAATGTTCATTTTCCGGATATTACTAATCTTAGCTCAAGGGATTTATCTGAGTTCAAGTGTGTGAGCTGGTGTCTGAAGCAGCTAGTGAATCACGTGTGTTTCTCCTACTGCAGACAGCGTAGGAAGGTGGCGCCTATAAATCTTCTTCTGACTGACCAAACACTTCTGTTTTAGTAGGGTGGTGCAAGCCACTCGCAAGCCTTGAAAACAAGATGTCCTTTGAAAGATATCAGGTTTATCACAAAACAAGTCTTTTGCCTTTATGGAGTCCACGTCTATTGCTGTGTAATTGTTAATGATAATTAGTAACTGGATTTATGGAAGGAGAGAACTTACTACACATACGGCAGATTTTATTATTTTTCTCGATATAGCCGTTTAAAGTGAATTATCTTGTTGGAAAGCTCGCTGGATACTTCTTTCAGAGATGACGAGTTACAGCGTACCACCGATCGTGGGGGTGTAACGGTTAGCGTTCTGGCCACGCATTCGGGAGGAAGGCGGTTCGAATTCCCGTCCGGACATCCAGATTTGTGTTTTCATGGTTTTCCCAAATCACTACAGGCGAATGCCGGGATGTTTCCTTCAAAAGGCCATAGTTGATTTCCTTCCCATTCCTTTTCCCCCATCCTTTCCCGTCTCTAAAGACCTTGCTGTTAAGAAACGTTAAGCAGTTAAAAAAAAAAAAAAAAAATACAGCATACCGAAGGGAAATTGCGTGTAGTCAGGCAATATCAGCTCCGAGAAGAATTTTTTCGACATCCAGATTGCCAGCTTAACCGTTTTCTAAATCTATCGCATAATAATCAAAAAAGCAAAGACTGACAAGGAATGACCACGCACGGATGTTCAACCTTCTCTGGATGATTCAAAATGTCCCACTACGTTCATATGGCAAAAAACAATGTGGACAGCGTTCTTGCACTACTCACATCTGGTCAGTTCATTTAAGCCAGAACCAGGATAGATACATTATTCTACAGCAGCGGTATGTTATATCGTATATACTTGCGAATATGCTGACGAACAGTGAACGAGTTAAAAATCTATAAATAATGTATTAAGAAGACTATTCCCTGTTTTGTATTTAAAGTCTTGTCAACGCCGCGGTAATTATAGGATTTGAGGCAAGGAACAGGGAGGAACTTGGGTATGGTCTGTGAAAAGAACAATCTCAGCACTCGCCTGGAGTAATTTATGGAAAACAACAATCTGAATGGCCAAATCGAGTCTCGAGCTAGCCTTCTTCAAATGCCAAACAGAACGATTATCAACTCACCCACCGGTCTCGGTACCTCTTCTCTCCAACTTCGCTATTTTATTATTATTAAAATGTTTTTGTTTTTATTAACTGGCTTTGGGCTTTGACTGTCCGGGTGGAATTTAGTAATTGATTTTAAACTAACTTCTCGATGAGCTAGAGACTTGAAATTTTGTCCATAGCTCGGAACTGGATGACAATGCATGAAAATGGGAAAAGTTGTCAGGAAAACTTAAAAATTCGGGAAAAAACGGAAAGTACTCTTTTCTGTGGACCGATTTGGCTATTTTTTTTTTTTTTTTTAAATTTTCGTAACAGTTCGAATAAGGTTTCTAGTTAATACAAAATTGATAAAGCTTCCGGGAAAATTCGGAGCAAACTTGAAGTCTTTTTTTCTGCGTACCTACCAATTTGGCTATTTTTTTATGTTCGTAATGGTGCGATTAAGGTTTTTAATTAATGAAAAATTGAAAAAGTTGTCCGGAAAATTGGAAAATTCGGAGAAAACTGAAAACACATTTTCTAGGGACCGATTAGGCTATTTTTTAAAAAAATATTTGCAGTAGTATGAATAATGTATTTTAGGGAAAGAAGAATTGGAAATGCTGTCTGAAGAATTCTGGCAGAACTAAAAGTGCTTTTTCCTATTGTTTTTTTGTTCGAATTCCAGACCATAACTTATAATTCAAACGAAGGATATGTATAATTCTTTTTTTGTTTTGTTCCATATTTCCCCGTGGTGGAAATAACTCAATTAAATGTTTTACAATAAAAAAAAAGGAATTTTCAGCATGTCTCTGTGATTATGTCGTCAAAGTATTTAAAATCAATTACAAATTTTCACTCAAATAACCAGAAAAGCAGAAAATAATAATAAAATAAAAAGTTTTTAATGTACCATTTTTTTTTATAACGGACTAAAATGTATAAAATAATTTCTCTAATCCCTATGAAGGATAAAACCACATTCAGATTTCTAACTTCTTCTAAAATGTCCTCAAAATTTATACTTGGAAATTTTTGATAGCTATTAAAATACTTGTAAGATTGATGACGAAAAATATTGGGCGCATGGAATACATAACTATAAGAAGTGTAGAGAGTAGTTGTCAATGAAAGAACTTACTTATCAGTTCACATTATTTGCGGTGCAATAAAATTGTCAGAATAGCTATTAATGCTCCCGTATGTGGCACGTAGTTTTTTTCCCTATTAATTCCAGAAGACATTTTGTGCTGTTTTCTCTTACCAGAATATCATTAAAATTATGGTGTACAGTATGAACACTACCTATGTTTACTTTATACGCTTTTCTATAATTATATATATTGTGAATGAAATGGTGATACTAGCCACTTCTGCAAATGATCAATTTTTGGGAAATCTTATTCTCAGGTTTACCCAGGAACCCTTTCCTTCTAGAAGTTTTAGACCTGTTAAAATGGTGTCCACCCAGCTCACTGACTCCAGTTTGTATATCGAAAACTCTCTGGAAGAACAATTTCTATAAGCCTCATGAAGTTTATCGTACAGTTTCATTTCACACCACACTTTGAAATAACACCTTCAGGGTGAACTATAATTAAAAATGCACTAAATTCACTTGAAAGAACAAAATTAGGATTGATTTTTATCAAAGAGAGGGCTGGTGTCACGAGAATGTGTCAAATAAAAAGTTTTTTTATTTTTTTTTTATTTAAAAAAAAAAAACACATCAAAACAGTATTAACTGTGACTAGCGTGGAAAATCCCGCGTGTTTATTATTTCTCGGCCGTTGCGTGTTGGTTAATTCAAATGCGCCGCTCCCCCTGTTTTCAAATACTTAAGACTTTAAGTCAGAAGAATGCGTAGCACTGTCTGTGTATAGGGAATCTAAAATAAGGAGGTAATTAAATGATGGAAATATAGATCCACATGCTGATGTATATTTTGCACCCTATTTCAACTGTGACGTAAAATGAACGAGAAGCTACGTAGCTTGGATTGGAACCCTCTCCACGTAGCCCAGCATATCATTCTACCCAACTCCCCCCTTTCCCTTACACCGAGCCACCTAGTTTAAGGACGCTGGATATCAACTTACGTCACTCAGTGAATGTTGTGTCGTAACAATGTGCGCAGGAATAGTAGAACCGTCTGCAGCTAGTCAAACAGTGATTCCATGACGGCCACATTACGTCTGTATATGCTAATAGAATGTATGCTTACTTTACTAAGGGACATTTGTAATCTTTGTTTCCAACGGTTGATAATAAGACTCCTTTATTTTCATCACGAATACTCAAAACGTCTTGTTAATATTTGAGACAACATTGTTTCATAGGAACTGGGCAAAGACCTTCAGGTAAAATTGTGGTGTATATTTACGAAAAGAAAAACAGAACTGAGTTTGGCGATTAAAGGTTAACTTTTCTGTCCCCATTATCAAAAGACTATGTTCACTTGGTTCTAACAAATAATGCCGAAATAGTTAAAGCCAAAAGTACTGATACAGTTTTTGAACAAATTTTATTAATGTCTTAAAAGTATTGTTAATGTAGTATATTTATCGAATTAATGTAACCGTAAATTTTGCCGAGCACGTTATATGATTACCATTCTTTACGTGGGTACATATACAGTGGTCCAGATTCAAATTGGTACTGCAGTACCGGCTTTCATGATTAGAATTTTTGGCCCGTTTTCTGTAATCTTCTGAGCGAATACTGGGACAGTCCTAGAAGTACGTCTCATTGCAAACATAAGTTAAGCGAAGAGTGACTGACTCTTGCAGCAAACCAACTATACTTTCGTTTCCAAAAGTTAACATCCGATCCTAAGCATCTTGCAGAAAGGCTGAGATGAACAAGATTTTTATTTAATTCACGTTCAAAATTTTCATTTGGTTATACTAAGGAGTGTTTTGCCAAATTTTAAGTGTTTGATATACTTTGGTATTCTAAGGTTGAGATTAGAATAATATGGACAGTTTACTTAAATTTGGAATAAATTTAAGTGCCAAGATTGTTAGGTGCGTCATTTTTTGTCACAAATCGAGCGTGGTGGGTCAACGGAAACGCTCTGGCTTCGCATTCGGGAAGACGCGTGTTCGAACCCCCGTCTAGGCATCCAGATATGGGTTTTCCATGGTTTCCACAAATCATTTCAGGCGAATGACGGAATGCTTCCTTCAAAAGGCCATGACGGAATTCCTTCCCGTTCCTTGCTTTATAGCCTCTAATGAATTCGACGTCGACGAGACGTAAAGCCATAAATAAACAAAAACTTTTGTCACAACAAAATTTGTAAAATGATGAAGGAAGTAAATAAATAGTATAGTAAAATTTTTAACGCCATCTAAGACCTATTCTATAGATAATAAATTAGATGTTTTGAATTTGCTAACGGAAACCTAACGAATACCGGACCGTTACATTGATTACAATTTGCACATGAAATTCAACGGTCCAGAAAAACATTTTTGAAAGTGAGGTGGATTTGTACATAAATATGTGTGTGATATGTACTGTACGAAGTTGATGAAGCGCAGTGGGATCGTGTCTGCCGATAGATGTAGCAGTGCAGTAAGTGTTCCCATAGGAGCTCAACGCTTCCACCATATCGTAAACTCGACAGCGTGACAAATACAATTTCAGCAGTTGTAACAGTTTGAAGAATTTTCAAGAAATCTCGCTTAGTTGAATCAATTGACACGGGTGTGGGATGTGAATCAGAGCATGTCGTTATGACAAAAGGTTGTAAGCACGATTTTATTATTTGTCGATGATTTTTAAATTACCATTTATTCCTAATTAATAAATCAGCATTAAATCATGAAATTCTAAAATCTAGTTCTAGTTGAGGCAATTGAGGCAATCTCGTATGTTTATATAACCCATTTCTAGAATTTTGAAGCGAGTTATTTAAGAAAATAGTACCTGTCTAGATTTACATTTTTATATCTCCACTTAATTTTTATGACTTTTCAATTTCATACATTAAATTCAAAGCCATTTTGTCGCAGATCTGTTAAACGTGAAATAACGGTTAGTTGGCTGATGCGAATGAAGAAGGTTTTACCGTGAGGTCATCAAATGATAGTTCATCTGCTCTGAAAACCGATATAAGAAATTTGGCACGTACTCATAATACACATAATTGTTTATATGCTTGAGATAATGTTGCTTAGCCGAAAACAAGTAACTGGTAACGAGCAGAACTTAACAGAAATTCATTTCCAGAAGTCAAACTTTCAAGAGCCTGTTGTTTGTATGTTTATTTAGAATCATTGGTTATAGAAATATATTTTTTTTGTAATAATAGCGGTGTAAATTTAGAAACGGTCGCAATTTTCCCATCATTTCAATGAGACTATGTTGTATTTATTATGGTTGTTGTACTCCTTTTTAATGTTGTATTTTTATATGTTCTTCTTTTGGTGTCGGAACTGGGATACAAAATCGTTTTGAACTCGTAAATAAACTTTAAGCTTAACAATTATTTCTTCAGTCTTTCATATTTGAATTATTATAAAATTTCTGAGACTTGTTGCAATTTATTGAAATATTATCCGATACTTAAGGGTCCGAAGATACAAAGGTCCTTTGCTTTCAGTAACTTTACATCATCAACGCAAAATCGCGAACTAAACTTTTTTTTCTCTCGCTTGCTCGATCTTATTACTATGGCTACCAATTACCACATAATAACTTCTCCAAGGAACCTGTTATGCCACAACTAATTTGATTAGATTTTCAGCTTTAAGATACTGCAAAGTGTAGGATATCTGTTAGCTGAATACTGGAAATCAGTGTGTAACTTTTGTGTTGTTTTCCACAGGATTTATAAATATGTTTCAACAAAACGTCGCCTCAATTTTCAAGTGATAAAAGAAGAGGAGGGAAAATGAAGTATTTTGCGATTTCAACGAGTATATAAAGATTAAAATAGTTTCGTTTCTATTCAGTTTATATGAGGTCTTAATGTGTGACCTCACACGTCTTGGTCTCGTGTTGCTTTGGAGTGACTTAAGTTGGTTTATCCAGGAGGATTGGTTTCGTGTCTTCCCCTTGGCGCCGACCATCTTGACACCTCCCTCGAGACGTTGCAGTCTAGCTTTAGGTCTCGTTGCTGCCGCCATGTAACGCTGTTACGGTAGGTGGGACCGTAACGTGGTTTATACTCGGTTGGCTGCGGAGGGGTCGGTGTAACGATGTCAGCCGACGGACGTGCGACCTAAGGAGACGAGAACATCCGCCAAGGCTCGTCGACCCCAGCGCTTACGAATTATGCCAGTTGAATAACACATGAGACGTACACTAAATTATTGGTCTATGGAAGACAATGAATAGTAGATGGATCGCCGAGTCTACTTTTAGAGTAATCGTAGATGTTGTGACAGCCTATACAGTTCAGAACGATCAGATTGTTTATTATTTCTCGTGTCCAGGACATAACATTACAAGATGAAAAAAATTAATAATATTAATTAATTAATATCAAACTATAGAACACAATTAAATGGAATGTGACCAGAATTCCGCAATCTTGATGATCCTTCTCGTTATCCCTAAAAAGGTCGTCGATAGTGCAGGTTTCAGGGAGATTCCTGCATATCAGAAGATGTTGTGGGTCCTGAAGTTAGCCACATTCACATAGATCGTTGACAGTTGTGTAACCCCATTTTTTAATATTATATCTACATCGGAACACTTCAGTTCTTAATCTGTTTAGAGCCTTCCATATAGTATGGCTGTAGTTGACTGTACGAAGCTCTTTCTTGACTTCAGCATTGTGGGTTGAGGTTCGTGTCCAAACAAAGGGTGTACTGGGGTCTGTTTCCTGTTTCCTCTTCTCCATCTCTGCAACTGTTTTCCTACGAATGTCAGGTGGTGCTATACCCATGATTTGATATATTTTACTAACAGGAGTTTGTTTCAGGCAACCTGTTAGAATGAGATCAGATGAAAGGATTTAATGAAAAATACAGTCGGTTGAGAAATAAGTTCAGAATATTTCTCACTGAGGCATAAGCTTTTTTCATGCTGTTTGAGTAGAATGCATCCTCTTCCACATTTGCTGGTGCCTGTTTGTTTCGTATCACAGAACCAACAAGCCAAATTAGAAGAAACTTTTCACTATCTAAGGAGTTTAGTCGAAGGTTTTTGGAAAGGGAGTGGAAATGCAGCAAGGATGAATGAGCAGGATCTGGAAAATTAGAGGGATGTGGAGCAACACAATGAATTTTCGTGACTCATATCTTCTGAACGCTTTAACATCGATATCTACAATTTCCACGATTTTAGTCCTTATGATTATGATATAAAATTTTGAAAAATCATGGTAGTGAAAATTGATGGGTTTTAAATATGCTGTAAACACCTGTTATTTTGTATGAAAAATACTTGAAACTAGTGAACAAAATATAGCACAGAACAGTTCGCACAGATTAATAACAATTATTGTTTACACGTTGGCCACACAGCACAAACTATGCTACAACAGAGATATTATTAACTGTTGAAGGCGAGTAATTCTAATTCAATGAATAAAAACGAGCCTTAGGTTAACGAAAATAGTTTTAGGAGTTTTAGTGGGACGTTAAAGGAAGAGATTTTCTTTAACTTTTATCTGTAATCAAAAGAAAGCTGGCAACCCATCAAATTTCTAAAAGTATAGATATTTCTTTTTGTTCCATGATTTATGTGATTTTCTGCGAAAGAAAGACAGGAAATATCTAATTACCCTTTATTTCCGAAACTAGTGACCAAAAACTTTTTTTTTTACTTTTGGCTTTGTGCCTCATCGACGTCGAGGTCATTAAAGGCGGGATGGGATTGGGAACAAGGATCGGAAAGGAATTCGGCAGTGGCATTTTTGAAGGAAGCATCCCGGCATTCGCCTGGAGTGATTTGGGGAAACCATGGAAAACCCAAATCTGGATGCCCGGACGGGGATTCGAAGCGGTGTCCTCTCGAATTCGAGGCCAGAGCGTTAACCACGCACCCACAGCGTTCGGTATGTAGCATCGTAGCTCACCCCGCAGAGTAATTTGGTTGCGGCACCATGCTGTTGTTCGGCGCAGAAAGGATATTTGCTGGTTTGAATCCTGATGGTGGAATAAATTTTCATCATCATGACTAACCCGCACGCGTAACAGAGGAAGTGGTGCATAGTTCCTAATCATCAGATTATGCGCCAAAGTCATGGGTTAAATCTGAACCCAATCCACTATACGTTTGGTGTGAGGGCAAACGATATTGTTGGTGGCGATTATTCCATCGGATGGGGAAGTTAAGCCTGGTGGCCCCGAAGTGTCTTTCGGAAGAGTAGGCTTAAATGGCCTATATCGCCGTTCGCTCTCTCGTTTCATTCAACACTTAACTGAATACACACACTATAACAGTCGTCCACATCTACAATAACACATACGAACACGCTGGGGAAGGCAACTGGAAACCAACTGAGTTTCTTTCTAAGATAGTTCACATAGTAACCTTCTACGTCAAAATTCGAACTTTATGCCATAAGAAGAATAATCAGGCTCCCGAAGTTTGCAGAAAAGCTATAGGGATCTACATGGAATTTATGATTTTTGCTAATCTATTAAAAGAGGTATTTAACAAATTTGATTAGTCAGTAGGTCACTTTTTTTCAACTAATCATGTTTTAGATTTATATCTATTACAGGAATAACATTTTTATTGAAACATATTTTTTTTTTGCTGTCTTCAGTCTTTCAACTGGTTTGATGCAATGCCTCCATCCCTTCCTATCTTTCATTAAACTCTTCTTCTCCACATACTCCTTACAGCCCACATCTTCAATTATCTGCTTCATATATTCTAATCTTTGTCTTACCTTCGACTGTTCCCTCCAATAAAAAATTGACCAATCCTGGATTGTCTCAAAATATGACCTACCATGCTAGTCTCTATTTCCGTAAGACTCTTCCACAAACTTCTTTCCTCACGCTACTATTTCCAAAACTCGTTCATTTCGTACTTTAACTGTCCACTTAATTTTCAGTATGCTTCTGAAGCATCTCATATCAAATGCTTCAATTTTTCTTTCTTTCTGGTACTCCTAAAGTTCATGTGTCGTTGCCATAAAGTGCTGTGCTCCACACACAAAGTTATAAAGAGTTCTTCCTAAGTCCTAGATCAATATTAGAAACTAAAAAATTTCTATTTTACATGAACGCCCTTTTTGCTAGTGATAATTATCTCGATTTCAAAATTACTTATTGCTGTTTTTTTGTAATTTCAGTTTACGAACATTTGGCGTGCATGAGTAACTTACATTTGACTGATATTTTTTTTTAGATCTTATTTTCAGTATGCGGACACATCAACGTTACCGTTCTATAGTAGTTTAAATAGATTAAGTTATTTTCCATAACACCCGCACATGATTTAATTTATTAAGTTATTTCTGTTTCGTTTTAAGATTTGTCTGTTCTGCTAGTAGAAAGTTTTGTTGGCGTAACAACGCCCGAACTTCAGTGAAACTTTCATTTTAAAGCACCTTTCTCACTTTATTCTATTTTTTTATCAGTTACTTGAGGTAATATATAATCTTTAAAGACGGTACATTATGAATTATCTGAGCACTTCATAATCTATATTCATGTTTCTTGAGTAATTTTGTTGTTATCAATGCGTAGCACTATCGTCTATTTGGAGTGTTCATTTGCAGAATGCGGCAACCGTACTTCATGCGACATAACAGCAAACACGACCGACGTGGTTGAAGAAGAAGTCGGTCCCACATTTCGACCAATCACAAGACCGGCACGCAAACAGTCGACTGGCGGGCCGCGAACGAATGGCTCGGCGGGCTATGTAAATAGCTCTCGAGCGCTTGTGTGCGTGCGGCGCGAGCTCAAAGGAAGCCATCTACATTAAACATGTATGCATAATGCGCGCGTATGTCAATAGGCAAACAATGGGAGGAGGTCAACACGAGCTATGGCGACAGACAATTACAATCAATCAGGCATTCCGCCCGCGGCCGTGATGACGTCAGGGCGCCGCGGTGTTGTGGATTCGGCGAGCGATGAGATGGTTGCCTGCGGAGCGTTTCGCAGGGGCTCAAGACACCGCCACTCCGCTTAAGCAACTTTACAAACTTACGTTTTCTTAAGTAACAATAAATATATATAAGCGCTCTTACAGAATACTAAGGAGAAAGGTTTAGATTTCAGAAGACGTTACCCTTCTTAAAGCAATGAGAATCTAAGAATGGTATGAATAATTTGAAATCATGTGGAACAGCATATCTTTAATTGAGTTAGACGATAGAAAATGCAAGGTAGAAAAAAAAAAATAACCCTCTCATCTTAATATAAGTTAATATCATAAGGATAGCAGATGAAAATGCATTTGTTACAGGGTTTAAATCATTATATATATTTTTGAATACGTTCTATGACTCTGCATATATCACTGGCGTAGTTATACGAACCTTCTTCAAACAGAAACTTGCAAGTGCAATACTTTTTCAAGAGCTTTCCTTGTAACAATCTTGTGTGGTGGACTGGCGAATCTTTTTTTGCTTTCGCCTTGCCACTCCCAAGAGGAACATCTAAATTGTGGTGTACGACTATCTGTCATGTGAGTGGTAGTACACATAAATGATACTCTCAGTAAAGGTATGTACACATTTACATTTTATTTACACAAATGTTACATACATAAGTAAACATCCCCAATTCCCTTGGACCTCTTCATAGGCAAGACTCTCATTACTTGTTTCTACTGCTTGACTTCTTAGTTAAGTTGCTCTAATGGTTTTCTCCCACCTGTTATAATGACTGTTGCTGGCGTAGGCTCCTGGCTGCGCCCATTGTAGACTACTGCTCGCCGTTAACTCCCGCTCAGCCTTCCTACTGGAACAATCTCTTGAGCCTAGCTTACCATTGCTTGCTAGCTCCTAGCTCTGACTAGTACATCGCTCCATCGCTGCAAAAGTTCTCTAGAAGTTTGAACGATCGATCTATCCCGATCCTCTCTGACTCGTGTACCCGGGTTTCGATCCCTTATCCCCTGCATGGAATAAGTGGTAGGGAGGTTCCTCCACCAATTGTGGCGGCTGCTTTCTCAAATGTTGTCATGCTTCAGCTTGTTTCTGCTGACACTTGACCGGCTTTATTGCCATTGCCTTCTGCCTCGCCACATTCCAATGCCTGCAACTGTTTTCGTTTGCTGTTGCAACTGGCCTCCTTTGCCTGGTGTACGGAATCATAACTATTGCCTAGCTATAGCCAAAAACCCCTGGGGCCGCTACACTTGAACAGGCGTAAAGTATTATTGAAGTAATAAACTAATGAGATTCATTTCACAATTTCCTTCTGAAAGGTCATTTTTACGTGAGAGTAGAAAATGATGTAAAATAAGCCATTGTATCTAAATATGAATAAATATAACTCAAATTTCAGTATAAAAATTTTAATGTTTATGTTGCAGTTCGTGATTTACTATTACTTCCGAAGTCTCATAATAGAATGAGATCAGGACTAGGCGGACCTAAGGTTAACCTAGCAAGACGGGGCTATGCTGTGGTCGATAACATCAAGTGCGATTGCAGAGAGGATCAGGCTGTTCACCACTCGCTCCATTGTCGACTCTGTCCAATCTTCTAAACGGAAGTTGACCTATCTGACGCCAAGGAAACCTGCACTGGAAGTGACCAAGGTTGGTCTAATACAATTATATATTTATTATTATGTAACTATATACGTTTCAGACACGAAATAAATAAATTACTTCCCAAATCTCATGAAACTCCCGTCAGAGTTATATTCCATATTTATTATTGATCACCAAATTTTTGACGTCGTTCTATTAATTGACTGATAACATACGAGAAGTGGACAGAGCTGTTTCACGTTTGTAGTATCACTATGCCATACATTATATTATTATTTGCTAGTAATATAATATTAGATTGTGGGGGGCTTAAACATTTTTTCATAAGTCCATAAGTCTAATAGCTACATATTTCGTTTTCTGATTTTCAATTAATCTCCAACTCCTTGATACCAATAAATCCTTTACAGGTACACTCACATGTATTATGTTTTCTTGGCCGTCAGGTTATATTATTGTAAATACAACGAAGTGGTACTTGAAGGTCACAATACGAGACCTACGCCTCCATAAAATCCAATGGAACTGTAGAGTGCATTGTAATTCTGCAAGTAATGTTAGAAAATATCACTACCAACCTGGCCAGAAGAAATTTACTCACTATGCCCGCTATTGTTGGAGCCAATTCTATTATTTGTTACTTATCATCAAATTTATGACGTAATTCTTCTTTATCTTCTCTTCGATATCGGCCATCTAAGGACCACGAAAAGTAATCCCGTGCATTCATTTCGATGATTCTTTTCTTACTTCCAATAGTTTTTCATCCTCTCACTTTGCTGTTTCCTCCTTTCTTCTGTCCATATGTTACTACATTTCCTCTTCTCCTTATCCTGGAAACCCTTGAAATTTTGGATCAATCTCCTAAAAGTTTCTCTATCGTGTATTAAACCTGTTATTCTGATCTCAATCATATCTTTCTTTGCTCCATGGATCCACTGGTTTCCATTCTTACTCTTGTAAACATGATTAAAAATTCTTTTTGTAAGTCTATTGTTATCTATTGTGACCAAAAAAACTGATTCTCCTCTTTCTGATCGTGTCTGACATCCTTTCAATTTCTTCTTCTTTGTATAGGTCTTTATTCCTCCGGTAACTCACCGTTTTCAATTTTTAGTGGTACACAAATTTTTCTCAAGATTTTCTTTTAACTTTCTCTATCTCTTCTATTTCTCCAGTTTTCATAGAGGACAAGCATTCTGTGGCATATAGTCCCTTCTGGTTTGATTACTGTGTTATATTCTGTTGTGTCTGTGTTGTGACGTAGTTCTATTAACTAACTCATCACATACGAGAAATGTACAGAACTGTTTCTGTTTATAGTAACACTATGCTGTATATCATTTTTTTTACTTGCTAGTTATGGAATATTATATTGTGAGGGCTTAAGAAGCTTTCGAGTAGATAATTCCAGAATCTCAGTAGCCACATACTTTTTTTTTCTAGTTTTCAATTAACTTTCACGTATTTTATTTCCATTAATGATTTATTGGTTTATGCATCTCAATTTCCGTGGATGTCAGGTTATATCAGTGATGTAACTAAAGATATACGTTGTTAAAGGATGCAAAACGATACCTATATCTCCATAAAATCCAGTGGGACTTTAAAGTGCGTTGCAATTCAGCAAGGACTGTGAGGCAATATCACCACCAACTAGCCCACAAGGAATTTACCCATTGTTCCGCTATCGCCGCGGTCGCTTTAAATCTATTACCCCGCAGGCGAGTCCCAAGTACCATTACTCCAAGTTCTCCTCCTGCGCACTTTTAGCCGATCAGTTGACCGAAGATTTAAAGTGTGAGTCGCGCAGTGCGGGATCTGCCTTGGCCGTTAACACAGCATAAATCCCGCCTCCCTCCCAGCTTATCTCGGTAGCTGCGCGGGGCTGTTGTTCTTTCTCGTGCGGATCCCCCGTTGTTTATTCGCCGCCTGCGCATGCGCCGTAATCGCCTCCGGGGAGAAAGAAACGGCCTAGGATTCGTCGTCTGTCGGTGTGTATGCCCTGAATTACCGCCTAGTGGTTTATCTGGAGGCAGAGCATAGCGTACCCACTTTATGCTGCTCACAAACACACGAAACGAAGCTGTAATCTCGCAGTCACTCGCTCCACCCTTCTTATATGTCTTTCTGAACGTTAGACATGTATTAGTAGTATTGGCGTTTATGATGGTACTTGATTAATATAAATGGTATTCTTATTTTGTAAAAGTTATGGCCGATTCCTTCATACAACCACAATAATCATATTCGTTGCTGTTTAACGTGAGCGCATGCAGTAATACTAACTGCTTCAGGTTGTATTAACAGCACCCTTGCTTTAGATAAGCTTGCAAACGGGTTTCGTACCAGTATATATAATTGTAATTGTGGCTTATACCTTATAGTTCAATTAATGTTAAATAATTCTATTTTTCTTTCCTTTTCAGGTATCGGATCTCTTCTATCATCATCTACACATCCGATTCTGGGTTTACTACCACTGCTGTAAAATTATCTGAAAAATGTAGCCATAATATTTCAATTCACCATGAATAAAACAAAACAATTTTTTTGGATAATTCAGTTTTTCCCGGCGTATGGTTTCTGCCGGATAAAACCTGTGAAGAATTCGCGTCAAACATTTTTTTAAATAAAATCTTACTGGCTCTCTCAATAAACTGCAATTCTTGTACATACATCAACTAAAATAGTTTATTCTGAATTTACAATTCAACAATATCAGTTACTTATTTTTTGCATTCACTTCATTACATATGCCTCTATTTAAATAAATTAGTAATAATTTATTTACACTATCATTCTTCACTTCACTACTCTCGGCCTTATTCTTTCATATGCCAAAATTTATTTTACGGCCATCCCTCCAAGGTCTCTACCATGTTCATATTTATGTAACCATCTTTCTTGAACAACTGCCAACCAAAGATCCTCTTTTTCTCGAAACTTGACTTTTTCGTCCTTTAAAACTCATACATCAAAGTTAGTTTATATAATTACAACTATTTAATAACTGAATGTGATTATAATATTAAGTTTTATGTACATCGCCAGCTGAAAAATGAATGAAGCTCTCTATTCTACAATTATACTTTTCTATTTACGGACTTCATATCACTAATTCCTCATAATGCACTGTGAGTTATTGTAGCTCGCATTTCGAACAATTTGCAACCACATACATGCAAATATTGTCATTAATAATACTGTTCCAGCACTTTCTCTAACACTGCCAACGATCACCTCCGAAGCTCCTCGCAGATTCACTTGCGTAGATAACATACAGCACCAAATACTTATTCTTGGGTGTTCAAAGATGACACAAGTTATTTGTCCGGTAATCTGCGAAATATGTGCAACAAAATGTATTAAACAAGAATTTACATCTAAATATATATATTGCAGTCATATCAAAGCTCATGCGATTCCGGAAAATGAGGCAATGGGTTCATTTCACAGTCAACTGTAAGCGTCGTGAGTTATAAACTATAAATGTTTTGTGAGTGGAGATTTTCCTGGCATATTGATGAAATGAAATCCTCACAGTACTTCAACCGGATAGCGTCGTAAAATGACAACGTTTCGACAACCGACTCGGTTGTCTTTATCAGGTCTATTACTTCAGATATTATTTGTGATTTCAGGTAATAATATCTGAAGTAATAGACCTGATGATGACAACCTAGTCGGTTGTCAAAACGGTGTCATTTTACGACGCTATCCGGCTGAACTCCTGTGAAGGATTCATTTCATTTTATAAATGTTTTATTTAAAACTAGCGTCGATTCAGTTATTTCTTCTTTTAAACCATTTTATTTTTAGATAAATTCGTTTTAGGTAATTCTGATAAGCTTCAGATAAGAATATCGAAGAACTGTTCCTTTTTTCGTTTAGTTTAGGCCGATAACGTGCACGAAAAACATTTTTTTTTTTGTTTTTTTTTTTTTTTGTAAATTGCCTAAGTTTTAAGGTTTTTTAAATTTTATTTTATTATTATTTTTATATTTTTTTTACGATGCATATTACACTATTTAAAACTTAGTGACCTGAGAGTGCCATTTCCCAAAATTAATTATTTCCGATATTATTTTTTAATATGAATACCATTAATATGATTGTTCGCTTCAAATATTGGGAATTTGACTCATTCCAGCCTAATTCCGTAACTTCGTTATTAGCTTAATGGCCACAGACTAAATAGTATTTTCTAATCAAATTATCTTCATATAGTATTAATTGTGATTGTTTTTCCTCTGCATTGATCATTATAGTAGTTACACAGTTGTTAAATAATCGGATTATAACGTATTAACACCTTGGCTTGTGGAAACCCATATTGCTTCTAGATAATAAAATCTTTTAGTTGGTTGTTCGATTTCCTAGTACAGGGCGTTCGCCGGAAAACGCTACCCTCCCAGTCTGTTGCCGTCGGCAACTTGCTCGGTCAGTCGTGCCAGCAGTTTCCGCCACACGGCACCGTGAATCACCGCACTGTTTAACACCTCCGCTGCCCCAACAGTGCAGTGCAGTGACCCTTACATTGTTAAGAACGGTTTCTTTGCATTGTAGATAGTTTGTGACTTCAGTCTCTTATTAATCAGTGTTGTGAATAAACGTTTCTTTGCGGTTTGGCTGGTTTGGGGCTTCATACTCTTATTAATCTGTACCGTGTTTGAGTGTGAGTAAAATTATGGTACGTTACAGTTTGCAACAAAGAATATTTCTCTACGATACATATGTGAAGAAGAAGTCGTTTAAAAAGTGTCGCCGTAAATTTCGTCGCGAATTTCCTGGCGCTTTACTGCCAGCTAAATCAACAATTCTGCGTCTGGTTAAAAAAGTAAGAGAAACGGGTTCATTTTTTAACAAAAAGAGACTGTCGGTCAACCGTATTCTCACAGAGGAGAAAATTGACGATATCGCTTTTCGACTAGAACAGTCACCCAAAAAATCATTAAGTCAGTTAGGGCAGCGTGTGTCTCGAAATATGTTCAGAAGATGTGAAATGTGCATTACACAAGAGGGTCAACACTTCCAGCATCTTTTAAGCTAATGAATTACGTCACATTTAAATGCTTAGCACACAAGTTTATGAAGTTTATGAAGCGTAATTATTATGAAATAGTCCGCGGCCGACGGTCGAACAATGCCGGAAACTGAGCGCTCGCTCGCCGGGAGCAGTTTCTTCCTTGTAGCGCTAACAGTGGGTTGCGTTTCCCGGCGAACGCCCTGTAGTTTTGGCTCTAGCATAGAGATTTTTATTCACTTCAGCTACGTCGGTACATATACTTATTGGCTTTATCTGGGGTATTAAAAAAAAAAGTCTAAAACCTAATGGCTGTTAAAACTGAGCACGGTGGATGAGTGGTAACGTTCTGGTCTCGTATCTGGGAAGAAGCGTCTTCGAATCCCCTCTGACCATCCAGGTTTCTATTTTCTATGCTTTAGAAAATGTTACAAAACTTAAAGAAATATAATGTACGTTCAAAATTATAGTTCATAGAATTGCTCTGTTTTAGGGTGTTGTTTAAATTTTCTTAATTGAATAGTGCCTATCTGAAATTCTACTATAAAGTCGCGATAAAATAGAAGAATAAATAATTATCCAAATTAATGCATTTATAATTTAAAATTTTAGTAGGAAAATACGAGATATGAGATACATGCTAAACTGTGTAGTGTGAGAAAGACGTGGAATTTTCAACATGGATCTTGAATACTGGAATGTAGACATTTATAGAATCGTAAAATACAAAGGTGCACGGCGCTGAGGCGGGGTTAGCAGGTTTGAGTCTTGGTGATGGAAGAAATTTTCATCATCAGAACTTGGCCGGCAGGGTAGGAATCGCGCTGGTGCACAATTCCTTATCACCAGACTGTGCGCCAAAGTCACGGCCTTTCCGCATGAAGTAAGGACATACGGTACTATTGATAGTGATTCGATCCTTGAATGGGGACGTTAAACCTGGTGCTCTATCAGATATCTTTCTGAGGAGTAGGCTTCAGTGGGCCAGCACCTCGTTTCACCCACTTCATCTCTCATTTCATATAACACAAACAACACTACATATCGAACACACACACACACGCACACATCACAGTCATCCACAACTACTACAACAGATACGAACACACACTGGAGTAGCAAGGGGAAACCATCCGAATTCATCTCCTCCATTGTAACCGCTTACGCCCAGAATCGAACATTGCTTAGTAATAATAAGAAATAAGCAGAGTTGAACTGCGTCTTTGGCGTGGTGTAAGTCAAGTCTCGTACTAAGGCTGCCCGTTTCTCCGTTCATCCGCGCAGAAGCGGACAATCCGATGGCAAGTCGACTCGAGCCTGTCCTATATGTTGTCGGTTGTGCTATTTGACTCCAACAATATTGGGTTTCCGCTGCGCTTCTCAAGCAGACGTAGCTATCCAGCCGAAGAAATTTTTGACAAAAAAATTTCACGTTCTTACAGGCGAAACAAAAAATAAATGAAACACCAATTTACAATTCCGTTAAGCACGAAATGTAATTATGAATCCGTGGTTTTTAAGCCCATCGGAGCAGTTTTATTGAAAATTATTACTTCACAAAGCAGTTTTTATTGTGAGTCAAAGATGTGTCCCAATCCCTCTCTTCCGAATTAAGTGACTGCTTCCGTTATTTACTGCCTTTCAACGAAGTAGTTCGAAGCTTTAACAATGTGCCCTGCTGGTTTTGTGATTCTCATGGTAGGAAGGATAAAAAAGATTTCAGGGTCCTAGGGCTACTGTCGCTTCCAACAGAATTCGCTCTGCATTCTGATTAGAAACTTTTCAGCACTTCGAAAATGTTTTATTAGCAGGTTTGAATAACCTTATTGTTTCAAAACCTTGGGATGAGTTTACAAATACCTTTAGTTATGTCAGGGGCATTCCATTTCAGCAAAATGTTCTCCAAGACTGTTATCATATATATTATTTCTATAAAGTTTTTTTTTGTTACAAGCCATTATTTTCCTTCATAACTAACCTAAATGTATTAATGAGGCATCAGTTTAAAGCTTACGTTCACCACTTTAATCAAATCATATTTTAAGAAAGGATTTTTCGCAATTCAGCCCTTAAAGGGAAAAATGTTAATATTTCTGAAATACGTTTTTTTGTACCACAAACTATTTATCTCCCTGCATTCCTAACCGAAATCGATGAATGAAGAATCATTTTAAATATCTCCGCTTTTGTGACATATTTTAAGAAAGGAATTTTTAGGAATTCAACCCTTAAAGAGCCAAAGAATCAATATTTCTTCAACGCGTTATTGTGTCACGAGCCATTTATCTCCCTTTATATCTAACCGATATAGATAAATGAGGTATCATATTAAGGGCGTGCCGTGGTAACATCATGGTTTAAGAAAGAAGTTTTTCAGAATTCTTCCCTTAAAGGGCAAGATTATTATTATTTCCATAACTTTTTTTTTAGTCACGAGCTATTTATCTCCCTTGATATCTGTTCGAAATAGGGAAATCAGGTATTATTTTAGGGATCAAGGTTTTTGCTTTGGGTCAATCATATTTTAAGAAAAGAATTTTTTGGAATTTGACCCTTAAAAGGCAAAAGTATTAATAATCCTACAATGCATTTTTGTGTCACGAGTCATTTATCTCCGTTGATATCCAACCAAAATAAAAAAAAGATGTATAATTTTAATCAGTAAATTCTCCGTCGTGGTCACATCATATTTTAGGAAAGTAATTTTTTGGAATTCGACCCTTAAAGGGCAAAATTACCATTATTTCCATAACGCATTTTTTACTGTCACGAGCTATTTATCTTCCTTGATATCTAATCGAAATCGAGAAATGAGCTATTATTTTAGAGATTAAGATCTCCGCTTTGGTCAAATCATATTTTGAGAAAGGAATTTTTCGGCATTCCACCCTTAAAGGGAAAAAATTATCATTATTTCCTTAACGTATTTTTTTTTTAATCATGAGCCATTTATCTCTCTTGATATCTAACAGAAATAGATAACTGGACTATCATTTTAAAGGTTAAGGTCTCTGCTTTGGTTACATGATTTCTTAAGAACGGAGTTTTTCGGAATTTGACCCTTAAAGGGCAAAAGTAATATCTGTGAAAGTCGCTCGTATGAGACAGTTTGGAGCCAAGCCGCTTGATATCAATAGCACATATCACAGAGATATTACTAAAATGCTTCACTGGCGTCGAATTTTGTACGTACTTATTACACTAAACAAATAAACAATTGAAACAAATCAGGAGGTTCTTCTTTCGTCCTACTACAAATCCCCAAACTTACAATTCATTGAATACGCGAAATTTTCGCGAGGGTCATATAGTTTTCAACAACAGTTATAGCCTTTCTTCAATCTGTACAGATTCTCATGCACACGCGTCGCTCCAATTGTCACGAGTAAAATTACGCTATTGTTAAACGCTGACTTATCTATTTATATAAAGATGAATGTATGTATGTTTGTTTGTATGTTCTTCATACAAATCCACAGTTTTCATCCGATCTCGATGAACTTTGCACACTTATCCTTTGAAACAATGAGAAAAATACTGTCTACATTTGGTTGAAAAATTATCTGTATAAATAATGTATATTGTCTTATAATTTCGGAAAATTACTGAACGGCGATACACAGACGCGTTGGATATGGAGGTCTCTGTCTGTTTTTCCGTGTAGCGGTCAGGTAGCTCAGTGGCTAAAGCGCTTGTTTGCTAATGTTTGGGTTGTGGTCTCCGGTTCAAATCTCCTTGAAGATTTTAAAAAATTGTTTTTGATCGTAAGAGTCACGCCTGGGCCGTCGGTTATTCGGATTGAATGTTAACCTGTAGATATCACAAAGTTAGGGGTGCAATGCGAGGCAAATCGTAGGTAGTCTTGCAATGCTGTAGGTGTACACTTTTTTACGTTATGTTGATCCCTCAGGGGTGATTTGCAGTCAGTGTGTGTGTGTGATATGCAGTAATAATACTATTAATGCAGAAGCAAGTCTCTGGCTTCTGTTGCGTTTTAACGACTAAATGCCTCTACCGATATTGACGGAATGTGACAAGAAAATTTGTAAGGAGGGCACAGGACTTTTTTTTCGGTATGATTAAAAATTGTAGTCACGAAATTTTGAGAACTTATCGAATGGTGACAGAGAGACGGATGTGTGTGACAGTTTGTAATGCTACGTCGGTTGCTCAAGCTTTGCTTCTCGAGTATTTTGTTAGTGTATAATTTGTTAGTAAATTTCGTGTAGGGAAAAAACGTATTATTTAGTATAGATGTCGATTTTCTCTGTCCTATTACTTTGTGTCTGCTTAAATGTTTCTGGAACCAATTTATTTTGGCTTCTGTTTTGACATGCCTTCCAGGCGTAAACTGGCCTAAGTTTTATCTCTAGCAGAGTACGAGCAGCTAAAGTTATTAGAACCCAAAAATCGGATGCTCTTGCTGAAGAAAGAGGAAAAGACCAAGCTGAAATAAAGCTGCCCTTAGTGAACAACCTCACTCCCCACATCCCCTCACCTTCTTTTTTTTTTTTTTTAAATATGTTGGAAATTGATTCTTTACAAGAGACAGGTTCGATGGTAGAATGATATAGTGATGGCTTTCCTGTCATATTAAGCCGACTCAGTGTTGTTTGTGACCAATCCTTCGTTACCAAACAACTTTATATATTCAATTCTGGCAAAGAAATTCTTAATCCACGCGAACGAAGTCGCAGGTATCTCCTAGTACATATTAAATGCTTAATGTCCTTCCCTAATGGGTAAATCGAACTGTATAAAACGCTGAAAATGTATACACAGGTTGAAAGATTCTGTCCCATAATAATGTGAACCTGCACAAGAACATCTCTATGTTAGAGTTGAGAAACGATGTCTGAGAAAATACTTGTAATCCATATTTATCTTAAAAAGGAGCAGTATAGGATTTCTGTTATGAAATTTTGGAATCGGTTTCCGTCCTTTGTTCTCTAATGTACTTCTTCCTCTATGTACTGTCGAAAAATAATAATAATAGCATGTCACCATAGTGGAATCAATGGTGAGTAGAGATAATACTCATAGAGCCTACTTCTAACAGTAGTGAGTGTGATGGATAAGGGGTTACGTTCTGGCATCGCATTCGTGAGGACGAGGGTTAAAATCTAGATCTAGGTTTTCCCAAATCACTCCAAGTGAATGCCGGGATGCTTCCTTCAAAATACCATGGCTGAATTCCTTCCTGTTCCTTGCCTCCAGTTCTTTACCGCCTCTAATGCCCTCGGCGTCGATGTCGACGAGCGTAAAACCGTAAGTAAATAAATAAATAAAAATTATGTTAAAAAAAACCAAACGTTAATTGTAAAATTGGGATAAATAGTGTATTTACTTAGATATCAAGTGCTTTTGATTCTTTATCATATCAGGAAGTAGCTGTTGCCCGTAATTCCTTTACTTTTTTTTTATATGAAAAGAGTTATGAGATGAAATTAGATCTTCTATCAAAGTTAGTGGAATGGAAAATTTGACCTCCTTATTTTCAGTCAACTCACAGTAAAATATGTTACAAATACATTGAGAAATACAACAGGGTCATGACTTTGAGAAGTGAGTTAATTGACTGATAGTGAACATCGGAATGAATTCCGAGTACGCGATGCTGCCTTTGGTAAATTCGCAGCAAACATTTAGACTACGAGAAGTAACTTTAAATGGATAGTAATTTGTGGACATTTTATATTAATTTCTCAGTCTTTCGAAGTTAAACATCTTTATTTTACTTTTTTTACATGGTGGGCAGTATGTCAAAACCCATCCAACAGTCATTAGGTTAATCGCGTTCAAAGAGATGAATAGCAGTCACATTTTTCATTATTTCTTAGCTTCTCGATGACTCATTGAGTTACCAAATGACTGATTAAGATATAAGATAACTTGGGCTCCAGTGTTTGAAAGCTTATGATAATTTACCGATTGGTTTTCACATGAATCGTGCTCAACAGAATTTACTTCTCGCAGTCTAAGTGTGTACCGACTGCTAAATTAAGGCGTTAAGTTTCGTGAGCTGCATATATGTACCCTATTCTCTTTTTGGAGACAGGTTGTAAATTCATTGACTGCAAGAAATAGATTATTTTAAGCGTAATTAATGCAAAAAGAATTTGGTACACCGACTCAGGAGGTCAGACACTATTTAACCGGAGTATGGACTGTGGATGGTATAAACTGCTACTTTCAAGTCACTGTGACGGCTAGATGTGACTCAGTCACCTCTAGAATTGTGCTGGTAACTGCCACCAGGTGTCAACGCATAGGAAATCTCAGTCACAGCGAAAAATCACGTGTAGAGTTCGTTCAGACGACCGAGTGTAAGCTTTTTAACCCCTTAATGCCTGAATTAATTTCTAGTTTAGGAAAAAAAATAAAAAATCACATTTTGAGCTCAGTATTGGTTTCTTAGACCATATAGAATGCCAAATGTAAGAAATGTTTTACGTAATTGGTATAATTAGGTATGAGTCAAATTGAAATTGCCTAAAACAATTTGAGTTTTTGTTCAGGCAAAGGTGAAGATTGCATTTTGAACACATAATAACTGTCTGCCCTTTACAGCTGAGCCTTTTGCATCTCTGCCTTTCTGTTACACAGGGCCAATGACCTACTCCATCAGTACGGGTAGACTTCTCGGGGACTGGTTTCGTTGGACCCTGATGCTTCTTACGTTGAATATCCGTGTCCATGCTTACTGAGGGCCTACCTCTCTTCTTTCTTGTCATGTCTTTTCCTTGCCTGCAGAGAGCATCTGCGATTCTGGATTTGAATGCCAAAAGATCATTTTGTTTTTGACGAGGAATTCCCAAAGCATCACAGTCCCTTCGAACCTGAGTGTGTGTTTTTTGTGTTCTGTCCCATCTTTGTATTGCACTAACTGGATGAGCAGATGAAAATGTACTGGCAAGAATCTTACCTCTGTTGTCAAACCATTTTACTGCTCTGACCTCTACCCCTTCCATTGTAGCCTCATATTCTTCAAAAGACCCCCTTCCTCGCTTCTTCAGGTTGCTATCAGTAGAAAATGGACAATGTGTAGAATCTTCTTCAACCGGCACTGGCGCTCGAAAACATTTTTTCTTCCACATATAAGGGTAAAATTGGTATGATGCAAATTTGCGACCATCGGCATTAAGGGGTTAATTTGGTTTACCCCAAAAATATTTATAACTTCCTGCAGCGGTACATCTTCAGCCTACAATTTTTATGTTAACTAGAAATTTGTGCAAATTCGAATGTTTCTGTAGTGGAGAGAAAATATAGCTACCTTGAGAAATTATCGTGATTGTACAAATATTTTAATTAAATACTACCAAAATAATTTTGCAAGATCAGTTATACATAATAACTATTTCTAATTTTTCTGACATTACAGCTGTAATGTAAAGTGTCTGACAACAAGACCGGTTATAATTTCTTCTACTAAAGTGTTTCCCAAACAATTACTCTCAAAATATAAAAAAGGTAATTTCTGCACTGATAATCACAAATTTTTTCATTAGAAAAATATCACCCCCATTTGCATCATAAATTCTCTGCCCTCTGGTATTTGTTATATCACTTAATATCCTACAGAGATTTTGAAATCTCTCAAGGCAAAAGAATGAGAACAGTAGTCTTAAAAGCAAATACCTTTCCGTAAGTAATCATTATGCAGGATGCAAAAATCAGCAGAACATTGCTTAAAATTTCCCTTCAGAAATTTATAATAATGCCAAACTGCAAATAACAACTCTTGAAGATAAGCAGAGAATCCTTTTATCCATATATTAATTACATGTTACATCCACTCTTAACTGCCGACATTTATATGTCTAAAATACATTTAACAAACATTAGATAAACACCACTGATAAACATTGTCTCATCAGCCCTTGCCATATTTAATATTTGTGAAAATGATTCTGCAGTTCCTAAACTGAAAACAATGAAACCATTTTAGTTTATAGGAAACAAATTTACAGCAATATAAACAGTTAGTGAACATTATTCTTTTCATTGAATATAAGCGTTACATTTAGTGTATAAAGCTTATGCAAATATGTATGAAAGCTGTGTTTATTTTTTGGGTGTAATGTAGAGTAGTTAGTCATACTCCTAAAGCTATTGTAGTGTTCTCGCCTGTACATATCGGGATTTACTACCTTACAAACAGTTTTATTAACTATCACAAAACAAATGATTATGAGTGGGGTTCTCTTACGAAGTGGTCCTTCACATTAATACAAGTGAAACATAATATATTAAAAAGAAACATACTGATTTTATTGATTTTATACATAGAAAGGAAATTTTATTCGATGAAACAATTACTTGAATGGGTAAATGGTTGTTCCCGTTCAGGCAATGGACTTTACAGTTCATAAGTTCTTTAATTTTTGGAGCTCGTTGCGGTCTCTGTAGACGATTGCGTTACCGTAATGTTGAGCAGCGCAGGCCATGCGACGAGTGGTGTCGGTGACCC
Source organism: Vandiemenella viatica (assembly GCA_031002005.1). NCBI lineage: Eukaryota > Metazoa > Arthropoda > Insecta > Orthoptera > Morabidae > Vandiemenella > Vandiemenella viatica. The sequence continues at coordinate 70,902,305 of JARYHS010012519.1, forward strand.
ACGAGGATAGCTGTGTCGAGCCGATGGGGCGTGTTTTCTGCAGGCCACAGGTAGTCTCGTCAGCTGAGCCGAGGGTGTGCCGAACGTCTGGTGTCTCTCATGTCAAACAGCCCCGTTGTCGGTGTCCCAGGAGGCCCTCAGCACTGCGCGAGCAATGATGGCTCCGTCTTGTCGCGCCAAAAACCAAGTGTCCGTCCACCGGTCTTACATCGAGTGTCCGTTTCCGTCCATTGTACCTCCCTCGTTGACTCGCCTTGGGCGGAGCTCGTTCCCCTTCTCTCTCCCGATTGGCCGAACATATAAAAAAATATAAACAATTTATTAGCAACCAGCGGGAATGAATCTCATTGGCTGGGATCTGTATCACCACCTCCGGCACTTCCTTGGGAGGGTATCCCCTCCAGACTGTCCCCTTTTGTCTCTTTTCATTGGCTGCAATTCTGACATACAAACAGTTTATTGTGAATGAATGTTTCTTTTTCAGCGACGTCTGCAAAGTCTGACAGCTCAGCGCTGGAACACTTCATGGTTGAGGTTTTGAAAGAAGCCTTTCATTTGTCGAACCTCCAAACAGACGAGCTTACAATGTCACACTGTGTCCATTGTTTTAAACAAATCCGCACTATATTCGAAAAGCTCTCCATCAATTCAGTAAATTAATTACCCAAAACATTCGGTAATACAAGGGAAGTCTGTTCTTTTGAACGTCAACCAGACCTCAATAAAGTACATTCTTTATTAATCACTAGCCTGTCCACTAAGTTACAACCATTATCCTTTCTCTGATAAGTAATAATATTAAACATTCCTTATGATAACATTGTCGGTCGAGAATCGCATTCATATCAAAACAAACGAACTCATGGAAATTAAATTCTTGTTACTGATAAACAATGAGATCTACAGAATGGGACACCTCAGTATCTGCAAATAATTGATATAGCTACAATTCACAAATGGCAACAAAGAAGATGCTTTTCCCTTACCATTATTTTTTACACAAATTTCTGATTTTCTACAACTGCATCTACAAATTAACACAATTACCAACACCATAATAGAATGGGCAATATTTAGAAATACAATACAGCAAGAACTACTTGCTTCCACTTCAGTGGTTTTAAACAAAGATAAGTTTGGATCGGATTCCACGTTAAAATGTAGGTCCCAGAGGAAAGGAACTGGCCGTTCATTTCTGACGCAATGGCCCAGTAAGCCTCCTTCAGGATGAACCAACAATCTTCAGTTCTGGACTAAGTTTTTAATATACTCGCAATTATATATTCCAGGATGAATTCCAAAAAAGTGCCTTTGACACGGCATTATTTTTTATTCCAACAGTTTCTGAATCATATTATTTATAGAGGGATTAAATCAATGTATCCTCTTTTGGATTAAATAATGCAGATTTTGATGTGATATGACTTTTTCATTTAACATGTGAAATATCTATTGCTATCATCGTAAGAATGTGTGGTGAAACACAAATGGGAAGGTGCTAAATAAAAGTAATGTGAGACAGTGTCATTTTTACTGGATACATTCTGAGGTATTCAAGACTGCAAGGATAGAGACTGCAGGGTGGAGGAGGAGGAGGATACGCAGAGAACTGAGTACAGAAAACAGAGCCAGATCGGTTAATTCTGTAATAGTTAGTACTTGTGACAAGTATTGCATAGGATACATTAGTACTGAAAGCCAGATTGGCAGAAAGGGTTTCACTATTTGCATACAATATTAGAATTAATAACATTTATATAATAGTAACCAAACACAAATACATTAACAACAATGATGTATCTACAACCATGTCAGTAACTATTTTGATGTACTGGTTCCATGACTGAACCTCCTAATCGAGAAGTTATGCTGGATACATACTGCTATGAAGTTCTCTAAAAATGTGAATTAGACACTACAAAGAATTATTATTATATTCAGAACTTATCCTATTAAATCACAATCCCTAATGTAGAAGGAAATTCCTTATACCGATATGATGATAGGTCACTGTATTATGGTCCATCTCAATTCTAAAAGTAAGGGATTTAAAAAAAAAAAAATCCAGCTACTTTCAATGCTTAAAGTACCCACATATCACATTTATGAATGAATCATGGTAGTAAGACTGGTGTTGCAATTATTTAATATCATGTTTACACTACCACTCTTAAGAATGAAAAAAAACCCCTACTATTTCTTAAAATAAATATTGACCAAATTTCCTTTCAGTCCAGTAAACTTGTATTGAATGACAACAAGCTGTGACTTTAATCATTTTTAATTAAATGTTTAGATACATTTGTTTCCCAGGAAACCTAGTTTTGTCGTTAACTTTAAATGAACCAAGGCTTTATTTTTTCTTCTTTTCATTTGATTCACTATTTTGTTACAAACGAGGGGAACGCAGCTAACCGCTGATAAAAAAACTGGCCTTTCGGTCTACTTTATAATTCAGAAGTCACAGTCTCCACGGCAAATACTGACGTGACTGTGACTGAGTAACGTCTTCCTTTCGCTCACTGCTACTTTCGGTTGAGACCGTGATTCTCCGCAGATCGCAGTTTGCGCATAAAATGTTATCAGATATACGTTACTCAGTCACGTCCAGATTCTGTCACAGTTACTTTTTGTCACCGTGACTTTTCGGTCACGTTGTAAATGTAACTGTGACGTTATTTTTCGACCATCCTTAAACTGGGGTGGCATTGTCTCAGAGTGTGGGGAAGTTGTTGCAGGTATGCCCGCATCTCCTTCCATATTATTTAATGGTTATCATTTTTTGAGTTGTCATGTTGGCGCGTATCATTCCCATGGTGTTGGCGTAGTTTGATATGACTTCGGTCAATAACATTGATTGCTGTTGCAGAAACTGTACGATAACGCTAATTCTGTGTGGTTGGTTGCAGTACTCTTGGTAGCGTAGATGATGGTTTGTGAACTGCCTCTTTGCCGTCGCAGGTAGCTCCGAACCGGTCGCTGCAGGTCGTCAGCTGGGTTGTCTCTCGATGTCCAGTGGTACCAGCTTGTCGGTGCTGGGCGCCGTATTGCGGGCAGCCGCTGTAGCAAGCTGGGTGGGGTTCGTTGCAGTTGGAGCAGGTTGGCTCCCTGACTCGCGGGTTGCGGTCGGCTTTTTTGTGGCTGCCAGCGCACCTCGCGCAGTCACGTACCAATACCCATGACCATCGCAGCGAAAAAACTGGGCCATGGCGAGTGGTGGCCTCTTCTAATTTTCAAGATGGAATTTGCGTCCTAGGAGGGTAGGCGCTCCTCTGTGCCAGGGCGACGCATCTGACGTACATCCGAGGCAGCGATGCCTCTGCTGGTGAGCTCAGCGGCCACCGCCTCCTCAGTCACGTCAGTTACACCGATTCAGGAGACGTGTGATTTCGCACTACTTCCTGGTATTCACGAGGACGGGGATTCAAATTCTAGACCAGCCAACCTGACTGCGGTTTTCAGTGGTTTCCCCCAGTCCCTCCTGGGAAACACCGGGATGGTTCCTTTCAAAAGCCATTGTAAAATTCCTTTCCACACCCTCCCCCTAGGTTAGTTAAAGTGAAAAGTATCCCCGAGACCGTCCAACAGCCCGCCTTGCAGGCGTTACCTGGGAGGGACGAAATTACTGTTCAAAAGTAATTCATTGTAAAGCAAAATTTTGTAACATTATAGTTAACAATTATGGTGAATTGTACTTAATTATCAATATTACTATGATTTTATAAACTCTTTAACTAGTTTAAAAGCTCGTCAAAAATAACGGACACCACTTAAGGAGGCAACAGGAATGTATCCTGTTAAAGTTTCTTAGGAAAAACGCATAATAGATAATCGTCATCTTATTTTTAATATTATCATGATGTGAGTAAACTTTGTTTTAATAAGATTCTGTGAATGTTCGTAAAAAATTACATTTCGTTTTGAATGACGGAAACTTTCATTTTGTTTTTCTAAGTAAAGAATAACTTCGAAAACTATTATTTATTTGATTGATATTATTTCGTGACTATCTAGGTTTGGTGTAAATTATCTCTGAGTTTTTACATGAATTTCTCCATCTAGTCGTCGTAAATAAATAAAAAGCCACACATAAATTTAAACGAACTTTATTATAACTTTTTATCCTCTGCCTCACGTTATAACTTTTATTTCTGCTACACAACAGACAATTAATTTTAGCTGGCGTCTCAGTTAACCTTTGTAATATAACAATTCAATAAATTAATAAAATTATGTATTTACACAGATAAAGGCCGTAATATTGGTAAAATAAAAGTTTAAGGAGTTAATAAAAAGAATAGCAGGTTTAATAACGATTATTTGCTTTGGTATGTTTTAAAATATGTTATCTCTGGAAAAAGAAGGAGTGAACAGATTGTTGATAGAGGAGGTGAGCGAGAAAGACTTCGGATAATCGCGCAGAGGATTGAGAAGCTTGGAAAGAATAGTTGCACAGTGAGAAAATTGCGGAGAAAAAATTTGATAGATCTTGCAGAAAAAGAGAACCTGCTAATCTTTTGGATCGAAGTTAGTTCAAGAATATTTCTACACACGGTCAACAGTTGTCATTGGTATGAGAGGAACTTTGAACAGAACAAACTATAGGAAATAAATGTCAAACCTGGCAATATTAATTCTGTGTATAAAATCTATTTTATTTTACATTACAATCGTCATAATATTGTGACACCTTCCTTTAACAATTTAAGTGAAAATAAAATCAAATTCGATTATTTATTTAAAATTTACACTTCCTGTAACAATATAGACTCAGTTATTGATTTGAAATTTGCTAGTTAGTCAAGCAGCGCTGTGGTGGTAACCAGTGTAAGTAATACTTCGGGAATTTTTAAGACTCGCCGAAGGTAGCCGAAGTATTGAGATGAGTTCAGCATCCAGGCACAACGCATTTCATTAAAATGGATACTCAGGTGGTTCCTACGGCTACTGTCGCTTCCCGTCGGTTACACGGAGGTAATGCTTCGCATTACTGTTCCAATATTTTCAGCATTAGAAGGGAGGTGTCGGTGTCAGCACTACGATCCATCCATTCTTTACCTCTCAGCGAATTTTCATCCCTGGTACTCACAAGACAGCCGTCTAAGTGAACCGCTGAACCGTTTTTGATGTTCAGCCACGAGTGAAAATCTACGGCTTCATCGGGAATCAAACCCCGCTCGTCAGGGTCCGGGACATGGACGCTCTACCACATCAAGATTTGTGATTTTAAAAAAAAAAACTATTGACGTTTCATTCCCTCTTCAGATTACTGGAAATTCAGCACATCTGCCACATCTTTACTTAACAATACAGTAAAAATGAAGCCATCTATCGCAGATATTAGACTCTAAGAACTACTATTTCCTACCAAGATCGTTTTAATTCTTCGTCTGAACATGTGCTTGAGTTTATGACTTTTACGTCGAACTCTAATTTAATTTATTGTGATTCTGGTATTTAAGTTCAACAACAGTTTTCTTACATAGTAAATATTTGTATATAGCTGGAATTAAGAAGAATAACTATACTATTAGTTAAGCCGAACTGAGTCTTGCAGTATTGGACGAGGAGAGGGATGGTCTCAATTTTCGGTCATGATATGCAAGTCATGGTGATTTTAAGGCAGTTACTCGTATGCCCGCAGACGTATGGTTCCCCTTTACCAATCAAAACAAGTTAAAAGGAGAAAATAATACAAAATACATTTGTGTAAATTTTAAAATGTTTGGAAAGTTACTACCTCCTCTTTGAAGACTTAATCATGTCATAGATCGTACCACATTTCCTCACTGATATGACTTTCAGTTAATTGGTATCTAAACACGTATGTTATTCATCTTCGCAATAAATGAGGACGTTGTCTACTTCAGTGTGTGAGGGTTGTGAAATAATAACGGAAAAAGGATTCTGAATTCACGAATATTTGAAATCGTTTAATTTGGTTTTAATAGTCATTTATTCATCACAGCTGCGGAAGGATTTTTTTTTAAAACCTAATTTTATTAAACTATTCTTATTCACACTTTTGTTAGTTAGGGACCGTGGACAAACTACGTGGCTTGGTTCGGGGGGGCTGGAGAGGTTGGCTGGAAGGCTACGCATGGTTACGTGGGGGGAGGGGGGGGATTCCGAGCCAGGCCACGTAGCTTTCCTTTCATAACGCTTTTCATAGTTAAAATGAGGAATAGAACTCACAACAGCATGTGAAAATTTATTTACCTCAGTTAATTATCTCCGTATGTAATTTACAATAGTCTGACAAGAGAAAACAGTACAAAATGTCTTCTGGAATCAAAAGGGAAAAAAACTACGTGCTACTTGGGGAGGGGAGGGGGGTAGAGGCAAAAGCCACATAGGGCTACGTGGGGGGAGGGAGGGTTCACAGAAAGCCAAAATGGAGCTACGTGGTTTATGCACGATCCCTTACAGTAAAGGGATTTAAATGTCTCTAAATTAAGTACTTTGCGGAGCAAGCAATGTTGCTAAATGCAGAGAGTAAACGCATTAATAACCTAAAATTATATACTGTCAGTGTTATTTAAGACTCTGAACCTACTTTTAAAGAACTTGTATTTGAAGGAGCAATAAGATACTGGTCTTAACTTATCAGGTTATCATTATTTCATCTCCGTATCGTTTGTACCACGTTGTATTCAATTCATAATTACAGAAAATCTAAAAATACTCTTGTCGGTTAGAAACCCTTATGTAATCGAAAACTGTAAATTTAATACTGAGCTGTTACGATTTTTTGGTTTATAGCTATACCCCTCGCTGTTGTCAAGGTTATTAGAGATGCAAAATGACAGGGGGCAACGACAGGGTAGAAATTCGGCCATGGAATTTGAAAGCAGCGTCCGTGAATTCGCCTGGAGTGATTTGAGGAAAAAATAGAAATGTGGATAGCAGGACTGGCGTTTCCCCGAATGCGAGGCTAGAGCGCTATCGCTCGCACACCACGCTCGGTGAACTGTTTAGAAGTTTCGCAGCTAAATATCTATAAATAATTTTTTAAAGAAAATATTAATAGAACAGCAAATAAAAATTAATTTCTAGATTTTCTTGAAAATTACTGTCCTCAAAACATTCCTAACGAATATCCAATATTTGATCACTTTTAGGTTGCTTTCCAACTTAATTCCCACCTACTGAAAAATCTAGTTAAACTATAAAAGAGTAATAATTGTTTTAAGCAATTCTTTTTAATTCAGAACGATTATCGTATTTTTCCAAATTAAATAAAACGTTCTCATGCTTCTATCCACGAATAAATGCCATTTTCATGGGACTTTTGGAGGGAGCCAAAACAAACTGCTATTTCAGTTATACAGTTAGTTGGAAATGAGGGCAGAGATGTACTCCCTGAAATCAACCCAATAATGTGACATTCGTACGTACATATAAGCCCGAGAAAATTTTATTTATTTACAGCGTCGCAAAATTTTTCCAAATTGTTTAGAAATATTACGGAACTCTTAGGATCGGATATTGAATCAGGTTACTCACAAAATGAAGTGTAAGTCAAAACTTCGAAGATATTTCTTCATCTGGAAGACGATTTGAATAGAGATTAATTTTTGGATCTTTCAGTATAGACGCAAAATTAATGCAGAACAAATGTATAACTCTTTTAATTATATGTGGTATGGTATTCTTCCCTTATTCGGAAATCCAATATATAAGATACCTAAGAATTTGCGATTAACCCTTGATCTATTTTTAAACTCCTATTCAAGACATCTAATTTACAAGTTTAAAAAAAAAAAAACTATTAAGTGTATTTCCGTATTTGGTTTTATGAAGCATTACGAAAATGAGAAGGTATAAGTTATACTGGAGGCATTAATTATAAGTTCAACCACAGGAAAGTAATTGTTATTAAACGGTACAAGTTGTGAGATTATGTAGATGTGGCCAAATTAAACAAATTAAGAGACGAAGTACTTGCTGTAATTACCGTATGAAAAATAAAACTGTAAACCATAGGTAGCTGCCAGTGAGGAATTATAAGTTTTTTGTATTTATACTCTCTAATATACTGTTCATAACATTCCGTAACAGAAGGATACATACGCAGGCAATCGAAAACAGTCAAAATTTGAAGACTCCCATAATTATCAAATACTTTCTGTGGCTTTGGTTACAAGCTCGGGTTGTGACGTTTTGTATGAAATGCCATATTATCATTTTTAAATTTGTTGAACTATATTTTATTCTAAATGAAAGCAATGCAAAATATTGGAATGTCGCATGTACACCGAGAAATACAACAAAATGAAGACTTTCGGAAATGAATTAAATGACAAATAATGAATATCAGTTTCTGTGGATTTCCATCCCACTAACTTAACTTTAAATGGACACTGATATCTTAATTTCTCAATTTTTTTTTATTTTTTTTTTTTTTTATAAACGTTTCTCGGGAAACAAACCGAGGCAGACTTCAAAACTTGCAACTGCACCTGAAGATGGCGACGGAGAATTAAAGTTGCCCAATTATTGTGCATTAATAACAACATTACTCGGTTTGTTTCCCGAGAAAAGTTTATAAATAAACAACGCCGAGAAAAATTACATTCATTTATAATTTCTCAACTGTTTGAACTCACATGAATCATATTTTATTTTACTCCTGTACTAAAACTCATTACAAAACGTATAGTTTCTTTCAAACAAGCAGACAAACGAACAGTCAAATGTTTCTTTATAATTCGGGTTCTCGATGATGCATCAAGACAATATATAACTCATTTTAACCCTGAGACACAGGGCTCAAATATGTGAAACCCTATGACAATTTTTGCCAGTTAGTTTCCACGTTGATCGCGTTTAATGCAACAGAATTTGTTTCCCGCAGTCGCAAAGTATGCACACAATTATACAAAAAGGTCTATTATAACTAGACCTTGGTATTTTATTCAAGTCTGACGGTTTTCAATGGTAGAACATTTATAGGTATCATCATCCGAGATCAATTATATCAAAATAATCGTATTGCCTTATCATAACACACTTTATTATATTCAACAGTTTGTACATAAATAGGACTTCTATGATCTAATTAATGTTATTGAATGCTTCGACTGAAGACTTGCTTGAATAAATAAATTACTTTGACGTAGAAGTAGAAAATAATCCCTTGCAGTGTTTCAGGCATGTAGCTATACAGTGTTATACAGAATATTTTGTCTGTGGGAATATCATACTTAATAACGTTTGAATAAGATAATAATTCAACCAGTAATTTGGCCCAGCCGAGTTGGTGGCCATGACGTGCAGGCCCGCCTCTAGCTGTTTAAGCGCCCTTGTGCAATACCGATTATTCCTCCCCTGTTTAATTACAGCCACCTATGCTCAGTTACAGGGCCCGGTAAAATCGTGCTTGAAAGGCGGCATATTTATTTCGTGGACGACAATTTTTTTGACGGTCACTCGATTTGCCGCCCCTCTGCATATGCCGCCCGGGTGCGGTGCACGCCTTGCACACCCGCTTACGGTGGGCCTGATGGCGTGCAAGTCACAATGATTTTGATTTTTAGCCCAGTTGCCTGAATTTCCTTAGTCGTAAGATTCCCCTTTCCTACGTGAAACAAATTATACGCCAGATTAACACAAAATACATTTATGTAAGTTTTACAAGTTCTAAATACTCAATACCCTGAAATGGTTTTAAGTCACTGGTATTTAAATAGATGTGTTATACTTCTTCGAATCGTTTCTGCCACGATGCCTCTAAACCATCGTTACAAAACGCAAAAACTGAAAATTCTGTTGTCAGTCAAAAACCTTCAAGTAAATGATAGCTGTAATTTTAATGCTGAACTATTTCTAAGTTATGCAACTAGATTTCAGTTTAATTTTTTTTTTAAAAAGAATCTATAATCATACAAATAAATTTAATTTTGGGATTTTCTTGACAATTACTGTCGTTAAAACAATCATAACCGATTTCCAGTATCTAATCATTTTTTGGCTGCTTTACTATTTAAGAGAAGTAACTTTTGAATTCACAATTACATAAAAAATCTGTATAAAATGAGTAATTGTGTTAAGCAATTCTTTGCAATTCAGAAAGATTCGTATATTTTATTAAAGTGTCAGTCAGAAACTTGGAAGACTTCTATTGAAATGGAAAATGATTTTAATAGAGATTAACTTTTGAGTCTTTCACGACGGAGGATAATTCATGTGAAACAAATAAATGTTTTGATTATCTGTGGTATGAAATTCTCTCCATAGTCTGAAATCCAAAATATAGGTTGTCTAACAATGTTGCGACTAACCCTAATTTTTTTTAAAACTCCTAATCAAATAATAATATTTAAACAGAAAATATTAAAATATGTGTTTCCGGTTTTATAAAACATTACAGAATTGAAATGACAGACGTTATAGTAAAGTCACTAATAACTAGTTCAATACCAGAAAAGCAATTATAATTAAATAATATAACTAGCGAAATTATGGAGATGTAACCAAATTAAGAAACAGAAGCTCTTATTATGATTACCGTATAAAGGACAAAAGTCTAAAGCGTAAGTGGGGAATAATTTCCAGCACAGTGAAAATTATAAATTTCTGGTAGTAAATTGTTTCATGTAAACATATTTTACTTGCAAGTTTACCATTTCTTAAATACCGGTTGAATACGGAAAGCACTTTATAGTAGAATTCTTTCTTTAAATCTGCCTTGATGTTAACCCAGTTATGCTATTGCTTACTACGTGTATGTGATCTGAAGGTATATTGAGGATACCTTCCACTAAACTTTTCTCAAAAATGCTGTGCTATGTTCATTTAATTACGAAGACAATGAGACAACAATTATTATAGTAACTTTTCGTTAAATTTGTTATGGTGCGTGGTTATCGAGCATTCGTATCCAAAGTACTGACAAAGCACAGTTTCTTGATTAGAACAGGAAGTGGCAAAATATCTCTATCCCAATAATTACATGATGAAACCTGGTAGGCTGAGGTACTTTAACTTCATTTGCAGCCCCCACTGGCAATGAAATAAAATAAAAAAACATAAAATAATTACAAAATTATTTAATAGCTTTACTTTACAAGCATTCTGAATAAACCAAATACCATAAACATGATGTATCGAAATGTAGAGAAATATAATCTTGCTGCTACTATCGTTTCAGAAATTCTCTTAATTTCGATTTGAACTTGATTTAGATGGGCTAAAAACACTGTAATGCTACCCAGTTTATGATGTACTCGCACAAAGTAACACGTACATATACGCAAGTTATTTGAGACATTTCTTAGGGCCATTATTATTAATTTGCATGACAAGGATTACTAATTTTTCCCAAACAAAATTGTGATATTTTACGTGAATGTGAAGAAATGGCTGATTTAATTACTTTGGCAGACAAAGATATATCACCAGCAGTAGTTGCGATTATCATCACTGCTCTCGAAATTATAGTCTTTTACATGAAGTCACTTCCAACAGTAGTGCCCATCTCACAAATTTGCTTTGGTCTTGCTCCGACACGGTGCCGTCAGATGCAAAACTTGTCTAGTTCTCACTATCTACAGTCACCTATGTGAAGTCTGCTCACGAAGCCTGTGCCATAAGCCTCAGCTCCAAGTGAAGAGAGTTGCTGAAAGGAGAAATTGATTTGATCTTCTCAATTGCGGGGAAAGAGACGTTTTGCTTTCCCGAACCTAGTAGGAAAAAACGAAGGAATAACTGCACAGTAACACGTAAATAGGCCTCTGCCAGCTGGAAGTAGATTTATTTTGCTAATGGCTTTACGCCTAGTCAATGTTGAGATCATTGGAGGCGGGAAAGGACTGGGGACAAGGAACGGGAAGGAATTCTGCCACGGCCATATTGAAGGAAGCATACCGGTGTTCTCCTGGAGTGATTTGGGGAAACCTGAATCTGGATACCCAGACGAGAATTCGACCCGCATCCTCCCGATTGCGAAGCCAGAATGTTACCAGTCGCCCACCACGCTCAGTACTGGAAGCAGAGACGAGTCCAGCAACCTCCAATGAAACTGCCCATCAATCACATCAAATCCGTCGGAAAATGCACTGCACTGTAATGCGCCTGTTGCCCTGTTGGAACATTCTGATTATTGCAAGAAAGTTAACCCTCAACCCATATAGTATCGATTCTTACGACTTGAATTTATAGTGTGTCCGCCTATTGGCTGTTAGTTCCAGTCACGTGGAATAATCTCCCATTTCAAAAACAGAATGGATATTCTGGGCTTTCGGTGAGCCAACAGACCAACAGCAAGTGACCCAGCCGCGTGACAGCTAACGAGACCACCCGTATCTATGTTCATTTTTCGAGGCCGCCTTTAATTATGTTTGTCACTGCTCGTAATTGGCTGTTCATTTTTCACTAAAAACTCAGTGCACTCCGTTCTAATAAATCATTGTTTATTATAGCGCGTTCAGTTAATAGAGGCGGCTCAAGGTCACTAACTCCACTAAACTGCCCTTCCCATCCATGCGAATGGGGAAAAGAGCCAGCTTACAAATTTGGAACACGCGTACCCAGTCACAGCGGTCTGCTTGGAGGAGTAGGCAACGGGAGGGTGAGATGAGGAGCGGTGCAAGGGTCTATGACCTTGAGCCGCTAGTTGAGGGTGGACAGGGTAGAATTCAAAGTATGCTATAAGTAATGGTTTAATCATACTTGCAACAAAGCAGTAAAGTACAGTAGTTCCAACCTAATGTATTGCAAGCTTTTAATAACTGTGTTATGTTATTTACAAATGTATCTATTTATATGTGATTACAGGAGGTACGAGGTAATGTTTTGTGAGTGTAAGGGTGTTAAAATTTTGTTTCACTGCTGGTTTTTAGCGTAGTGAACAGCATTTGCTGTTACATTCATTAAGCAGTGTTTTTCTTAGATAAATAACTTTATAGTTTCCCAAATCTTAGCTACATCCCAAAATACTATTACGCATATGTCCTATACTTAGAATAAAGTAGTTGCTGGGAGTTCACAGTATCTCTGAAACGACAGATTCCTCAAAATCCTGTCCAGATGCGGCCTCCAATTATATCAAGAACTGGTGCGTCCGATTATGGAATATGCATCCCCTGTATGGGGATATGTCGCAAGAACAGCATATTGAGAAAGCTGCAGAGAATGCAAAACAAGGCGCTGAAGAGAGCACTCCATCTGCCAATGAGATTCCCGACAGACATCCTCCACGAGACAGCGGGGATCCTGAAACTTCGGGATAGGTATAAAAAAATAGCAAGACATTTTTACCAAAAAAACTGCTCTCTAGGGCACTATGACATATACGAGGGTCCACATAGAAGACCACTCCAGCTGCTGACAGAAGAAAACTAGTGAGAAAAAGATAAATACAGTGCGAAACGGATGCACTTACATTGTTAAATTAAATTAAACTAAATTTTTTTTTAAAATACAAAAAACAAAAAAATACAAACAAAAAATACAAAAAAAAACAAATAAAAAATAAAAGGCTCAACAGAAATGAAAAATATAAAAGTAAAACAAGCACTTACACGGAAACAGCAAATAAAAGAAGGCAATGCCAAGACGGCAAGTACTTCTGACAAGAATCCCTTAACCTAAGGGCTAAGGGAGATTGATAGAGCCTCTAATACACATAGGTTACGATACAAATAACATTTTCATATACAAGAATAATCTGGATCAATACAGAACTGAAAAAAGATACTGTGAGGATAGTGTGTTTTCACGTTTAAAATTGAATTATTTATCAAACTCTAAATTCTGTAGCAAAATGTATTGTTGTTGTTATAGTAACTGATGATATGTTGTAATATCTAAGTGAAACTTGAATTGGTGTAAATACTTTTTACCAAAAAAAGCTGTTTCGTTTGTTTCAACATACGTCCCGTCTTAATCGAATGAACTGCGTTTAATTAGTCTGTTACAGCGGGAGACGCAATGTTTCTTGAAATTCGAGGCAGAAGACAGAGTGGATGTTGTTCCTGCCTGGTGTCTGTGTGTTTGTTTGCCGCGCGTGCTATACCGCAGACCTCGTGTGGTGGGGGGAACCACCACGTCCCTGACTGATGGCGGGCCCGCTAAACAAATGACTGCCGCCATCCGTCAGACTGTCGATGTCGTTGTCGATAGCAGCCACCGGCCCCCACTACCGGACACTGCCCCCACGGCTCTCTGCCAAGCCTCAACTGGTCGCCGAGCAAGGCGAAAATTCAGTGGGAATGAACTACCGTCATGATGTATTGAAATTCTCTATGTAAGCTGTGAGCTTTCCACTCAATTAGTATGGATTAATTAGCTGCCGAATGTTACCAAACAGCCTCTGACGAAATACGTAGCTTATTAGCATTTCCGCGCCTATCGAGGTAACCGCGTGCTATGAACGAATAAGGTCCAGTTACATTTAGAAATAGCTAAATGCTCAATTTAGTTTTAATTTACAATGTTTAATCACATAAGAGGTACTGTAATTAAATGATAGACGTGGTTCCGCACGAAATACGACTGAATTTATTCAACTCAGTTCCTTCATATTAATGTTTGATGCATTTTAACGTGCTCCTAAACAATTCACCTCTTTTTCAAAGATAATGAAACCTAAACTGCGCCATGTAATGTTTTCATTAGTCGTCCAGCATACAATTAATGTGCCCACTCAGCTGAAGCTGGCGAGTACAAAGATTTTTACGACGCTAGCTAACGATAATCATGTTGTGCTACCCAGAGACTAAGAAAAATACAGCCTGTGAAACCCTTTCAAAATACAAATGAATTTACAAATATTAATACAAGCCATCATGACATTTGTAATTAATCAAAGCAAAATAATACAATAATACTAATAATAAATTCTACTAAAATTGTACGGTCATATCTACAGGTTGCCAGATCAAAGATTAACTTAGCAGATATTCGACCTCATGCATCCTTTAAAAATGCCTAACAGCTGGTTCGATCAAATAAGACATAACATTGAAAAGTAAATATCAAGAGATCAGAAATCCTAGATCGAAAAATCTTCAGACAAAAAATATACAACTGGGTAGTCTTGCCAGAAACCAAACCAAGAAGTTCGGCGAAACTTGGACAGAAGAGAGGAAACTTGCCTTCAGTAAACGGTTGCGAGAATACTGGAATGGCAAAAGAAACTCAGACAGAAAATGAACAAGTTTTGCGTGATCTTTATAGGACTATTTGCATAAAATAATAATAATAAATATGGTTAGAGGGTTGTGAGATTGGCACACAGTATACGACAGGAATGTCGAACCGTACGCCTGTTAAACACCGGGTGTTTCAGTTAGCAGATTTCAAAGCATTTTTACGTTTCATGATCTCTCAAGTTGTATTTCTTTTTCGAAATTTCGGTTGTGGCAGATTACGTTTGCAATCATCAGATTCTTTATTGGATTGAAATAGAGCTCCATAACTTCAGTTCTATGAATACTGAATTAATCTTAATATCCAACTACCCATTACACAATACGTGCTCAGTTAACTGCTTCAGTCATGTGGATCCAATACTTGTTATTGTCTGCGCCTTTTATATTGAAATGTCCTTTCACTATCAATTTATCCAGTTCCATTTCTTCTTTTATTACGGTTCCATATGTAAATGGAAATAAGTTTGAGACTTCTAACTTGTACATGTATGGAAAGAACCGTGTACCGAGTTTAAAATTGTGTAAAATTATATTCTAGAAGGGTTCCATAGAAGTAAAGGGGCGTAAACAATTTTTTTCTGACCCAGGGTGTGGGGTTTAAATGTTTATAGGTTATCCACTATAGGATAAAATTTTTCTTCAATTTATTAACTGTGAAATAAAGACATAAGCGGCCGTTAAACTCTCTCTGGAAAACACTGTTACTCAGGAATTTAAAAGTTTCCCCAAAATTGAACTTACACTGTAATAATAAAGAAAACTAAAACCACATCAAATATGCTTTCTAAGTTCTGTGAGAAAAATAATGGCATGTAATTTCGGTGAGATTTCAAAGACAGAGTTTCTTACCAGATGTCGTAATCGCTTAACAGCCCATATCCCTATAATCCTACCAGGTATAGCAGAACTACAATTTAACGTGGATTCCGAACCACGTAGCTTACTACCCATCTTCACATTATCAGAACAAAGCTTTGCCAGAACTGAAGGAATGGAATTGGACGAAATACACTGAAGAGTCAAAGAAACTGGTACACCTGCCTAATGTCGTGTAGGGCCCCCGTGAGCACGCAGAAGTGCCGCAACACGACGTAGTATGGACTCGACTAATGTCTGAAGTAGTGCTGGGGGGAATAGACACCATGCATCCTGCAGGGCTGTCCATAAATCCGTAAGAGCACGAGGGTGTGGAGATCTCTTCTGAACGGCACGTTGCAAGGTATCCCAGATATCCTCAATAATGTCATGTCTGGGGAGTTTGGTGGCCAGCGGAGGTGTTTAAACTCAGAAGAGTTTTCCTGGAGCCACTCTGTAGCAATTCTGGACGTGTGGGATTTCGCACTGTCCTGCTGGAATTGCCCTAGTCCGTCGGAATGCACAATGGACATGAATGGATGCAAGTGGTCGGTCAGGATGCGTACATACGTGTCACCTGTCAGAGTCGTATCTAGACTATCAGGTGTCCCATGTCACTCCAACTGTACACACCCCACACCATTACAGAGCCTCCACCAGCTTGAACAGTCCCCTCCTGACATGCAGGGTCCATGAATTCATTAGGTTGTCTCCATACCCGTAAACATCCATCCGCTCGATACAATTGGAAACGAGACTCGTCAGATCAGGAAACATGTTTACAATCATCAACAGTCCAATGTCGGTGTTGACGGGCCCAAGCGAGACATAAAGCTTTGTGTCTTGCATTCAGTAAGGGTACACGAATGTACCCTCGTCTCTGAAAGCCCATATCGATGATGTTTCGTTGAATGGTTCGTAAACTGACACTTCTGCTTTTTTTTTTTAATTGCTTTACGTCTCTTTTTAACATCGAGGTCTTTTAGAGACGGGAAAGGATGGGAGCAAGGATGGGGGCAAGGAATGGGAAGGAATTCGGCCATGGCCTTTTGAAGGAAGCATCCCGGCATTTGCCTGGAGTGATTTGGGGAAACCATGGAAAACCCAAATCTGGATGCCCGGACGGGGATTCGAACCGCCGTCCTCCCGAATGCGAGGCGAGAACACTAACCGTTACACCACCCCGCACGGTCTGACACTTGTTTATAGCCCAGCATTGAAGTCCGCAGTAATCTGCGGAAGGGTTGCACTTCTATCACGTTGAACGATTCTCTTCAATCGTCGTTGGTCCCGTTCTTGCAGGATCTTTTACCGGCCGCAGCGATGTGGGAGATTTAATGGTTTACCGTATTCCCGATATTCATGGTGTACTCGTAAAATGGTCATACTAATACCCACCTCATCGTTACAATGTGAAGTGAACTACACTTAATGGTTCCTTGAGGTTTATTACTATGTACACAAAACACTGGTAAACAATAACAAATGTGGTACAGTTAGCGGATGACCGTCGAGAAATTTAGCCTGGTCCTGATCCGGGGTAGAGAGACGGCTTCTACTTCTCGCGAACTTCCGGTGGTCTTCTGTAGTTGAAGCTGGTTCCGCGGTCAGGCCGGAACTGGCGGTGGAGCGGCCGGCTACGCTTATATAGGCGGCCTGGCGCAGGAATTCCGTTGTGTGGTAGTACGGCGACCTCTGTAAGAAATAGTCCCACTTAGCTTCTAGATGTTCTATTTGTTTTCCTGGTTTGTTTTGATGTTCTGCGCCTGTTTGGAGTCGTATATGTATCCCGGCGTGCAGGCGCGTTGTGTGTGAGGTCTGCCTGGCAGGGGCCTTTACTGGCAGACTGAACATACCTCCCTCCCGGGGGGGGGGGGGAAGCGATGTCTGCGACGTCTGCGAGGTCGTCTGCCGCGGCGCCCTGGAGCAGACTATGAAGGCTACCTCCAGGGGAGTACGGAGCTGTTCCCCTGGCGATGCGTGCCGACCTGCGTCGTGGTGCAGGTTGTGGTGGAGGTACTTGTGGAGCTAACGGCATCGGTTCGTCGGCGTCGATGGCCGGGGGCTGTACGGGGGGCGCTGAAGATGGTCCCCGCAGGTGGTCGAGAGGCTGCGGCTGAAGGGTGTCGGAGCGACCGACAGGTTGTGGCGTCGTTGGTGGCGCTGTAACTGTCCCTGAGCAACGGTTAGACGGCAGGAGTGGTGGAGGTGGCAGGGAAGGAGAGGAAGAAGTGGATGGCCGTGCCGTGGTGGAAGAGGACGGTGCCGTGGGGTAGCGGGGACGTAGTTGGTTTCGATGGCGTCGCACTATCCGGCCATCCAGGCTGACGTCGAACAGTTGGCGGCCCCGGGGCCGCTGGATGACCCCCGGAAGCCAACCGGCCCGGGAGCCAAACCCGCGGGCCCAGACTAGGGAGCCCGGGGTGAAACGGAATGGGCCCGAAGGTACCTGTACTTTGGGCGGGGGTAAGAGGAGATGGAGGAGAGTGCGAGGTTGGCGGCCATGCAGCAATTCCGCCGGGCTTTTGGCCCCCACTGGAGTGGTTCGATAGGAACTGAGGAAGAGTGTCAATGCCTCTTCGAGTTTGTGACTTGTGGTGTATTTGGTCATTTGGGTTTTGAATGTTCTGACTAGCCGTTCCGCCTCCCCGTTAGATTGGGGGTGGAAGGGCGGGGTGAGGAGGTGTTGGATATTGTTGGCGGTACAGAAGGATAGGAATTCCCGACTTCGAAATTGCGGTCCGTTATCTGTGACGATAGCGTATGGTAATCCTTCGATGGAAAAGATCTTCGTGAGGGCTGAAATGGTGACCTCTGTGGTGATTGTGGAGCAACGGACGACATATGGGAAGTGGGAAAAGGCATCCGTCACTAGGAGCCACTGGTGGCCTAGGAATGGGCCAGCGAAGTCGAGGTGAATGCGTTCCCAGGGTCCGGACGGTGCCGGCCAGGAAAGGAACTTTTGAGGGGGGCGGGGCAGTTGTTGGGCACAGATGGTACAGCGCCGCACCATCTTCGTGACATCCGTGGTAAGGCCGATCCAGAATACATGGCGTCTGGCAAGGGATTTGGTGCGGGCAATTCCCCAGTGTCCTTGGTGGAGAGTTTGGAGGATTGTCGGTTGTAGGGATCTCGGAACGACGACCCTCGGGGTGGAATTTGGTTCTGTGCGGAGGAGCACTCCCTCTACTACTGAGAGCTGGTGGCGGATGGAGTAGTAGAACTTGAGGTCTTGATGATGGCGTGGAGGGGAACGTGTTTGCCACCCGTGTTGGATGTGGTGTCGGATGACACGGAGGAGGGGGTCCTCCCCTGTGGCTGCCGCGACTTTTGAGGCCGTGACTGGAAATGTCTTCAGTGCTTCTTGTATGTCATCGTCGATCTGGAACACCAGAAGTTCCGACTTGTCGAAGGCAAGGTCTGGTCCCTGCGGTAGTCTGGATAAGGCGTCTGCATTGGCATGCCTGGAGGTGGTACGGAAATGCATGGTATATCTGAACTGGGACAGGAATAGTGCCCAACGCTGGATGCGGTGGGATGTTTTGGTAGGCAGACGTGTGGACGGATCAAATAGTGATAGGAGTGGCTTGTGGTCGGTAATGAGATGAAAAGAAATCCCATATAAAAGGGAATAGAATTTGGAGCAGGCAAAAACAATAGCTAGCGCCTCTTTCTCGATTTGAGAATATTTAAGCTGAGCAGCCGATAGGGCTTTGGAGATGTAAGCTACGGGGCGTTCCGTGCCATCTGGTAATTTATGAGACAGAACTGCCCCCACACCGTAATCGGATGCATCTGTGGCAAGTATCAAGGGGAGGTTTGGAGTGTATGGCATGAGGCATGCTGCGGACTTGAGCTGCTGTTTAAGGGTGTGGAATGCGGTCTCGCAAGCTGGGGTCCAACGGAACGGGACATTCTTGCGACAGAGGTGGTACAGGGGTGCTGCCACTTGTGCTGCTGAGGGTATAAATTTTCTGTAGTATGAAATCTTGCCTAAAAAAGATTTCAACTGATGTAGATCCTGAGGCCGAGGTAAGTTGGAAATAGCGTCCACATAGGAAAATGCTGGGGAAATGCCTTCCTGAGCGATGATGTGACCCAGGTAGGAAATGGATTGTTGAAAAAATTGACACTTGGAAAGGTTGCATTTCAATCCTGCTGCACGGAGGCGGAGGAAGAGTAGGCGGAGGTTGGTCATGTGTTCGGCAGCGGAGGGTCCCGTGACGACTATGTCGTCGAGATAGTTGATGCATCCCGGAATATCCTGGAGAAGTTGTTCGAGATACCGTTGAAAAATCGCTGGAGCACTGGCCAAGCCGAACATGAGCCGGTTGAGTTGGAAGAGGCCAGAGGGAGTGTTGATGACTGTGTATTGTCGGGACTGGATATCCAAAGGGATTTGAAGGTATGCTTCTGCCAGGTCAATTTTTGTAAAGTAGGTACCTCCTGCTAGTTTACGGAAGAGGTCGTCCGGTCTCGGAAGTGGATAGTCGTCTACCAGCAGATGCGGGTTGACGGTGGTCTTAAAGTCACCACAGAGACGTAAGCGGCGTCCTGGCTTCTGAACTATGACCAACGGCGTGGCCCAGGGGCTGAACCGCACCGGCTGGAGGATCCCTTCGTCTTGGAGACGTTGAAGTTCTTCCTGAAGTGGTTGTTGAAGCGCTACGGGTACCTGGCGTGCCCGGAAGTATCGAGGCCGTACGTCCGGCCGGAGTTGGAGTGATGCTTCGAAGTCCTTTGCACAGCCGACGCCTGGTGAGAACAGGTCCTGAAACTCGGTGCAAAGGGCGTCCACTTCAGGAAAAGGAACATGCTGAGATACGAGGTGTATGTTATCCTCAATTGAAAATCCGAATAAGCGGAAAGCGTCCAGTCCAAATAAGTCTGCTGTGAGAGAACTGTTAACTACTAAAAAGGGGACTGAACGATGTACAGACTTATACATGACGTTTGCTGTGAATTGTCCCAGGAGTGCTATTTCCTGTTTGTTGTATGTCAGGAGGCGCTTGGGGGCCGGCGAGAGGGGGGGCGAGCCAATTTGCACATAAGTAGTATAATTAAGCAATGAGACTGCTGCTCCTGTGTCGACTTGTAGGCGCAGGGGCTTGCCATTGACCGTAACGTCAATAAAAAGTTTGGATGCTGTGGAAGTGTCTACCTGATTGATATCCATAGGTGCGCCGCTCAACCTGTCTTGGTAAGACCCTGGGCGGCGAGAGCCGGGATTGGCATTGGTGGTGTTGGTGCGGCAGACGGACGCCAGGTGTCCTTCCTTGCCGCAACGTGAGCATTCAGCCCAACGATCCGGACAATTTTCCCTCTCATGTGCTGAATAACAGGCGGGGCAGGAGGGTAGGCGGAGCGGGCTGCGGCGTCGGCGCTGCGGGATCCGCTGCTGCTGCCGAGACTTGGTGCCCCTGCCGGAACGGGCCGGTTCGATGTCCTTCTGAGGAA
>JARYHS010012519.1:70924771-70941771 GCA_031002005.1 Vandiemenella viatica
CGACATTCAGTAACTTCTCGATATCCTCAGCCTGTTCTGCTGATCAGACAATGTCATCAGCAAATCGTAGCATCCCGGACCCACGTACCGGTCGTCCTGATTGCGAATATCACGCGGTTTTCCCGCACTCACCTAGGCGAATGCTGCAACGGTCGCCATAAACTACACATTTCACAAACAAAACATATTACACTGAACAATTGCCTTCCCCCAATTAGAATAGGGTCAAGAATCTGTCACTCAAACAGAAGTGCTGATTTAAAGCGTCGCATGCATAAATATTCATGTGACTTCCATCTCTAAAGATACCACATCATTCGTGTCTGAAACTGGCTGGGAAAAAGAAAATTTGCAAATTACTAACGAATAAATGAGGGCTGTTCAAAAGTCTTTTTATTTTTTGTAACTCTTGTTACGCTTACAGAAATTCTTCATATTTGTGGGTAAATAGCGTTCCGATGATTCAGATGTGGCGAGCTTGGACGCAGTTTCAATTGTGGAACCAATTTGGCGGAACGCCAGTCAATAGCTCTCCGTCGTCCACACGCTGCTCCGTCAATACAATTTGTCTGCTGCCTTTCGTGGGAAGCCGGTACCAAACATCTTGCTCTGATCATAATTTTTGCACGTTTTAGATGACTGTTTAACAACCAAAAGTTCACTGAGTTGGCAATAAAATTTGGCTCTTATTATTATTATTATTATGATGCGTTCTCAGAGATCTACAGGGTGTTTCAAAAAGAATATACGTATTACAAAGTATTCTTTTGTCCAAACTATCGATCGCTGCGCCCCGGCTCGGCTAATGGAGAAACGGATACATAGTCTAGTTTATTTAACAGCCGCTAGACGTCAGTCGTCTTGTGTTATTCTTGGTAACCGTCATATGTTTAAAATGGCTACTCCACAGCAGAAAATCATTTTGTGTTATCGAGTTTGCGAAGTGCAATTCCGTGATTACAGTGCAAAGACGTTTCAGGTTTAGGTACCAAATGCATCCTCCGAATGGGTGGAACATTCGTAGATGGGATCGACAGTTTGTAGATACCGGATGTGTATGTAAAGGAAAGAGTCCTGGCCGCCCTCGTGTTTCTGAGGCACATGTTGCACGAATTCAAACTGCTTTCCGATGTAGTCCTTCAAAATCAATTCGTCGTGCCAGTCGGGAGTTACAACTACTTACAACAACATTTTGGCGTGTTTTGAGACGTCGGTTGGTTATGAAGCCGTACAAGTTACAGTTGTTACAAGCTCTGCGTCCTGATGACAAAAGGAAACGTGTGGCATTTTGTAACGAGATTAATGATGCCATTGACAATGATAACACTTTCGCACAACCCATTGTTTCCAGTGATGAAGCGACTTTCCATGTTAGTGGTCAGGTAAACAAACACAATGTTCGAATTTGGGGTCTACAGAACCCACATGCAGTCATTAAACATGTACGAGATTCGCCTAAAGTCAATGTGTTTTGTGCGATATCCCGATCACTGTTTACGGCCCATTCTTCTTTGATGGAAACACGGTTAACGGTCAGCAGTATCTCGCTATGTTACAAAACTGCTTGTTTCCGAAGCTGCAAAGACAACGTTTATGTACCACCACTCCCACAGAACCTTGAGGACTTGAGGAACCGGATCCGTACTGCCGTAACATCAGTGACGAAGGACATGCTTGCCCGAGTATGGGAGGAATTTGAGTATCGATGTGATATTGTTCGTGTTGCTGATGGAGGACATATTGAACATCTGTAATCTGAACTTAAGAGGTTCGTAAATATGTGTGTAAAGTTTCATATTCGTATGTCTTACAGTTTAATAAATATATGCATTCGAAATACGTATATTCTTTTTGAAACACCCTGTATAATGACTAGATTCTTGGATTGAATATGTTCAAAATAAAAATGGCTCTTATTAAAGAAAATATCTTTCAGAAAACTATTGATGATTATTTGAAGTTGAGTCGCTGTTTTTGATTTCGGCTCACGGCGTTTTTTCTGATTATTCTAGCTATTCAAATAGAGAATAAGACTTTTAGGAATGTGGCCAAGAGATTTCATGATGAAATATATGAACTTACATATCAAAATCAGATAAGCTTAATATAAAATATATTTAGATGAAAAAATTTGGAAATGAAACTCTTCTGCTTCCTTTGACTGCAAAATGTTAATTGTTTATTCCATAAAAAAAATTTTATGCGTTTATGCCTCGTCGACGTCGTGGACATTAATGGCGGAAAATGTCAGGGGAAGTGGGAAGGAATTCAGCTATGGCCTTTTGAACGAACCATCTGGCATTCACCTGGAGCGATTTGGGGAAACCATGGAAAGCCCAAATCTGGATGCCCGGATGGGGATTCGAGCCTCCGTCCACCCGAAAGTGAGGCCTGAACCTTCCATCTCACCCACCATGCCCGGTATAAAAAGCATTTAGCGTTAGTTTTTAATTTAAATAAAGATACAGTAATTTTGTATCTAGGTATGTGTGCATGGAATATTCAAAGTTATTATAACTTTTTTAGCTTCAGAGACATAATGGCACAAAGTTTAGGAACTGTTATAAGTTATTGGACGAGGTTATAATTATGAGAGGCGAGCATGATACAAACTGCTCAGAGTAAATGATAATGTACGTTAAAACATATTATTATTATTCACAACAACCAAAATATTTATTCCCAAATCAATGATGCTGGAACAATGGCATTTCTCTTGATGTAAATCTGTGTGTTCAGATATAAAAATCAGAATGCTTATCATAGGGAATTAATCTAGATCATTTGATTTACAGCAGAGATAATAACATACATTATATAAAGCTACTGACGTTTCTATATAATTCTTCTACGACAGAACGTTTGAATCGCCATTTAACTGAAGATGTGCAAGCAAGAGATTAATTAGACAAATATAATATTTCAGACAGACGCAAAAAATTTAAAATAATAGAGATTAAATAGTCATTTAGTGGCTGACATACATCACTTCAGCAGCATGTGTTAATCATCAGAAAAGAATTAATGAAGTACATGAAAACGTATTGCCTATTCTGAACAGCACCGACAATATTTCATTCTAAATACTGATATTGACACACACTTTTAATCTCTACTCGAAAAGGATAAAGTTTGTTTATCGCTCTAGTTACCATTTTGGTGATGAACCCTAGATAATGACTGAATTTGGCAAAACAGAATGGTTCTTTTCATTTAAATTACAATCGGTCAGAAACAAGCATGTTTTTTTTCCGTCTCCTACACGTATGATTGACGCAGAAGTGCTTCTAAGCGTGCAACAACACACATAACTAATTTTGTGACAAAATAACTTTGAAACGATCAGATGAAAAGACAGTTTGTTAACAAAACATTTTAAATAATAATCTTCCAAGAAATCATTAAGGCTTTAAAGAGGTCCAAACGAGTGTCAATTGGACACCAGAGAAAAATATTTCTTTCCCCCCTTCAGGAACAATAGGAAAGTTATGTGTCTTGCGTTGGGTACGTTTTCGATAAATAAGGACCAAAGTAGGTGTATGAGTGGTAAAATTTGGGCATATCATCCAAGAGGAAGCGTCTTCAATTCCCGGTACGGCCTTACAGATTTAGGTTTTCCGTGGTAATTCGAAATTACTCTCGGAGAATGTAGAATAGGTTCTTCATATAGGTGAAAGCCCACTTCCACTCCGTTCCTTGTTCACTGTTATTTCCCAGCTGTAATCATTTCGTCATCAACGTATCTGAAAGCCGCAATTAAAAGAGGAAAGGGTCTTAGCCTAACATTAATATTTGTTGTGGTATGTTTGTGGTGGCTGATGGTGTTCGTTTTTCCTTGCCGATTTATCAATCGCAAATCTGGAAACAAAAAAAAAAAAAAAAAAAAAAAAAAAAAAAAAAAAAAACATCTCTGTAGGCCTTATATTATATGGATATTAATTTTTAAATGAAGTGCTAAATAAATTTCGTTTGAAAGAGACTTATGTTTACAGTGAGGGTTTCACTTTCGAGAAATTAATACGATTATTGCTGTTAACGTACCATCTTCTATTTCCGTTTTGTTGAACTCAAGTTATAAATGACATAGTGATCCTGAAGAAGGAAACTGTCAGTAATTTTCAATATTCCACTGGGTTTTATCGTCAAACTATGTACACTGAAAAAATTCAGAAGCAAATATTTAGTCAGAAAATGCGTTTAAGTTAAAATATTTTGTTGTTTGTTTTTGAATATGTTTCGTAAACCTGCAGCACCGTTTCGTTTGATACATTCCTTTTTCTCAGAGAAAACCAGCATTTAATTAAGGATTTGTAACAGTAGCTATCTTGTGCTTTGAAATATTTATTTTCTGTATCTAAAGTGAGCGATAACGTTATTAATAAATTTTCATTTTTATTATACTTTTCTAATTAGCAGCGAATGGAAATAAGTAAGCTTCGTTGATTACAGTTAATTATATTCGCGTATTTGCTTTATGCATGATATCATTCACGATTAAATGTTTTGATGCATTCGGAGTTAATTAATTCTTAAGGAATGTTAATTTTTCCTCTAAAATTATTATTAATTTACAAATATAAGACTTGTAAAAACATAAATAATGATTAAAAACTATTCAGAATTTCGAAAATTGTTTATTGTTATGTAATTTATTTTGAAACTTCCAATAATACATTAATTAAATTATCTTTTCAATAAATAACGTAGCAGGTATTACGCGTGTTTTGCGAAGATCTGGCTCTAAGCACGCAAAGTTAAAGGACTTAAGAATATCCGACTATCAAAACGCGTACTTTTGTATCTATTTATGTATCCAGTTAGATCCAGTATAAACTAGTTTCACTTATTTCAAGACATTATAACAGTGTGCCAGTGTTAAAAAAATCGAATATCCTCCAGTTTCAGATATTACTGAAAAACGCGAAGACTTAACCGAAAAAAACTGTACAGTATCCCCGTTTTGGAAGCATTTACAGGTAATTGTTTTCTGTCAATTTCGGTTTCGTACTAGCAGTAGTTATTTAGCTCTGTGGTATTAAGACGAGGTGAATTCAATAGGCCAATAATATTTTTATTTCATTTGCTGATAACATTAATTGACCAGTTTAGCTCTTGGAATATATGATAACTAAATCAATAAATCAAAAATGTGATTTCACTGATATGTATATAAGCAATTACAATTTTTTTTTTTTTTTTTTTACAAAGAGGAATTATTTCGTATTGTGAATAGTTCCATGATTCGGAAACCTGTATTTAGTAGCGAACTGTAAATTTTAGAGCTAATAATTCATAGATAGAATAAGTGCTGCCTAAGATGTGAACTTAACAATCTTCAGAAATAACGATGAGCGACTATGTTGTGCCGTTGATTTTTCAGTTCAATAAATTTTGGTTATTTGTGGAAACTTTATTTAAATATTTTATTTGAATAATTCCAAACAATATCCACACTAATGATTTTTTTTTACTTATGGTTTTTCACCTCGTCGACGTCTAGGTCATTAGAGGCGGGGTGGGATCGGGGATAACGATCAGGAAGGAATTTGGCCATGGCCTTTTTGAAGGAAGCATACTGGCATTCGCTTGAAGTGATTTGGGGAGACCATAGAAAACCACACTAATGAACTCAATGAGTCCTTGGTGACAGTAATTATGTATTAAAATGTTTAAAAACTTCGAGTGAATAATGAGAAAACAACAGGAGGTAACTAACATGAAATAATATAGCCAGAAGCTTTAAAATGTTTCGCATCAGAATATAAGGACCAAGAGGTACAGGTTTGTAATCAATAATAGAAAAAGCAAGTAAGTGTTGCAACGTCATGAGACCTAAACCTCTGAATGAAATATAAGGGACGACCTGAAACGCTAAAGAACCGTAGAGACCAAAGGACACCCCGATGCAGTATGTTATTCCGTGAAAGTTCAAATAATTTTAAAAATAATGATGCTTGCAGTAATGTGAGTTCTTTCGATAAATCAATCAGAGTTGTTGTATCGCAGTTTCGTTTTTTTGGGTTCCGTCAATGCCACTAAAAAATGTAATATTCCTCTTAAATTACTTGTAGATGAAAATTAATTTGTAAAAAATCTTTTTTTTTAAAGAAAAATAATAATTTAAGACGAAACTGAATGGAGGCTGATTGTGACCTCAACCGAATGTGTATCCAAAGCCTAATTAACGGAACTTAAACACCTACAACCAACTGATCTTGTGTTGGTCGTCGCGAAATATGTGCTCTCAACTCGAACTTAGTGCTTATTAAAGTTTGCAAGTTATGCTTACATAGTTCTAGAAGCAGGTTAATTTAATTTTAAATAGTTCTTTATTGGCATCGGTCGCCAGGTGACGTACCAAACCAGCTCGAAAAAGGAGGTGGATAAATAATTAAAAAAGTCATCAAGTACTGTACCACACATTTGAACCCACCATACGTTTATTGCAATAGCTTAGAACATCGAACTGGTTGGCCACCACCACGTTTTGAATATTAAAGCTAATCGAAACTTCGTCAACCGTAGATTGCAGAATTCTTCGACATAAAAGGTTAACAATCTTGGCGGCTTTACACCAAGTTACTTATTTAATGTCACAATTAATGTTCTTCGGCATTCCCGCACTGTTCAAACTTTATGTAACACACGCATTGTCCCGGCTAAACACATTCAGTTCTCTTCATGGTGCTTAATACTCCGCACTATTACTATAGCGTCTCACGCTACGCGACGCAACCCGTCCGCTACCATAGTTAGGTAACGACTGACTTGAAACAATGTATTCGTCCGCTTACACATATACCATTTACAGATCGGCGGAAAGTGACTGTGACGTCACATGTTCCAAGCAATGAGAGACAGTTGTAGTTTAGAGCTTTTTTTTTTTTTTGGTAACTGCTTTACGTCTCTTTTTAACATCGAGGTCTTTAGAGACGGGAAAGGATGGGGGGGGCAAGGAATGGGAAGGAATTCGGCCATGGCCTTTTGAAGGAAGCATCCCGGCATTTGCCTGGAGTGATTTGGGGAAACCATGGAAAACCCAAATCTGGATGCCCGGACGGGGATTCGAACCACCGTCCTCCCGAATGCGAGGCGAGAACGCTAACCGTTACACTGCCACTCTCGGTTAGTTTAGAGCATTATATACTCAAGGATAGTTGATTAGGACTATAAAATTGCTGTGTAACATCATGATTTTATTCAAAACAACATTGTACGGAAAAAAAGAAACATATTACCAGAGATAATAACCCTACCTTGGACCCTACAGCAATGGAGCTCGGTCTCTCGCGATTGTGATTTTTTTTTAAAAAGCAGATTTAATTTCCGGAGAGCATTTTTAAAGGTGGATGTGCTCTTATCTTTGTTTGGTTCTTCGATCTGACCCTCTCTCCCCTTACCACCGAGGGACCGGCGCGCTTGAGGCAGAACGGGACAACGACGTCAATTACAAAGGTAAGGAGACTGCCTTCAAGAGGAGGAGAGACGAGGCGTAAAAATTGGTGAAGCGAAAAGGAAGCAGGCAGGAAAGGGGGAGAATAACGGAGGGTTGGGCAAGCCGTGGTTGCTGGAACAGAGATAATTTTAAAATTCCCGAGAGCCGCGTCTGGGCGTGGCGAGCAGAGACGAATGACCCTGTTCCGCCACCTGCGGCGGACGGTTTAACCAGCGAACCTGGAACCAGGTGGAACCGGTGTCATGTTACCGGGCAGCGCTCGCTCGCTTCACAGGGTTTCTTGAATGCACTTTCAAAATACTGGATTCATTCATTAATGGCATGATATCCGTTAAATAATACAGAAAATATGCATGTTATTACCAAAAATAAAATTGATATTAACAATAACTTAAACAGTGATTTTACCGTCATTCGTTTTGGTGGATAATTTCCTTTCTTGTAATAACATCTCTCTGAAAATGTCTTATACAGAATGTCTGACATGAGTCTTGGACCTGAAATCTTGCCTTCAATAAGTCTGTTCGGCTTTTACAAAAAAGACGGATCCACTTCAGTTCCCAATGTTGGCTATCGCAACGATAGTGACTACCTTGTTTTTTAATTGTGTAGTCTTCTATGAAGCTCTTGATGTTAATCTTAACGCCATTTTTATCTTAATAGTAGTTTTCTAAATTCATCTGGAGTCCCGCCTTTATCAGAGTTTTAAAAACATTGGCAGTTCGGGTAACTTTCTGTTCGTGCCAATCCTATGTGAAAAACAAAAAATTTACCCTGCAGTAAATTGTTTGTAGATAGTTAGCAAATTGTTGTCAATACTTCCATTTTTTTCTTAAAAAACGCCAAAGCTTGAGCTAATTTAAAATATGTAATATAGAAATTAAGGAAAAGTTTCAAAATGAGCTGGTCATGTACCTTTAAAATCTTTATATACATTTTCTGTTCGTATTATCATTTAATATTTTCTGTTACATAAATATGTAATTTATAATTCCACCTATATTAGTGTTGTTGATACCTGTAAGGATCCATTTCTTTATGAAAGGGAACATTATTCTAAGAAATTTTGAATTATTGGTTATTTGAGAGGTATTCAAGTGTCAAGTTACATAGATATTTTGAGTAAAAGTTATGGGGTATTGTATTTTAACAACTGTAACACCTTGGTTCCTGAGAACCGTAAATCCCTATACAAAACATCTGAAAGCTTTTTTTAATTAGTTGTACTTGTTTTTTTTTTATGTGGATGTAAAACATTAGTATAATTCACTTGTTCTCTTATTTTTGACGTTATTTCTTTTGTCCTTTTATGGTGCTGACTAAAACTAAAAAAAAAAGAGAGTGAAGATTAGAAGCACTAGATATGTGAATATGTAGCAGAATTGAATTTTTAAAATATAATTGGATGTATAAAGAAAATAGTTGAGAAAACTGAATGAAGAGAGAACAATACTAGCCAAGATCAAACTAGAATTTGGTCTGACAAATTATAGGACGATAACTTTTGGTGTAAGGAATAGTAGATGGGGTAGTGAATAGCAGACGAGGAAGTAAAAGTAGAAAGTTACAAATAGTGGATAATGTAATGAGTGGAATATGGTTGATTTGACGACTCTGTGATTAGGGGTATTACTAGAAGCCTAAAAGTCCTAGAATTCCCTCTTTAGGGATTTTCAAAGACATGTATCCATCCCGTATCTTTGACAAAGCTTACTTTTTGTATGCGATACATGCTGTAACGCTTCAGTGATTTGAAGCTCACTTTTAACTGCTGAGCCCCTCTTACCGGATAAGGAACTATGATAGCCGGTAAAAAACTATGATAGAACCTGATGGGAGAGTTTTTAACTATTGGACCTCGCATCTAGACAGACACGGCTTCAATACCGGGTCCAACTATCCAGATTTCTGTACCTTTGTTTACATGAAATCACTGCAGGTAAATGTCTGGATGGTTTACGTTCGTCGCCCACAGTTCTTTTCCAACTTTAATGGCGAAAGCCCTCTATTAAAAAAGAATATGTTTCATTCAATCTACTAGGAGTTATAGTTGCAGGAAGATATACAGAGATGAAAGCAATGCACAAGATGGTGCAACATTATGACACCCCACCGACCATTTTTATTATATTATTTTGTTATTAGTGTAAGCCCGTGGACCGTTTTTTGCGTATCGTCAAGGGTCTATAACAGTTTCAGTTTTTAAGATGAAAGATTATGACGGATTTACCTGATCTGACCTGACTTCTTGAGCTTCAGGAACTCATAAACATTAATAGAGGTACGTATTAAACACGAACAGTGACGATAGCGCAATCGTATATTGTTTCAAAGGTCATAGACTCGAACTTGCTTATATACAAACTTGTATTTAACCGTTAAAATTAGCACTGCAAAATTTAAAAAAAAAAAATCCTGTTTGCTTCGAAAGCATTACGTTGTTTTTTATTGAGACTGGGCAAACACTTATAATGTATTATCTTGGTTCTCTGGGTCGTAATCACTTATAATGTAATCATTGGTCATAGCATCTGTAACGGACAGAGAACTTAGTACACTGAGTTTCATTCGGTAACATATTTGGTCTGATGTGCACATAAAATAACGTAATAACTCACGAACGTACAGCGAAAACCATTAACGAAAGTTGTCAGCAAAATACCTAAAAAGCAAATAAACTGTAATGCAGAAACTTTGGTCAGGCAGCAACATTAGTGAAATTTTAATTAAATAGAAATTTATCCTAAGCCAGGATGACATCTGGCATTCGTGGTTACAGCAGAGACCATGAGTAATATAATTTTTTAAACTTTTTTAAGTTGTTCTCATTAGCAACATGTTACTGAAAAGCAGATCCACGTTTTTTACAGTCGCAAAATTTATCAATATGTTTTTAACTATGAAACACTACCAAAAGCAAACTTAATGAATGTATTATGACAATTTATTTGGTAGCAGTTAACTATTAAATTGTGGACATTGCCACGAATTTCTTCTAATGGTATCTCTGGTCGAGCGAAGGCTGACACGTGACACCGTTCTCCAGCCAATAGCTATAGAGGTGAGAGAATGAGTGCGTTTACGAATTTATATTGTAGATTATTATTTTTGTTTAGTTAATTACGTGTGATTATGAATAATTTTATTAATGTCTGTAAATTAATCTGTTTGAAGCCGTAGTATGTATAGTTTTTGGCGTAGAAATAAGTAGTGTAAGAATCGTTGGGTGGTCAGACTGGTAACAGTTGAATCCACAAGTATGGCTGTTGGCACCAGATTGTCGCAACACACGGGCGGGTGTCTGAGCTCCGCTGTATGGAGATTGTAATATAAATGTGTAATGTAAATGTGATAATATACATGTTCTGAGCATGTTATGTTCTAATTTGAGCGTTTTAAATGTTGATTTTGAGTAACAGTATTAAATGAATTGAGTAAATCTTTCTTTTCAAACCGTGATTTTCATTCCGATAGTAGCAACAATTCCTATCATTTAGGCGGATTTAAATTTATTAAAAGCACTTTAATTTTAAACTATACAAGGCAGCAGCATGAACGTGTTTACGATGAGGTGGGTCTTCTCGTCCATAACACGCTGTATTTCCCTGCAGTATGGAAATGCTGTTAATCCGTCTGTAAGCGTTCAGTATTTATCCGTACGTCGAATACCGCCACCAATAAAGTTTTCCAAAGGCGAATTTCATACATGTGACTGCTGTCCATGCACACGCTTATGTAATCTTTGATTTTTTCTTTACTTTTTTTATTTTTCAGTTACCAGATATTAACTAGTGACTCTAATTCCTTCTTATGGCTTCCAACACCTAGTGTATGACCAACCCTTTAACACCTGAAATTGCACTTTCAATACTGTTAATTAACTATCCACCATTCTTCCCTTAAATGACTCATCGAGTTTTTCTTTTGCATATTAATGTTATAATTTATTTTACAATCTTACAACTCTATCAGGATTAACAATTTGTACTTATCTTCATTGCGTATCACAATGCGTAACATTCTATTGACATCAAACATTATAAGACCATGTATAAACATTTTTCTTTGCCTTAAGGCTATTTAAATTTAATATAAAAATATTAATGGGACCTACCGCCCTAATGATAATTTGTTCAAATTTCTTTTTGGCTTTCTCGAAACCTCCTCTTATTAACATTACATTTCCATATTATATTTATGACTTCCATCAATACCAATTTCTTCAATTCTATTTTCCTCCACCAAAGATACTGCTTCACGCTTCTAGTAACATCCATGGAGGTAGGAAAAAGGGAGGAGACAGGGTGTCGCTAAAACTGCGAAGCCACCTGTAAACTCTGGATCCGACTGCGCATGCGCGGCGGCCATGTTAGCAGGTTCAAAACATTGGTCTGTTTTCATAACCTTCCCTGTTCATGTTCCGATATTTCAAAATGTTTTATAATGCCATCTTGTGCTGCCTATGGTTACACAAAAAGATTAAATAAGATACAACCTGGAATAACATTCCACATGTAAGTCACGTTGTAATTATTGTTCTTGAAGTGTTTGTAACGCGGTGTCTGCAAGAATTCGATCTGTCATTATAGATTTAAAATGCCTGTTAAAAAAGTTTATTCACAGCTCTCAATAGAACGACGGTGTTATCAAATATTTGTTGAACTAGAGAACCATTGTATCTTAATATTTTTCACGTATGGAACAAGTTCGCCATGCAGCAAATACAATATTCTACGTGATTTAGTCCAGTTGTAATTTATATTGAAAGCGTGTGATGAAATTATTATGATAATTTGGTGCAATGCAAACTAGGAATCGTAATGAAGTCCATTTTGTTGTTATCCGAAATGTAATTCGCGATAAGTTTCATGTGTTTAGTTTCGTTTGCATCGTTTAACTTTTTAGCGGCAATATTAAATCAAATTGTGATTAGGTTGAAATGCAGCCTGCCGCAGAATATTCTTTTTATAATATAAGGAACAAATTATTTATTTGTTATTAGTAATTTCTTGAGCACCATGCTAGTGACACAAGGTGTATCGCGATGCAAACTGCTCCCATTTAAGCTTGCGACTTTTGATGTATAGCAGCAAGGTAATTGCACTGGGAAGTTCTATACTACGGTGGCTCTACAATCTGAAGATGAATTCTTATGTAACTT
Organism: Vandiemenella viatica; assembly: GCA_031002005.1. Classification (NCBI taxonomy): domain Eukaryota; kingdom Metazoa; phylum Arthropoda; class Insecta; order Orthoptera; family Morabidae; genus Vandiemenella; species Vandiemenella viatica. The sequence continues at coordinate 70,937,389 of JARYHS010012519.1, forward strand.
AACGAAACTAATTGAAGGTAAAGAACAACATTTTTTGATATCTGGCTTAGTTCTCTTTTCTTTTGGTCCAAGCCGCATTTCGACCAAACCACGTCACTTTTGAGAAAGTATTTCTCAAGAACTAAGCGAAATATATATAAAAAAAAATTCTTTATTTTCGATTTGTCTCATCGAGTTCCATAAGAATTCATCATCAGATTTTGCGGCACGGTAATGATAGAATCCCATTGCACTGATGCTGCTGGTGAATTTGAATAGGTCTATCAACTACCAGTGCAATATATTCTGGGTAAGCATTAAATTCTTTTGAAGGCTATTTTTAAAATTTCGTATAGGACTTGCTTATGTTTGTAAATAGGTCTAGACTTTTTTCTTGATTTTGTAATCTTTCCCATCAAAGATTTTGAAAGGATTAAAGTTAATGAAACAAAATGTGGAAATATAATCTATTTGAACATCTATCTATTCTGTTTGAAATATCTCAATATGACTGTCAGGTTTTTTTTTTTTTTTTTTTTTTTTTTTTTTTTTTTTTTTTTTTTTTAGACTGTAGCGAGAAAAAAATGTTTTGTGTCGGCGTACAATATTCCTATCAATAATTATTTAACAGCTCTTTTTCGTTAAATTCTAATGTTTGTATATAATATCAGTTAGGATATTTATAAATGTGATCCCAATAAGACTTCATTTTTTAGTAATGCGAAGATTAAAAACGAAGAAATTCTTCCGTTCCATATACATTACCTGTGTTTCTTGGCTCTACCAATATGGCGACCTCCCCATCCCACCGCTCTCTTCTCGGCTTCACTTCGTTGTACGGAGAAGGTCCCTTACGTTGTCTCCACTCTTTTGTTTGATCCATGGTAGATAGATAGATAGATAGATAGATATGTTCACTTTGATCTCATGTGAGAATAATCTCGGGGATGTGGAACAGTACATACACTTATTAGTAATGTCAATATTACTATATAATTGATAATATTATTATATATTGACAACAAGTTAGCAACCACCCATTAGTATAACCAATATCTCCTGTAATCTACAAATACAATCCCGAGTTAATTAATACTTATTATGTGGAACAGTGTATACACTTGTTACCAGCATCTAATAACCAGTTATTTTCTTACCAACCAGTTACCATGTAAGGTTTCACTGTAATTTGTGACTACATATTATATTATGTTAGTTGCTATTTATGTGGAACAGTACACACACCTATTAGCAATATCAATTATATTACCAACAACTCATAAGCAGTAAATTACTTAAAAACCTGTTAATATGATAATTTTTCACAGCAGTTTTTGAGTGCATGCTATCCCATGTTAGTTACTATATATAAGTGAAATTTTGTAAACAGTGTAATTACTTCATTTGTCAAGTTTCAACAGAAAGAAAAACCATATATCATTTTAGTAATTGTGGATAATTTTGTCACCTTCCCCTTCCATACACCATATATACTATTTTATCAGTCATTCTTAGTTACCAAATTCCAAGAAGAAAATTCTTTTACAGAGTAAAATGGGTTCTGAAGTAGAAACTCTTTCAGTTTGGACTTAAAGTAGTTGGGTTTTTGTAGATAACATTTAATTTCTGTTGGTAATACATTGAATAAGGAAGCTCCAGTAAATGTTAGCCCTTTCTGAACAATTGACAGTGATTTGTAATCCTTGTGAATATTATATTTATTCCTAGTATTATGGCTATGTATGTCAGCATTAAGATTGAAGTGTTCAGGATTTTCTACTACAAATGATAATACAGAGTATACATACTGTGCTGGCATTGTTAGAACACCCAGGTTTTTAAATAGATTTCTGCACGGTGTCTGTGGGTTTGCTCCACAAATAGTTCTTATAGCACGCTTTTGCAATTTAAATACCCTCTGTGCTTGTGACGAGTTTCCCCAGAATGAGATGCCATAAGTGAGCAGGGAATGAAAATATGCAAAATATACTAACTTTCTGGTTTCTATATTAGCTATTCTAGATATTACCCTCAGTGAAAATGTTGCAGAATTCAGTTTTTTAAGAAGTTGTTGAATATGCTGTTTCCAGTTCAATTTGTTATCAATATATACACCCAGGAATTTTGTGAAACTGCTTTCATTCGTTGCTTTTCCTTCTGATAATACATTATAGCTGTCCTTTGTTTTATTTTTTGTAACAAACTGAAGTAACTGTGTCTTTTCTACATTAAGTATTAGTTTGTTGGCATTAAACCACCTGTTAATTTTCTTTATAACTTCATTTGCTGTGTTTTCGAGGTTTTGTGCTGATGGGTCTTTCAAGGATATGCTAGTATCATCTGCAAAGAGCACCATGTGTTCATTATCACCTAGTATATGTGGGAGATCATTTATATAGATTAAGAACAGCAGAGGACCAAGAATTGAACCCTGAGGCACACCACATTTAACTATACCCCAGTCTGAGTTTATAACATCTCCTGTATTAACATCTTTCAGTGATACACATTGCTTTCTATTTTCCAGGTATGATTTAAACCAATGTCCTGGCTTACCACTAACTCCATAGTGGTCTAATTTACCTAGTAGAATTTCATGATCAACACAGTCAAAAGCCTTAGCAAGATCACAGAATATACCTAGGGAATTTAATTTTTTATGCATTGATTCCAGTATGTTGTTTACAAAAGCAAAAATTGCTGAATCTGTTGAAACGCCTTGTCTAAAACCAAACTGTACTTTACTGAGTAGGTCATTTTTTTGTAAATGTGCATACACCCTTCTGTACATTGCTTTTTCAAAGATTTTTGAAAATGCTGGTAGAAGTGAAATGGGTCTGTAATTCTCAATTTTTGAAGTATCCCCCTTTTTATAAAGCGGTTTGATTATTGACTTCTTGAGTGAGTCAGGGAAGATACCTTCTTCAAAAGAACTATTACAAATATGACTAATAACTCTACTAATGCTGGTGTTACATTGTTTCACTACATGGGTTGAAATCTCATCATAACCAAATGACTTTTTATTTTTGAGGGATTTAATAATTTTTTCAATTTCATTTTGACTGGTGGGAAATATAGACATAGGTGCTGTTTTTGGTGACAAGGATTTAAGTATTGCTATAGCATCCATATTCCCAATATATTTTCCTTTTATTTTTTCAGCAACTGTTAAGAAGTAGTTATTGAAAGCATTTCCTACATAAGAGGGGTCAGTTACAAGCTTATCATTAATGCTTATAGATATAGGTTTATGTTCAAGGGATGATACAGTTGTTTCTCTTTTAATAATGTTCCAAACACTTTTTATCTTATTATCTGAACTACTAATCTCATCGTTTATGGCCGAACGTTTAGCTTCTTTTATTACTTTGGTTAAAATTCTACAGTAAGTTTTGTAATGTTGTCTGAGAAGCATATTATCAGTATTCCTAACTTTTACATACAATTCCCTTTTATGTCTGCAAGATGTTTTAATACCAACTGTAACCCAATTTTTGTTTACTCGTTTTTGACCAATTGGAACTAGTTTTGTAGGGAGACACCTTTTGTAAATTTCTGAAAACCTTTGGTGAAAGTAATTGAATTTATTGTTTACCCCTTTTAATTTATAAACAGTGCTCCAGTCCTCATTGAGAAGTTCATCATTTAATATTTTTATTGAATTGTTCTTTAATGGCCTAACTCTGACAAATCCTTTCTTTTTGTTACATTCATTTCCCACAACATCCAAAATATTTATTTGAGCATTATGGTCTGACAAACCATTTTCCATTGGAACTGTTTCATATATTTCTAATTTATTGTGCTCTACAAAAATGTTATCAATAATGGTACTACTATCTTTTTGTGTTCTAGTTGGGAAATTTACAGTTTGATAGAGATTGAATGATCTAAGCATTCCTAGAAGATAATCTGTCTGGTTACATTCTACAGCAAAATTTATGTTGAAGTCTCCACAGAGGATAATTTCCCTTTTAGTACGTGATAAGTTTATTAGAACCGCCTCAAGTTTATTACAAAATTTAATGAAGTCTCCTGTGGGAGCCCTATAAACTGTCAGCACTATAAGATATTTGTTTTCTAATTCTAACTGTATTGCACAATATTCAAAATCTTTTTCTATACAGTATTTACTTACATCTAACGATTTTGTCTCGGTATTTTCGCTTACATATATTGCTGCACCACCCATTCTCATCTCTGACCTGCAATAACAAGAAGCTAATCTATATCCAATAAAAGGGAGGAGACCTATTTCAGAATTCTTCAGATGATGTTCTGTCAGACATACGATATTTATGTTAAGATTCAATGATTTTTGGGTTTCTTCTATAGATATTATGAACTCATCAAGTTTGCTTGAGATACCCCTAATGTTCTGATGGAACAAAGCTATTTTAG
>JARYHS010012519.1:70942771-70976740 GCA_031002005.1 Vandiemenella viatica
AGGCAAGCCAAAGTTTCGATACGATAAAACTAGTTTTCGTAGCAGTTGCTGATTCAAAATGCTATTCAGGCATCCTATCAGAAGAAATTGTTCTACTGTCATTGTTGTATACAACTAAGTAAGTGACGTTAAGAGCAAAGTTATAGTCAGAACGGATAAACTTCTTGATCATAAAAATCTAACAATTTCCGTCAAATCGCTTAAATCAGTTAATGGTGATCTGTTACTGTGATCTTAACTGTCTCCTGTAGCACGCTTATTACTGAAAGAAAATTATTGATTTATGTTCACCAATCTAATCTATGTATCAACTAATTTGCTGTCATCACAGCTATAGAAGGATGGAGTTCAATACTGTGAAGACGTAACAATGTTTTTAATTGGTTAGGGCTTTACTACTAGTCGATTTCAAGGTCATTAGGGCACGGAGAACGCTGGGGAAAGTAACGCCAATTATCGCAACCATGGTAAATCGGGAAACACGTCGCGGCATTCGCTTGGAGTAACTTCGGAAAACCAAGGAAAACCGAAGTCAGGACAATCGGACCGATGATCCGACATGCGAATTTCCGAATTCCAGTCTCGAGCGTTAACCACTCACCCAACAAGTTCGGTAAAACAACAACCCCAAAATACCTTCCCAAAGAAGACCCAAATCCTTATCAGTCACTGATATCATTGCTTTCATCTAATGATTTTTCAGATGATTTGAAAAACATCAAGTATTAAGTTCACGATCCTGAATCTTTAAGCAGTGAATGTGATAGAACTGTTTGTGATATTGTGAATGTTGGTCTAACAATAAGATGTCGCGATCGATAATAAGACAAAAACTTATTAGAGAGATTTTATGCAGTGTCATTAGGTTTATATTTAGAATTTATTACAAAGTTAGAATGCAAGGCAGACACACTGTTAACGCATTCGGTTTATTCCGTTAAAGAACTTTCCTTCCTCTATCAAATTCGACTGCACAGCTGAAACAACGATTTCCTTCTGCAATATTCTGATGCTAGGAAGTTCCATATAGGATGGTTTGTTTACCGACTGGATGAGAAAGCCCGCATAGCCGGCTGTATGGTCTAGCGGTGAAGGTTCCCGGCTACTAACTGTGCGGTCGTAGGTTCGAAACTATGTTGGGTGATTTTTTTTTTCCTTTCGTTTTCAAACCATTCCAACATACCCACTCTTACATATAACATATGTAATTTCTGTAATAAACAATTAATAAAAATTAACACATCAGACAAAAAAAACCTATTTCTATTAAATCTTGCTGAATAAAATCTTCCCTAACTGTAAGCACAGGGCTATAAAAAGATTCATCTCTTAAATTAACTCCTCATAACTAACGATTTCTAGCACACTCATCTCTGAAATTTTTGAAAGAGTGACTATTTTCAAAGAACATACCAGATATAACTTTTTTTTAGCTTATGGCTTTACGCCTCGTCGACGTCGAGGTGACGGACTGGGGACAAGGAACGGAAGGACTTCGGCCATGGTCTTTTAAAACATCCATCCCAGCATTCATCTAGAGTGATTTGGGGAAACCATGGAAAACACAAATCTGGATGGCCGTACAAGGAGTTGCATCTGTAGCCTCCAGAATGCGAGGCCAGAGTGTCACTGCTTATCCCATCACACTCAGTCATTACAATCTGTCACAATGTTTAAAAAAACTGCTTCGGTTAAAAAGGTGATTATATAGAAAAAAAGATAATTTTCAGCATTTAAAATGATGAATATATTACAGAAAATAAATTGATTTTGTATCTATAATTGGTTTGGTCACCTTACTTTTGGGATTTTCTTCGTACAATCAACATGGATTCCAGCTGTATTTTTATATATCAGCCTGATTATTTAAGTTGGATAACTGAAGACAAACCAATAAACTTTTAAACTAATGTGCTGATGATAAATTATTTAGTTTGCGTGTTATAGAGGCCGGTAAGAGGAAATTTAAGATTTATTTCCTCATACAGCGTTGTCAAATTTCCTGCTACGTTGTCAGATTGACGGTTTTCTAGCAGTGCTGAAGAGATTTCCGTGTTCAGGGACTAATGTCTCATAGCTAGTAGACATTATCAAAAGTAAAGACACATTTCCGTTTTCCTCCTGTTTGACCTATTATACCTTTATATAATTGATTTCATCCTTTATAACAGTTTGATTCTTTATACAGATTGTCAATATCCATTTAATCACGAAATTTTCTTTCTTTATATATCTTTACTTCGCTTACATGACGGACGGGGCCTTCGTCCTGTAAGTTGTCGCAGCTCTGTGGTAAAGCCGTGGTGTGGTGATCCAACGGTCGTGAGTTCGATCCAGCTTCAAGTTGTATATTTTTCGTTCTTTATTTCCATTTCACTTGTTGATAAATACATAGCATATATGTGTAAAACATAAAGTGTCTACATATGGGTAATAATTATGTTTTACAGAGAATGGTTTAAAAATAATTTCTGATCTCAAATGTCATCAAGACTGAACAAGGAAATACTTGTCATTCTTCCTTAAATTGGCTTTAAGAAAGTTCTTTCTGTGTCCATTGGCAAGTGGCAGTTCTATTCCTACCATATAGTTTTCTAGACTCGCCTCTAGCGTGAAAAGTTCACAAACAATACAGTCGCCATACAATTTGTTAAGCTACTATCATCCTGGAATTATTTATAACCGGCAAAGTGTCGAGGAGTATTGTAGTTAAAAAATCACGAATCTGAACCGCGAAACAGTCTTTGTAAACTGGAAAATACTTTCCTTTGGTTTCTATGAATCCTTGAAAATTAACCCTGCTCTTAATTTAAGAAATTATAATTGAATGATACATTTCTAATTTCGTCCATTTTTAATTTTAAAATAATTTGGTCCTATCTGGCAGTATTGCGGAACGAATTACAAACAGCAAAAGCACTTATTTATAATCAATTAGAATTTTTGGTTAATGGACAAACACGGGAATAATCATCATGTTCGAGGAGGTAGATTTTTTTGTATTACGAAATTACAGAAACAATCACAAAGAGATTATTTCTGAAAAATGTGTTTGCAAGACAGATTGAATGAAACTGTCTTCCTTAGCTGCGTTGTATACACTCTGACGAGGAAGGAAGTACCATTAGCACCATGGTCCTGCGTTTAGCGTTCGAGGTTTCTGAACGGACGGTTCTTAGTTCGAATCCAAGTATTTCAAATTTTTTTAAATTTATTTTTATTCCCTTTATAAACGTTCCGAACCTACACATAGCTTATGCGAAGAATATATCCTTGATTCTTTCCTAACTGCGTCAGGGAATAACATACTCGAAACTGAAAGTGTCAAATGTTTCTCAACCAGCAGTCAACGTAAATATGAACGGTTGTGTGGCGGCAACAGGGAAAGAAAACTACTCGGGATTCTAGCCGCGACGAAATCACATTGTCTGTCCCTTATCAAACGGCTCTCATGTTTCCAGTGGCGGATCCAGGATTTTGGTTTGGGAGAACCTTGAGTGGATTTTGAATTTGGGGGGGGGGGGAGGGTAGGGAGGAGATCTGCCACTGTATGTTTCCAAAATAATTATATTACTTTAGAGCGATATAATTATTATTAGTTTCAGAAACTAATAATTTTTTGTTGGAATTATTTCTCTAATTCTGTAGGGTGACTATAATGTTTATGCATTATGTAAATACATAAGAGGAAATCGCAAAGAACTAATTATTGGTTCAATAAAAAATTAAACTACCATTGTCACTTAAAAATTTACAACCGGATTATTATCGTAGGACAAACATAAATTCTTTTATAACTGGTATAAGTAAAGAAAGTTCGTTGAGAATCGGGCTTATAAGCAGGAGTTCTAAAATTACCGGTTTTTTTTTTCGTTTTCTACAATGCTGTTAATGATTTTGGTAAACACTTACTTTCTGTGCTTTACAGCATTGCGATTTGATATATACAATGGTTAAATATTCATTACTTAATGAGGCATGAAATTTCCTGCGTTTTTTCTTTGTTTGGAATTACTACAGTATAATAACATAAACAAACACTAGCATTTAGCGATGAATGGTGTTGCCACTAGCGTGATTGTTCTTTAGTCTCAGGTGTAAAGATGAACGTTCACGTTTCGTCACCCGTGATAATCGACTCCAAAATCACCTAAGCCTCAACAATTCAAACAAACACAGTCTACCGGTAAAATAAGGTTGATTGTGTCTAAAGACCGGAAGAACGAGCGTCGTGGGTGAGCGGTAACGCTCGGGACTTGTGTTCGGCAGGAGGCGGCTTCTAATCCCCGATCGGCCATCCAGATATGGGCCATCCATGCCTTCCTCAAATCACTCCAGACAAATGCTGAGTTGATTCTTTTAGAAGGCCAGGGCCGAATTCCTTACCGAGAGGCGCGATAGGAGTAGTGGCAAGGATGTCGGTCATGCCCTTTTAAAGGAATAATTCCAGTTTTCATATGGAGTGATTTGGGGAAACCTTCCAAAACCCCAGATCTGCATGACCGAACGAGGATTTCAGTCTATGACCTCCCGAATATGAGGCCAGAGCGTCACCGCTTTTCTAAACCTTTAAATTAAAGAAAATAATTTAATGCTCAGGAGTCCTTACTTTTTGGATTGCCCTCGTATAATTAACGTGTATTCCCACTGTATTTTCAATTACCAGCAGTAATTTCCAGCATTATATAGTGAAATATATAAAATCTTTTGCCGAATGTGCTGCTCGTGTTGAATTATTACGTGTATTATTTTCGCGTTATAAAGGTATTCTTCTTGGTCGAAGGAAGTAGGAAAGTTAAGACTTTTCCCGGTCCCATGTTGCCACATTGGCTATCTACAACGTTGCCACGTCTTCTGATTACTGGCAGTGGTGTAGCAATTTTCCTATACCAGGAATCGTGTCTCATAGCTGGACGGTGTGAAGAGAGCAGACACATTGGCGAAATGAAAAAAAAAATTCCGTCCAGTTTGATCTAGAATATTTTTTTTAAACTTATTACTTCCGTAATAACAGTCTGATTCTTTATACAGATTACTTGAAATTTTGTATCTTTAAATACATATCTTTACTTTGGTTATATAATTAACGAGGTAGTTCTGTATGTAGTTGAAGGTGGCTGAGTGGTAACGCACTTGCTTCTCGACATGGTGGTCTTGGGTTCGAACCCACGTTGTCCCAAATATTTTTTCATTCATTATTTCCTTGCTGTAAAATATATATTATATATGTAATACAAAAACATTATTATATTTTACAGCAAATTGTTTAAAAATAAAGTCTGATCTCAAATGAGAATACACTTGTTGGATGTAGATCGATAACTTTTTGTAAGGGAACTTGTTGTGTGAATATAAGAAACGTTAATTATAAGCAACAATTACAGTTATTTGATTTCTATTTTAATGTGGGTTTTTGGATTTAAAATTACGAAGCATTTATAAACATCTATAAACCCACCCTCCCGCGTAACCCAGAGAGGCTTCGCCTCTACTTCTCCCCCATGCAGGCCGGTGTGGCTTTTGCCATTACTTCCACCGTAGACCTCCCCCTCCCCCCCCCCAAATGCTACAATACCTGCATGGCACATAGCTAGTTGCTACCATCTACTACATTTGTGGACTGAGATATTTCTTTCAGTAATGTTGGAAAGAAGGTTCAAAACTTTAAGCTATTCTATAACTTCATAATAATGCTTATTGCTAAACTGTATAGAAATCAAATCGCTGTAATTGTAGCTTATAATTAACGTTTCTTATATTCACACAACAAGTTCCCTTACAAAAAGTTATCGATCTACATCCAACAAGTGTATTCTCATTGGAGATCAGACATTTATTTTAAACAATTTGCTGTAAAATATAATAATGTTTTTGTATTACATATATAATATATATTTTACAGCAAGGAAATAATGAATGAAAAAATATTTGGGACAACGTGGGTTCGAACCCAAGACCACCATGTCGAGAAGCAAGTGCGTTACCACTCAGCCACCTTCAACTACATACAGAACTAGCCTCGTTAATTATATAACCAAAGTAAAGATATGTATTTAAAGATACAAAATTTCAAGTAATCTGTATAAAGAATCAGACTGTTATTACGGAAGTAATAAGTTTAAAAAAATATTCTAGATCAAACTGGACGGAATTTTTTTTTCATTTCGCCAATGTGTCTGCTCTCTTCACACCGTCCAGCTATGAGACACGATTCCTGGTATAGGAAAATTGCTACACCACTGCCAGTAATCAGAAGACGTGGCAACGTTGTAGATAGCCAATGTGGCAACATGGGACCGGGAAAAGTCTTAACTTTCCTACTTCCTTCGACCAAGAAGAATACCTTTATAACGCGAAAATAATACACGTAATAATTCAACACGAGCAGCACATTCGGCAAAAGATTTTATATATTTCACTATATAATGCTGGAAATTACTGCTGGTAATTGAAAATACAGTGGGAATACACGTTAATTATACGAGGGCAATCCAAAAAGTAAGGACTCCTGAGCATTAAATTATTTTCTTTAATTTAAAGGTTTAGAAAAGCGGTGACGCTCTGGCCTCATATTCGGGAGGTCATAGACTGAAATCCTCGTTCGGTCATGCAGATCTGGGTTTTGAAGGTTTCCCCAAATCACTCCATATGAAAACTGGAATTATTCCTTTAAAAGGGCATGACCGACATCCTTGCCACTACTCCTATCGCGCCTCTCGGTAAGGAATTCGGCCCTGGCCTTCTAAAAGAATCAACTCAGCATTTGTCTGGAGTGATTTGAGGAAGGCATGGATGGCCCATATCTGGATGGCCGATCGGGGATTAGAAGCCGCCTCCTGCCGAACACAAGTCCCGAGCGTTACCGCTCACCCACGACGCTCGTTCTTCCGGTCTTTAGACACAATCAACCTTATTTTACCGGTAGACTGTGTTTGTTTGAATTGTTGAGGCTTAGGTGATTTTGGAGTCGATTATCACGGGTGACGAAACGTGAACGTTCATCTTTACACCTGAGACTAAAGAACAATCACGCTAGTGGCAACACCATTCATCGCTAAATGCTAGTGTTTGTTTATGTTATTATACTGTAGTAATTCCAAACAAAGAAAAAACGCAGGAAATTTCATGCCTCATTAAGTAATGAATATTTAACCATTGTATATATCAAATCGCAATGCTGTAAAGCACAGAAAGTAAGTGTTTACCAAAATCATTAACAGCATTGTAGAAAACGAAAAAAAAAAACCGGTAATTTTAGAACTCCTGCTTATAAGCCCGATTCTCAACGAACTTTCTTTACTTATACCAGTTATAAAAGAATTTATGTTTGTCCTACGATAATAATCCGGTTGTAAATTTTTAAGTGACAATGGTAGTTTAATTTTTTATTGAACCAATAATTAGTTCTTTGCGATTTCCTCTTATGTATTTACATAATGCATAAACATTATAGTCACCCTACAGAATTAGAGAAATAATTCCAACAAAAAATTATTAGTTTCTGAAACTAATAATAATTATATCGCTCTAAAGTAATATAATTATTTTGGAAACATACAGTGGCAGATCTCCTCCCTACCCTCCCCCCCCCCCCAAATTCAAAATCCACTCAAGGTTCTCCCAAACCAAAATCCTGGATCCGCCACTGGAAACATGAGAGCCGTTTGATAAGGGACAGACAATGTGATTTCGTCGCGGCTAGAATCCCGAGTAGTTTTCTTTCCCTGTTGCCGCCACACAACCGTTCATATTTACGTTGACTGCTGGTTGAGAAACATTTGACACTTTCAGTTTCGAGTATGTTATTCCCTGACGCAGTTAGGAAAGAATCAAGGATATATTCTTCGCATAAGCTATGTGTAGGTTCGGAACGTTTATAAAGGGAATAAAAATAAATTTAAAAAAATTTGAAATACTTGGATTCGAACTAAGAACCGTCCGTTCAGAAACCTCGAACGCTAAACGCAGGACCATGGTGCTAATGGTACTTCCTTCCTCGTCAGAGTGTATACAACGCAGCTAAGGAAGACAGTTTCATTCAATCTGTCTTGCAAACACATTTTTCAGAAATAATCTCTTTGTGATTGTTTCTGTAATTTCGTAATACAAAAAAATCTACCTCCTCGAACATGATGATTATTCCCGTGTTTGTCCATTAACCAAAAATTCTAATTGATTATAAATAAGTGCTTTTGCTGTTTGTAATTCGTTCCGCAATACTGCCAGATAGGACCAAATTATTTTAAAATTAAAAATGGACGAAATTAGAAATGTATCATTCAATTATAATTTCTTAAATTAAGAGCAGGGTTAATTTTCAAGGATTCATAGAAACCAAAGGAAAGTATTTTCCAGTTTACAAAGACTGTTTCGCGGTTCAGATTCGTGATTTTTTAACTACAATACTCCTCGACACTTTGCCGGTTATAAATAATTCCAGGATGATAGTAGCTTAACAAATTGTATGGCGACTGTATTGTTTGTGAACTTTTCACGCTAGAGGCGAGTCTAGAAAACTATATGGTAGGAATAGAACTGCCACTTGCCAATGGACACAGAAAGAACTTTCTTAAAGCCAATTTAAGGAAGAATGACAAGTATTTCCTTGTTCAGTCTTGATGACATTTGAGATCAGAAATTATTTTTAAACCATTCTCTGTAAAACATAATTATTACCCATATGTAGACACTTTATGTTTTACACATATATGCTATGTATTTATCAACAAGTGAAATGGAAATAAAGAACGAAAAATATACAACTTGAAGCTGGATCGAACTCACGACCGTTGGATCACCACACCACGGCTTTACCACAGAGCTGCGACAACTTACAGGACGAAGGCCCCGTCCGTCATGTAAGCGAAGTAAAGATATATAAAGAAAGAAAATTTCGTGATTAAATGGATATTGACAATCTGTATAAAGAATCAAACTGTTATAAAGGATGAAATCAATTATATAAAGGTATAATAGGTCAAACAGGAGGAAAACGGAAATGTGTCTTTACTTTTGATAATGTCTACTAGCTATGAGACATTAGTCCCTGAACACGGAAATCTCTTCAGCACTGCTAGAAAACCGTCAATCTGACAACGTAGCAGGAAATTTGACAACGCTGTATGAGGAAATAAATCTTAAATTTCCTCTTACCGGCCTCTATAACACGCAAACTAAATAATTTATCATCAGCACATTAGTTTAAAAGTTTATTGGTTTGTCTTCAGTTATCCAACTTAAATAATCAGGCTGATATATAAAAATACAGCTGGAATCCATGTTGATTGTACGAAGAAAATCCCAAAAGTAAGGTGACCAAACCAATTATAGATACAAAATCAATTTATTTTCTGTAATATATTCATCATTTTAAATGCTGAAAATTATCTTTTTTTCTATATAATCACCTTTTTAACCGAAGCAGTTTTTTTAAACATTGTGACAGATTGTAATGACTGAGTGTGATGGGATAAGCAGTGACACTCTGGCCTCGCATTCTGGAGGCTACAGATGCAACTCCTTGTACGGCCATCCAGATTTGTGTTTTCCATGGTTTCCCCAAATCACTCTAGATGAATGCTGGGATGGATGTTTTAAAAGACCATGGCCGAAGTCCTTCCGTTCCTTGTCCCCAGTCCGTCACCTCGACGTCGACGAGGCGTAAAGCCATAAGCTAAAAAAAAGTTATATCTGGTATGTTCTTTGAAAATAGTCACTCTTTCAAAAATTTCAGAGATGAGTGTGCTAGAAATCGTTAGTTATGAGGAGTTAATTTAAGAGATGAATCTTTTTATAGCCCTGTGCTTACAGTTAGGGAAGATTTTATTCAGCAAGATTTAATAGAAATAGGTTTTTTTTGTCTGATGTGTTAATTTTTATTAATTGTTTATTACAGAAATTACATATGTTATATGTAAGAGTGGGTATGTTGGAATGGTTTGAAAACGAAAGGAAAAAAAAATCACCCAACATAGTTTCGAACCTACGACCGCACAGTTAGTAGCCGGGAACCTTCACCGCTAGACCATACAGCCGGCTATGCGGGCTTTCTCATCCAGTCGGTAAACAAACCATCCTATATGGAACTTCCTAGCATCAGAATATTGCAGAAGGAAATTGTTGTTTCAGCTGTGCAGTCGAATTTGATAGAGGAAGGAAAGTTCTTTAACGGAATAAACCGAATGCGTTAACCGTGTGTCTGCCTTGCATTCTAACTTTGTAATAAATTCTAAATATAAACCTAATGACACTGCTTAAAATCTCTCTAATAAGTTTTCGTCTTATTATCGATCGCGACATCTTATTGTTAGACCAACATTCACAATATCACAAACAGTTCTATCACATTCACTGCTTAAAGATTAAGGATCGTGAACTTAATACTTGATTTTTTTCAAATCATCTGAAAAATCATTAGATGAAAGCAATGATATCAGTGACTGATAAGGATTTTGGTCTTCTTTGGGAAGGTATTTTGGGGTTGTTGTTTTACCGAACTTGTTGGGTGAGTGGTTAACGCTCGAGACTGGAATTCGGAAATTCGCATGTCGGATCATCGGTCCGATTGTCCTGACTTCGGTTTTCCTTGGTTTTCCGAAGTTACTCCAAGCGAATGCCGCGACGTGTTTCCCGATTTACCATGGTTGCGATAATTGGCGTTACTTTCCCCAGCGTTCTCCGTGCCCTAATGACCTTGAAATCGACTAGTACTAAAGCCCTAACCAATTAAAAACATTGTTACGTCTTCACAGTATTGAACTCCATCCTTCTATAGCTGTGATGACAGCAAATTAGTTGATACATAGATTAGATTGGTGAACATAAATCAATAATTTTCTATCAGTAATGAGCGTGCTACAGGAGACAGTTAAGATCACAGTAACAGATCACCATTAACTGATTTAAGCGATTTGACGGAAATTGTTAGATTTTTATGATCAAGAAGTTTATCCGTTCTGACTATAACTTTGCTCTTAACGTCACTTACTTAGTTGTATACAACAATGACAGTAGAACAATTTCTTCTGATAGGATGCCTGAATAGCATTTTGAATCAGCAACTGCTACGAAAACTAGTTTTATCGTATCGAAACTTTGGCTTGCCTTTCTATCTAAGTTAAAAGTAAACCTTGGAAGCTGTACTTCTTTTCATGAAATCATTGAAATTTTTTACCAGTTCTGTTGGCACTGACATTTTGAATGTCCACTTTCAAGTATATTTGTCAGTAATTTTGTGTATGCCACGGTCAACAAAATCCATGTTTTGGATTTCAGAGGATTAACGAAATAATTTCAGGCTAACAGTGGACTAGTTCATACTTGAATACCGTGGCCGGATTCCTTTACAATCCTTGGTAAATAATCTTTTCCGTGACATTTAAAAAATATAACATTCATTTAAAGACTGAATTGGTAAAAAATAAACCAAGAAAACATTTGTGTAAGTTTATCGATACGTGCAGCCTCTCCATTATTTTAGCTTCTCAGTTGGTGTATGTTGTGATTTTAGTGATACACAGTACATTAAACACAAGAAGAACGTAACAGTTCATGAAAATCACTTATGTCCGAGGCTGGAATCGAACCGTCTGCTCCAGGAACTACCCGAGCGCTAACCACCATTCTTCCGGGTCGGCACCCGCGATGCCTACAGTAGCAGCGGATGAGTCCTACCAAGACCGCAGCAGAGGGGTCAACTACTGTTATACACATATTGGCCAGCATTACGTTTCCTTGTTCCCAGTTTCCTGTGTATTCCTCCAAACTATATGTCTCATAAACAACAGTTACAAAATATAGAAACAATCGTTCATTGTCATTCATTATTGATTAGTATCAGCTTCTAAAATATTCGCACTTGTTAAACTTCTGGTTGTATTCTGGGTTACCAGTTGACTGGTAACAATTTCACCCCTCAAATCAGTGCAGGTTCTTTACGGACGACTGTCGGAAGAGTTCACCATAGTATTAACATCAGAATGGAGTGAAAAGTTGGCCTACTATAATAACTTCAAGTAGCAAAAAGGGTATAAATCGCGAAATAAACTAATGATTTCAAACGTGTCCGCTAGCAATCGCAGCAGTTCGTTAATTACCAAATGTTTTAAATCCACGTCCTTGGATACTTACCAATAACGTTTTCGGTAAGAACATCAAACCAACGTTTCACCTGTCGTTTGAGTTTTAACAGCACCACCCACAGAATATTGCTATAGCTAAAAAGGCGTATTAGATTTTTGTTCTTTGCCTGTTTATGAAACACCACTAAAACCACAAAGGTGACAACAATTTGTGGAATTGTGCCTTCAACTACTGACCCCTCATCATGTTTTGTTTTTGTTTTGAAAAGAGTGTTCATTTCGCCTTAAGCAGCTTTCGTTATTAATGGTAGGTGAAAATTAGTTTTTTTTTACGCTAAAATACTGTCAACTCAGAATGCGGTGACGACATCTCATATCACTGACAACAGTCATTTAGTTATAATTTTTTCAGTATGTTTCTAAAATAATTTTAAATGTGGTAGTAAGGGAACAACATGTCTTCATAGCACACCGCAAAATTAACTAACTTCAAAAATCTGCAATTATTTGTCAACGCACTCACCTAAAACTATCTTTACATGGCAAATATTGATTTTATCATTAATATTCAGTTATTTTAAGTGAAAGATGATCGGTATAACGTCTTCCTTTCTTTTGACGCTAGCGTTTCTTCAAAATTAACTTTTTGTTTGAAAATGTTAACTTTTAATGTTCTGTATGGACACGTAATTTCTCTTGAATGTTTTAAAAAACTAAAATGAAGTGCTTTCAATGTCTGCACAACTCTTTTATTAACGAAATACAATCCATATTTTCGTTTCTATAACGAATATGTTAAAATATGTCACGTTTTTTTGTGAGGTGGGTGAGTCTCAATTTTGGATATTAACATGAATGTACCACCTACCGGGTATAGTACTGTCTTGGTAGATGTGTATAATGGGTTGAATAAGTCCCAGGATGAAATGTAGCGATGTGCAATTCAGGTCGTTCGGATTAATATGAGCATGGTAGTACCAACAAATTCTAGTATATCGTTAAAAACAGTCCAAATATCACTTCTACACTTTTATCAACTGCTCAACGGATGTAGATTCTACAATTTCCTCTCGACAGTAACATCTTTTGCACGCTGTTATCATTGTGTCAGTAACCCATTGTATACTTGTAACTTTTTAAAAAGTATTATCAAATTTCTGGTTCCGTATATTAGGCTTTATTAAATTCTGAGTTTCATAAATCGTCTGAACTTCAAAAACTCATGATCTCTTTCCAATCAGTTTCGCTGAGGATAGCCAAGTAGAACCATGTTGGTTCTACACATTTGAATACTGAAGGTTCCAGATTTCAACCCATGGCGCCTGAAATTTGTATGGTTTTCTGTTTGTGAATTACGCTATGTAAGTTCCTTGAATTGGATTTCACGTTAAACCGGAAGTCTAGTCATCAGTCAACTTTGTTTAAACCACACAAATTTACTTACTTTGCCAGTTTGTCTGCAAGTTTCAATTCTTAAATTGATAGTATGTTTTCTCGTCAAAGTTTTGGTATTCAGTTCATAATCCCACAGATATTAGAGTGTTATCACGTGGTACAGTTGATTACACATGATTATTCATTATTTCCCGAACGAATCTTCAGTTTCCGATCTCAAATGAGAAGAACGAAGAAAATACATTTCTTGCAGGACGTTTTGCTATACAGTCCTGACAAAATCTTACAAGTAACTCGACACTGATTAACAGCTGCGAGTATCTCTTATCAACTTTCAGAACTTCGTTGGTGACGGAAAACTTTGGACCTGGCGTTCTGGGGAATGCAGTTTTGATCCCCCGTGCGGGCATCCATTTTTCAATTTTCAATGCTTTCCCAAAATCACTTGAAGCGAATGCCGGGACGGTAGCTTCTTGGAGCCACTGTAGATTTCTTTCGCTATCCTTAACATCAGTTACCTGCCATCTACAATGGTCAAATCAACGAGTTATAAAATCCTAATCGAAAAAAGAAATATAACCATCTTCAGTGTTCTAAAGATCATCGCACCCGTTATTCGTAGTTACAAAATCGGTAGTTGGTTCTGAACTGATCTTCCTGATTGGAAGACTTCCTTTTAGTAAGTAATTGTTCTTTTCTAACTTCTTTACATGCCCTCCTCGATGGAGGAGAATTTCGAAGATCGCTTCTGCTATCACGGTCTACCTATATCCTCCAAGCAGCTTGACAGAAAAAAAGTGAAGCTGAATTCTTAAGACAAGTGAGTTTTTAATCATTTCAAATAATAATACATTCTGTTCCCTTGAAGTTCTATACCTTGTCCACTCTGAACTGGCAGCTCAAGGTTATTTTCCCCTCACCCTTTCCCTCACCTCACCGCCCCCCTCCCATCCTACCTCTCCACGCGGTACGCTGTTTCCTGGCGGGCGAATAGTAAATTTCCCCTTCGGATGTAGGGGTAAGGGCAGCGGAGTGGGGATAAAGCAGACTGACCTTGAGCCGCCTCTCTTAACTGAACTCGCTATAATTTCAGCTGACATTAACACAGGAAATTACTACATCCTACATGTGCTGCCACAACAGGTAACTGTGTCTACAGGCCAATTAGAACGCAATATTACACCATCAGTGAGAGCGTTCGCGTCGTGGAGGTATCGTGACTGCTTGTTAAGCAGAGCTATTGTCGTGGGCAGGCAGCTGATATCCCAGTCAGGCCGGAACGCTGACTATTCTCTGGACTCCATTTGCATTCCAGCAGCGAGACCCTTCTAAATTACTCCTCCGTCTGCCACTCTGGATTTGCCTTCACCGCCAACTCTCGACTTGATGGCCGATTGTCTCCCTTTCATCCCGCCTATCAGAAGCCAGTCTACCGGCCGTACGCCTCACTTTTTTTTCGCAAAGCGCAGTTGCTGTATTTTACTTCGGAAGCAGTTTTCTTTTTCTATGTTTAGCTCCAGAAGGTTCTCGTCCATTAATTCAGTGCGCTGTGGACGCCGCTGTTACCATTTCGATGCCACAGACGTCGGGACATTATTCCATTAAAAAGAGGCTCGATTCGAGTGTATGCATTAAATAGCTTACATCGACTCCGTTTCTGATGCACACTGTAGATCCGGATAGGGTTGACGAAAAAAAAATGGATTTCCGAAAAAGCGGATGGCGTCTGCGGTGATGCGAACAAATAGTAGCCTATTCAGTAATCAGCTGTTTGTTTGAGAAACATAGGTGAAGACAATTTGCTCAAAATTTACGAATCTATTGAATACAGCCACGCGTTTAAAGAACGTTTCAACGAATGATTGTACTCTCAACGTTATAAACGTCGACAACGTAAGGATTATTTTTCCTCAATGAAAAGTAAGTTTCTGGGAATCTGAGATTAATACATTTAAACCATGAAGATAATAAAAAATAGTATTTAAATTAAGCGTTTTGTTTAACTGTTGACTATATGGTAAGTTATTAACAAATTTTGTCATTAGTAATATTTAAGAAAGGAGACTAAGCTGAAAATATTTTTAAATTAATGATCTCCCACTGATAATTGTATTGTAATGAATTGTTTATTCCAAATAAACGTTTCGTCCCTATGGCGTGTTTCATCATGTGAAAACTGTAAGTAGATATGTATTTTAAGGTGACAAAATTACAATTTCTGTACTATTTTTCCTCTGTCCGCCCAACTAAGGTGGCCAGTGTGAATCATGAGAGGCGAGAATAATTTGTGTACTGCCAGAATTCAAATAGGGTTGTTAGACTGTGTTGCATCTGTCTGCGAAACGCGTTACTCACTGTCTTCTGTAAGACAAAAAGTGTATTTCGTTTGTGAAATGTGTAGTTTATGAGTCTGAGAAAGGGGACCGTTCTAGCACACGCCTAGATGATTGCGGAAAACCGCCTGACACCCGCACTCAGGACGGCCGTAAGTTGGTCTAGGACTCAAACCTCGTCCCGTCGAACCTCTCTGACCCTATATCCGGCGTCTTACCGCAATGAGCTACACTGTCTGGACTTCTGTATATATTATTAATTCTTATACAACTTCCGCTACCAGAACTATTTACATACTGTACATTTGCATCCAATGATGGTACCCAAAACTATAATGGGGCGTCCTTGAATACGTGAAGTGTTTTTTCGGAAATTTGGAACCCCCTCCCCTTTATGAGGTTTGGTGAGATCTGGTGAGTTGAAATCTCGAGCTGACGACCACGTTATTTTTGGAGACTTTTTCTTTTTTGCTCTCCTGATTTCGAGGAATTAAAAAGATGTCCACCCCCCTCCCGCCTTGGTGATTATTTCGCCGTAACCGCCCCCCCCCCCCGTTTTTCCCTTCCATTCCACTACACATAATTAATGGACGCCCCTACGATTGAAATGTGAAAAGAAACAAACGGTTTATCAAAAATAAAACAATTCGTTAACAAGCCGTCTTTGATCTAAAAAACACTTAAGAAGCAAGGGCAGAACACAGTGTGTAGTTCTCGACGGTGAGCGTTCATCACTTACCGAGGTGAGGTCCGGGGTTCCCCAGGGAAGCGTGATAGGGCCTTTGTTGTTTCTCATATTAGATTTGTGTGACGTAATAAGGGGGATGAAAAGATTATTTGCCGATGATGCTATTATTTATCGTGAAATCAAAACCCAGGAAGACAGCGCTTTGTTACAAGACGATATTATGAAAATAATTGCGTGGTGTAAAGACTGGCAGTTGGTGTTAAACGCTAAAAAGTGCCAAGTCATGCGTATAAGTAAAAAGGTGACACCATTTAGCTCTGAATATACAATTAATGGTACTGTCCTTAGAACTGTAGATTCCGCTAAATACCTAGGGGCAACAATTCGTAATAATTTGTCGTGGAATGAACATATCGAGAATATAATTGGGAAAGCAAATCGTATGCTCCGATTTCTAGGTCGTAATTTAAAACAATGCACTCCGGAAGTTAAATCGATTGCGTATAAGTCACTAGTGCGTCCTCACTTGGAATATAGTTGTTCTGTATGGGGTCCCCATCAAAAGGGGTTAATGGAGGCATTAGAGAGGGTCCAGAGAAGGGCCGCCCGATTCGTGACAGGTATATATAGTTGGAGGGAAAGCATAAGTGCGATGTTGAAGGGGTTATGTTGGGAAGACCTGGAACACCGAAGGCGTTGCTCTCGACGGAAGCTAATTGAAAAATTCACGACTGACGTATTTCAGAATGACAGCAAAGAAATATTGCTACCAGCAACATTCGTATCTCAAAATGACCGTGAAAATAATATAAGAGAAATCAGGGCCAGAACCGATTCTTTTCTGTATTCATTTTTTCCACGAGCGATTAGGGAATGGAACAGGAAGGATTTACCGGGTGAATAAACTTAAAATACGACAGGAGTAACTTAAGATAAAGCTCTCTGGCCATCCTTATCAGGGTTTTCCGTGGTTTTCCCGGATCACTCCTCGCGAATGCTGGGATGGTTCCTCACAATAGCCCATGGGCGCCTCCTGCCATATCCTGTACATCCCTTCCAAACTATTACCCTTTCGGATAGGTGCAATGCACCCTCTGCCACACACTTTTAGTGAATCGCAGAGTAATAGTAATAGTATGCGACGAAGCTAAAAATTATTCCCTTATTCTCAAATTATTTATTCAATAACGAAAAACTAAGTTTTGGTTATCCGATTGCGGATAAAAATTACGAAATTTACAATGCTGAATCAGAGTCATTTACCGAAAGTTTCACAGTTGGAGTAAATAAATGTTACACAAAGTTTAATCATAATTTGTTTTCTACAAAAATTAATGTGGATGTTATGAGCTTTCCATTCATTAGTGTGGATTAATTTGCTGCCGACAATCACCAGACAGCATCTGAAGTGGTAGCAACATGGGTAAATAGTAATTCCGCGCCAATTGTGTACGCAAGGTGTTTTTTTTTTTTTGAAAAGAAAAGGCCCACTCTCCTCTTCAAACACATGCAGCTCATCGAAATTTTAAATATGGTTAATTATTTATAACCGTCGAAAATGGTAGTATTTATTGTTAAGTCTTGAAATAAAAATTGCTGTTCAGAAAGAAACATCGTTTGGTTTATTTATAGCAGTTTCTTCAAATTAACATCCAGTCTTATAACATGTTTCACATCATATTAGAGTTCTCATACCATGTAACTTAAATACTGAAGTAGATGGGGCCTATGTGGGATGAATAAGTATGGTTAATATTCATAAATTAATTATCAACATTAATAAATGGGATTCTAATTTTGATTTTATGAAGGGGTGAAAATATGGATTTTGCAAGAATCTCGATGTTATTTGGAATACAGGAGAACTGTCACAATATGACATTTATTTAGTATCATTGGCGATTACAAGTCTGAGCGAATTTACCTTTAATATTAACACAAGTAGGCAAAATCACAAAGCAACACTCAGAGGTACAATTAGCCGTTATGATGACGTCAGGTATATCTATCATAATACTGTGACTTTACATTTCAATAAATGAGGGCGCCACGAATGAACAATATGCCATTAGAAAAGTAACTAGTTCTGGCAAATTATGCCGCTAGCTTAGGGGCTTTTCAGTTACAAAGTTAGAATGTGTATCTGTCCTCTCAAAGACGCTAAGGGTTCAGATTCGCGGAATGCACAATCAGATGGCTTGGTAGTAATATTTTACCATTGTAGTTCTGCGTCTGATGTCTGCGGCGATGGAAGACAGCCCACAGTACGGGAGCTCCATCTCAGAAGGCGGCTACACTCAGGCCCCTTCTGGTAATGAGCATAATCGCATTACTGACTGTGTCGACGTGCGGAAGCAGCTCCAGCAATTGCCTCGCTATGCAAGCCGGCAGCGTCAGATTTCCGACACCAGTTGTCGTACAGTTAGCGAGAAAAGCCAACTTTCGGAGTCCGCCATAGAATGAAGCTCGTCGCTCTTTATCTCCGAGGAAACCTCTGGCTCCGCCCCTTGCAGTCTCGAAGATCACATTTAACAGAAAATTTCCAGGATTTTAAGTTATGTACTTATTTGGATTGGATCTTGAGGTTGGCCACCTAATGTCACGTTATATTCCCTATATCTTATTCACCCCGCGTGTGAAACACGGAGGTCGGAAATATTCGGCTAAGTTCGCGGGGTGAGAGCGTATTCGGGTGGCGGGTTTTTAACACCAGGTCAGTAGCCTTTGTTCACTCCCCATCCCGAGGTCACAGGAAGTTCTCCGGCAAATCCCTTTATCCACGACATCCTGTCGCTGTGGCTCGGGAAAGCCTCGATTAGCTTCAAGCCTACTCCGCACTATAAATTGTTTAATATTCCTTGCAACAAGATACACTGAATGTTCACCATTGCATTACAGTCCTCACTTATAATCTTGCGTACTTTAGGAAATTAAAAAAAAAAAGAACCTACTTAGGTGGTCGCCCAAGATTTATGAAAATTAACCTAATATTTTGATTAATATTATAAAAAATGCGCTTTAGAATGTGGCGACGATCAGCGTCACATTATAATACGCACCCTGCGATGTGTACATGTTAAGCGCCAAATACACAATGATGACTAGGATTCGGATCGTTTTGACAAGACGTATTTTTTTCCTGGCTTTTTTTTAAGCGGAAATGCTGAATTAAACAGTGATTGAACGTTTCTAACTGTATTTTTATGGCATATAAATGAATATTCAGGCCACTTTCCTAGTTTTGGTCATATTACGATAATATTTATGGTCATATGGTGATATTTTAAGGAAAACTTGGTAATTCCTTAATAGTCCCGGCAATTCATTAGATGTATAGATGACAAGACATTACAAAAATGTACTCCTATTATATATTGGAGGAAAAAACATAACTATTTGTCACTGAATTGGTCAACATTCACATGTCAAGAATTAAAGTTATACATTACTGTCACTCTCTAAACATTATGTTCCGCCAGCCTTAAAGTACAACAATGCAGCAGCAGCATGCCTGTGTCGAACCGCGTCAATCAGTATCTCACTGTCTCCAATACTTTTGAAAATAATCTTCAGTAAGTGTTAAATTTGCAGTGGATCAGGTAGTACCGAACGAAAATGAAATTTTCTGAAAGTGGGAAGTTACGGAGTTATTAAAAGAAATTTGTAGAGAAATATTTTAGAAGAGATGAAAATTCTTTTCTGTAAAATATGTAAAATGAAAGTGAGTTCAGCAAAGCGAATTAAAATTTAATTTCCCAATAGTGTAGTGAGTGAATGGAAGCAAGCAATGCTGTCTATGCAAAACCGACACGATAAAATAAATTATGTGTAATTGACCATGTATTGATGTATAGTAAATTTAAAGCTTCGGTCATATTTTGTAATTTTAGGTAATATTTACTCATTTTTAAGGCTATATTTGCAAACATGTTTCTATAATTTTTAGGTCATAAAGGATACGAAACCTAATGATGACCAATAAACTGTTACTGCCAGGCCAAAGAACCTTACGAAACTAGCCAAAAATAATACGTAATTGTAACAAGCCGCGCGGTCGCCACGTTACAAGGTGCATTTTTATTATTATATATGTAATAATATAAGAGTAATTTACATAAATCTTGGGCGACCACCTAAATAGATTTTTGTTGTTATTTTATAAAGTACGCAAGATTCCAAGTGAGGACTGTAATGAAATGGTGAACATACAGTGTATCTTGGTAAAGCGAATATTCAAGAATTATTGAGCTATGTAGGCTTGAAGCTAATCTGGTGTTCCCGAACCTTGGCGACAAGGAGTCGCGGATTTGGGGTTTGCCGGACCACACACTCTGCTCCCTAAGGATAGGCGGTCAACAAGATTATTCACCGGGCGGGAAATGCCTGCCGCCAGAACACAGAGTCGTCCCCGAACGTAGCCGAATATGTCCGACCTCTGTTAGATACTCTGGCCAAATCACATATCGAGGATATCACGTGACATTAGGTGCCGACCTGAAGATCCAATCCAAATGAGCGTATAACTTAAAATCCTGGGAATTTCTGTTGTATGTGAGCTTCGAGACTGCAAAGGGGCGGAGCGAGAAGTTTCCTCGTGGACCGAAGAGCGAGGAGCTGGACATTCTGACATTCTGACTTCGATCTTCGAGTCCGAGCTATGCGAGTCTAGTCTGAGGTGGACTTGGAAAGTTGGCTTTTCTCGCCAACTGCCGTTGTACGATATCTGGCTGCCAGCTTGCCTTGCTGGAGCAAGCTTATCACAGCAACACAGCCGGTAATGCGATGATGCGCATTGTCAGACCAGAGATGCCTATAGCCGACTTGTGAGATAATCTCCCATATCGTGGGTCCGCTACAGTCACCGCAGACATCAGACGCAGGACTACAATGGTAACTTATTACGACCAAGCCATCTGATTGTGCATTCCGTGAAACAGAACCTGTAAGCGACTTTGAGAGGATAGGTCCATGTTCTCACTTTGTAATTGTAAAAACCCCTGAGCTAGCGGCATAATTTGCCAGAACTAGTTATTTTCGAATGATATATTGTTCATTCTGGCGCCCATGATTTTCTTTTTTAACTGTAAAGTCACAGTATTATGATACCTTTGTCTGAGGTCGTCATAACTTGTATTTTTCATTGTTTCCAATTGTCATTATTTCTTGCATTTTGATTCTGAGATATATTTAAAAGTAAATATACAATTTTTTGCTTGCTCATGACGGCTAATTGTCACTCTGAGCGTTGCTTTTATGATTTTGCCAATTTGTGTTAATGTTAACGGTAAATTCGCTCAGACTTTTAATCGCCAGAGATAAGAAAATAAATGTCATATTGTGACAATTTTTCCTAAATTCCAACTAACGTCGAGATTCTTGCAAAAATAATAAATTTTCACTCCTTCATAAAAATTAAAATTAAAAATCCACAATTATTAATCATAAAGGTATGAAAGATAATTGTAACGTAGTTTGCCCACCAAGGCACCCACTACAGTAATGGACGCCGCCCAAAAACTACACAAACTACAGCTTGTGGAAACCACACAAACCACAAATAAATTTACAAATTTTGATACAATTATTCATTAATCAAAGCAAAATAACGTAATATTAATATCAATAATGATAATAAAAAGATTGTAGGTTTGTGAGATTGTCACAAGGTTAATGAATAAAGAGTTTTTCAAAAATGACCGGTATATTTGAAAAATCAATAAAAACTAAACGGACAGCGATAGAAATACACCGATGTTGCAATATGCTTGGGACAACAGTAAATTTTCAGTCAGACAAACTTTCGAAATTACTTACAATTTTCAACAACAGATGGCGCTGCAGTCTGAAAAAATCTAAAGTACGATTATTTTAAGGACTAAACTATTTTTTCACAGCAAACTTGCAATCTGTGAACAGCACACGCTTACAGCAGAAAGACGACTTACAGAATGGCGAACTCACAGACTGCGTTTATTTCTATATCTTTCAAATCGCCTGCAGCGCCATCTGTTGTTGAAAGGTGTAACTAATTTCGAAAGTTTGTCTGCCTGAAAATTTACTGTTGTCCCAAGTATATTGCAACATCGGTGTATTTCTATCGCTGCCCGTTTAGTTTTTATTGATTTTTCAAATATACCGGTATTTTTGAAACACCTGGTATATACGTCTGTTAAGTTTTATGTAATACCTTTGATACCAATTTCGTTTCATCAAAAGTACGCTATTGAGCAGTCTTCGAGGTATGTGGTAACAGCGCAAAGGTTGAGTATCCTTGACCCTGATGTGTCTATTCTACCTAGACAACGGTAATGAGAATTCAAGGCTCTGTATTGTGTTTGAATAGAAACGACAGCGGCGGACTGCGCTGGGGTCGAGTTGATTCATGCAATGCAGACAGATGTGACCTCTCTGATTCTGAGAAACTGCACGGTGCTCAGACCCCGTGCTATAAACAGACGAGAAACGCCAGAGAGTTTTTCTCTAGCCGGAAATTGGGTACACTTCTCCACCACAGTAATATAAACTCATACATCTAGAATATAGACGAAGTAGTTACAGACGCGGTAATATGACTAGACGTTATTATATAGCCTATATATATACCTTGGTGGGTCGACAAAATTAAGATGATAGGCGACAATAAATTATTATAAAGCACTATAGTTTTGATATTTCACGTGTAACGAAAGTATGTAATCCAAGAGCTCCTCTGTCATGTATTAAGATAATGTAAAGCTAGTTTACACGTATAAATACAATTCCAGGCTAAAGGAGACACAGAATGAATAAGTTCAGTTGAGACATGATATTTCTAGAATATACTAAGGAAAAAAACCTACCTGTATGAATTGTTCAGAAAGTCTTATAAATGCGTGAGATTGTATGTGGAGGTATCTACAAAATAATGTAAAATAAAATTAACTACATATACAAGGACTGCATAACCGCGGTTAGAATACACTGTAAAAATGTTTAAAATGTCATTTATTATATTTATCGTTGCTGTAAGATTTCTGCTACCAATGACCAATAAAACAGATATTCAGTGACATTTTTCAATATGAATTCAGTATGAAAAATAAAAGTATGAATAATCTGTTTATTCATTCAAGAGAAATCAACATAAAGCTTACATTAACATGTTTCCACTCAATTTCCTCCCTTAGGTTAAATTGACCTCAGTCGTCATTACGACTTTGAAGTGAAATATGGTAAAAGAAGAGAATAATAAGCAACTAGTGCCCAATTTATGCTGCTTTCAACTGTTACCCAGTCCCTTTGTAACTCCGCGATACAGTGTGCGGTGCCCCAGCGCACTGGGTTACATTGGCAGGTATTTTTTAATCAATAGAAATTTTAAAAGAAAGGGTAGCAGAAGAGATAGTAGGTGAAGATCAGTTTGGGTTTAGAAAAAATCGTGGTACAAGGGAAGCAATTCTGGCTTTAAGATTAATACTTGAAGGGCGGATTAAGAAAAACAAAAATACTTTTATGGCGTTTGTTGATTTAAAAAAACTTTTGATAATGTTAGGTGGGACAAGTTGTTCAAAATTTTAAAGTATCGAGATAGATGAATAAACTATATAAGAATCAAGTGGCTGTAATAAACGTAGAGAAACATGAGAGACACGCGTCAGTTAAAAAGGGTGTGATACAAGGTTCTAATCTATTCCCATTAATATTCAACTTGTATGTAGAAGAAGCAATAAAGAAAATCAAAGAAAAATTTCCATGTGGTATAAGTGTTTAGGGAGAAAAAAATCAGTATGCTACGATTTGCTGATACATTGTCTTGTCAGCAGAAAGGGCTGAGGATATTGAGAAGTTACTGAATGGCATGAACAAAATACTGAAGGAAGATTGTGTACTGAATATAAATCAAAACAAGACAAAAGTGATGAAATGTAGCAGAAATGATACCAATACTAGTAGATTAAATATAAAAATAGGATCGGATGCAATAGGAGAAATAAGAGAATTCTGTTACTTGGGAAGCAAAATTACAACCGATGGCCGAAGCAAGAATGATGTTAAAAGCAGAATAGCACTAGCAAAAAGAGCATTAATGAAAAAGAGAAACCTTTTAGTTTCAAATATTGATCTAGGAATTAGAAAATACTTTTTAAAACTCTATGTGTGGAGCACAGCACTTTATGGTAGCGAAACTTGGGCTTTAGGAATATCGGAAAGAAAGAAAACTGAAGCATTTGAATGTGGTACTACAGAAGAATGCTGAAAATTAAGTGGACTGACAAAGTAAGAAATGAACGAGTTTGGAAATGATGGGTGATGAAAGAAGTTTGTGGAACAAACTTACAGAAAGAAGGCTGGTAGGTCATGTTTTGAGACATGCTGGATTGGTTAAATTGCTGGTGGAGGTACCAGTCAAAGGTAAGAACTGTAGAGGAAGACAGAGATTAGAATACATGAAGCAGATAATTGAGGAAGTGGGTTGTAATGGGTATGCAGAGAGTAAGAGGTCAGCACAAGATAGGAAGCGATGGAGGACTGCATCAAACCAGTCGAAAGACTAACGAAAGCAAAAAAAAAAAAAAATAATAATACTGAGAGTTTTCGAATAAAAATTGCTTTAAACATAATACCAGAGAGGGAAAAGATTTTTTTATATCTGATTTAAAAATAATAAGTTAACCGCTAGTCTGACTCAGTGCGCCGAGGAGCCGCAAACTGGAGTGGGGTGATTTTGTGTATGTATGTGTGTGTGTGTGTGTGTGTGTTGATGGCATTCGGCTACTTATGCCATACAGCCAGCTCAACGTGATTATCATAACTGTTTCAGTGTATCGTTTTCTCAAGTACATTGTTACTACTAAGTAAAGTCACGTGGGAATGACTGGACGGACAGGACATTTATACAAACAAGACTTAAACACCCGTGAAGCCAGCACTCCAGCCCCTACGCAACCGAGGCCTGCAAATCAAGGAGACGCAACTGGGCCGGCAACCGCAGCCAGTCGGCTCGAGACGTGACCTGCACGACATAAGTAGGGATCAAGCGCTACGGCAAACATGAACGACCTCACCATTTAGGGCGTTTTCACATACACCGGCAAAGCTGGAGCCGAAGCAGGTTCCGGTGCCGGCGAGAGGGGATTTTCACACACACCGACAAAACCGGAGTCGGCGCCAACCTTTTTGCAGTAGGTTTTTAGCTTTGGCAGCAGAAAGATGCGTACGTCAATCAACAAACGATATTATAATAGATTATTATACCTTAGAAGGAAGTACAGAAAATATTTTACTAACACACAGCGCTGAATACTTGTTCTATTCACTTAAAAATAAAAAGAGGATTAGAAAAATAATGAAATATATTAAGTACGCAAATATTCTCCTATATTTTTATTTCATTGAATAATTTTACTGAGCTAGTATTTTTTTTTAATACTATGCAATGACTGCAACTGGAATCTATGAATCGGACACAAGAAACGTTCAACTTATTATATTTTTTCTTTTGATTTTTAAGTATCAGAAGCAACCTTTATTGACTTACATGACACCAACTGATTGGGAATAAGCATAAGTAAAGTAAACGGAAGGCGCAAAAAGAGATGTATACATTTCTGAAAGAAGAATTCAAAGTAGAAACAACTGAAAGTTGATAAATTATACATTTATTATTAGTGATAACAATACAGAATAGTTTATACAATTTTTTTAATTTGCCATGGTAACGCTCCCTGGATTCTGACAAACTATCTTTGGGTCGATATTAAAAAATAATAGCACAACCAGACTTTACTGATGTTTTACTTTACTTTACTTAAAATTGTAAATGTGGTTGTTCTGTTTTTTGTGGTATCCACTCAAAGATACTTTGTCAGTATTGAAGAGCCATAGCCGTGGCAAATTTAACAAAATAAATCGTGTAAACTATTCTGCCTTGTTATTACTAATAAGAACTTAGCAACTTGTTCTTTTCTTCCTTTCACTTCGAAATCTTATTTAAAAAAATGTATATACAGTATCTCTTCCCATGCCTAAAGTTTTTTCTGTTCCGTTTTTGAAATAGTTGTCTGTTTTATCTCCACCAATTCAATTAATGTCACGATATAGTGATACAAAACTACGAAGAAAATTGTTATGACTGAGATTAGAATCTTATAAACCGATGCCAGAGCCGGCGCCTGTTTTGCCGGTGTGTGTGAAAACGGCCTTACACTTTAAAGCAACAGCAGGTGGTCACTTCCAATAAAAAGTTTGGGATCTACAAAAAACAGTTCGCACTATCGCTCTTCAGAAAAGAAAAGAAAAAGTGATTCATTTGGTAAAAGTCTAACGAATGTCTCTTACTTTAAAAGCAGAATTGAAATCGGCTGTAGAGGAAAGAAGCAGATTAGTACTAGCAAACTAATCTTTTACAAAAGGTGATCCAGCGAATGATAGTAAATGTATCAAATGACAAAACTGTGAATTTTGTCTTCCCATGTCACCTGGAGCTGCCGAAGGTGCATGTCTTGGTAAAAATGGAGGGAGAAAGGGAGACTAGCTGCAAGAACGAC
This sequence comes from Vandiemenella viatica, assembly GCA_031002005.1. Taxonomy (NCBI): domain Eukaryota; kingdom Metazoa; phylum Arthropoda; class Insecta; order Orthoptera; family Morabidae; genus Vandiemenella; species Vandiemenella viatica. The sequence continues at coordinate 70,969,794 of JARYHS010012519.1, forward strand.
GAAGAGGCCGGGCCTTACGTTACTAGTTTCCGATGGCGGCAGCCGCCTTCTGGTAAACACTAGTACAAAGTGGTGCACCTGCACTCCAGCGTAAGCAAACTGTATGGTGCTGATTGACTTCGTTTCTACGCAAGCATTTACAAGCGACTTATAGTATGAGTTGATGCAAACTCCTACTGCATCACAAGAGCCTTCGCTGGTGCAAGCCATCTCATCATGAAATGGTAATACATTGCAACGATCAAAGACAGTTTGTGTACTTTCTGTTCGTTTAGTTCTACCATTTAACGGAGACTTTCACGATCTGGAATATTAACCGAGCTAAGACGGCAGCATTAACGGTGCTGAAAGACAGACCATGTCTTATATGACCTTCAATCAGTTTACTTTGTTAATTTAAACTTTGAAGTATTCTGGCGCAATTTATTTGACATTTGTCTATTCGGTTTAACTTAAAGCCATTTAGTTATGATCATTCTCTGTTTATAACAATCTGATTGATCACTTCAAGAAATAGTTGCAATCGTATGTAGTATTTTGAGTGCATTATTTCTAGTCAATGTGTCGTGATCTTTCATATTTTTCCTTTTTATTTGCAGGATTAATGATTTGTTAAATGTATATTAATTCTTGTGTTCATATTAGCTGTAAATGCGCCGCAGTCTACAATCTTTATGAATAATAAAGAAATATCAACCTATTATCCTATTCACCCTTTTCCAGTGGTTTTAATAATTTCAATATTCAATGTCGACGTAAAATATGAAATATTCAAATTGCAATCTACCTTATTTAGTTCTGTAAATAATAACTATAAAAATAACTACCCCAGGCGTCCACCCTTTACAGGCTCTTCGCTTTGTCGACGTCGAGGTTATTAGGGGCGAAAGAGGATTGGGAACAATAAACGGGAAGGAATCCGTCAGCGCCTTCTGAATAAACCATCCTATCAATACATAAAACTACTTAAAAAAATACACACACACACACCATAAGAAACCGATTTAACGATGGTCGTACGGGGATTGAAACCCGCATCCTGAGATTTGTCAAGCCACAGCGTTATCGCTTGCTTGCTGGATGTTGAAGCTCTGGAGGCATAGCTTACACAAGCACACTTAAAAGTAATAAACACGAAATGAACATGTTCCATGAATAATAACTAAAGAATGCCGTTTATTGAAGAAGCGAGTTGAGCCTTGTGCAATGAGGGCTCTGTACTACAATAACCCAAACACGTATCCCACATATGGTGGCTCAGAAGGCAGTCGGTTGGCTCAAAAATCAAAGCCTAACACTTTTTCAAATCAAGTATCGAATTCTGCTCTACGGCTCTGCAACGCTGCTCTGCGTTGCGCTCGCGCTGATAATTACACTGAAGAGCCAAAGTAACTGGTATAGGCACGCGGTATGCAAACACAGAGATATGTAAACACTCAGACTACGGCGCTGCGGTCGGCAACGTCTATATAAGACAACAGGTGTCTGGCGTAGGCGTTAGATCTGTTACTATAACTAGAATGGCAGGTTATCACCATTTACATGATTTCTAACGTGGTGTTATAGTCGACGCACGAGAGACGGGACATAGCATCTTGTTCAGTCTGCCAGTAAAGGCCCCTGCCAGGCAGACCTCACACACAACGCGCCTGCACGCCGGGATACATATACGACTCCAAACAGGCGCAGAGACATCAAAACAAACCAGGAAAACAAATAGAATCATCTAGAAGCTAAGTGGGACTATTTCTTACAGAGGTCGCCGTACTACCACACAACGGAATTCCTGCGCCAGGCCGCCTATATAAGCGTAGCCGGCCGCTCCACCGCCAGTTCCGGCCTGACCGCGGAACCAGCTTCAACTACAGAAGACCACCGGAAGTTCGCGAGAAGTAGAAGCCGTCTCTCTACCCCGGATCAGGACCAGGCTAAATTTCTCGACGGTCATCCGCTAACTGTACCACATTGTTATTGTTTACCAGTGTTTTGTGTACATAGTAATAAACCTCAAGGAACCATTAAGTGTAGTTCACTTCAGTGGCGACAAGGTTGGGATAAGAACTCTCGACCATCATGGCTACGCAGCAGCACCTACGGAATGGCAACAGTTCCTCCAAGGACTTCTACATCAGTTCTTCGAATCTCAGAGACAACTGATTGCGGAAGTCAGGAATCTCCGCCAACCCACGGCCCCGCCTCCGTTCCCAGCATTCAACGACGACGTCGAAGAATGGGAGACCTACGAGAAGCGCATAAAACAACACTTCGCAATTCATCACATATCCAAAGAAGAAGACCAGCGTGCATATTTCCTTTCCTGGAACCAATCAAAGATGTATGTCTTGCTCACCAAACTTCAGCCACAAGACCCCGACACCCTCACCTTCACGACAATCTGTACGACACTGAATGCATACTACAGACGCCGGTACCATGTCGTCGCGGCCCGCGTCGAATTCTATCAATGCCGGAAGAAGCCCGATCAGACGTATCGCCAGTGGGCGGCCGAACTCCAAGGCCTTAGCAGAAAATGTAAGTTTCAAACTCGTTGTTCCCACGAATCCTACGCCGACGACATGGTGCGTGATCACATCATACAGGCTGCACCAGATGCCGCACTCCGGCATGACGCCCTCAAGTTAGAGGACCCATCCCTGGAGCAGGTCATCGAACTTGCCTACAAATTCGAAATATCTACGGCCGCAGATCGCCGCCTGGAGTCCTGGGCGGATGTGGCCGCAATCCGAACCGACGTAGAGGACACACAGGACGTCGCCGCCATCCAGAGCTCCCAGTCGCGCTCCTCCCGACACCACAACCGGGGACCGCTTCCTCAGAAGGACATCGAACCGGCCCGTTCCGGCAGGGGCACCAAGTCTCGGCAGCAGCAGCGGATCCCGCAGCGCCGACGCCGCAGCCCGCTCCGCCTACCCTCCTGCCCCGCCTGTTATTCAGCACATGAGAGGGAAAATTGTCCGGATCGTTGGGCTGAATGCTCACGTTGCGGCAAGGAAGGACACCTGGCGTCCGTCTGCCGCACCAACACCACCAATGCCAATCCCGGCTCTCGCCGCCCAGGGTCTTACCAAGACAGGTTGAGCGGCGCACCTATGGATATCAATCAGGTAGACACTTCCACAGCATCCAAACTTTTTATTGACGTTACGGTCAATGGCAAGCCCTGCGCCTACAAGTCGACACAGGAGCAGCAGTCTCATTGCTTAATTATACTACTTATGTGCAAATTGGCTCGCCCCCCCTCTCGCCGGCCCCCAAGCGCCTCCTGACATACAACAAACAGGAAATAGCACTCCTGGGACAATTCACAGCAAACGTCATGTATAAGTCTGTACATCGTTCAGTCCCCTTTTTAGTAGTTAACAGTTCTCTCACAGCAGACTTATTTGGACTGGACGCTTTCCGCTTATTCGGATTTTCAATTGAGGATAACATACACCTCGTATCTCAGCATGTTCCTTTTCCTGAAGTGGACGCCCTTTGCACCGAGTTTCAGGACCTGTTCTCACCAGGCGTCGGCTGTGCAAAGGACTTCGAAGCATCACTCCAACTCCGGCCGGACGTACGGCCTCGATACTTCCGGGCACGCCAGGTACCCGTAGCGCTTCAACAACCACTTCAGGAAGAACTTCAACGTCTCCAAGACGAAGGGATCCTCCAGCCGGTGCGGTTCAGCCCCTGGGCCACGCCGTTGGTCATAGTTCAGAAGCCAGGACGCCGCTTACGTCTCTGTGGTGACTTTAAGACCACCGTCAACCCGCATCTGCTGGTAGACGACTATCCACTTCCGAGACCGGACGACCTCTTCCGTAAACTAGCAGGAGGTACCTACTTTACAAAAATTGACCTGGCAGAAGCATACCTTCAAATCCCTTTGGATATCCAGTCCCGACAATACACAGTCATCAACACTCCCTCTGGCCTCTTCCAACTCAACCGGCTCATGTTCGGCTTGGCCAGTGCTCCAGCGATTTTTCAACGGTATCTCGAACAACTTCTCCAGGATATTCCGGGATGCATCAACTATCTCGACGACATAGTCGTCACGGGACCCTCCGCTGCCGAACACATGACCAACCTCCGCCTACTCTTCCTCCGCCTCCGTGCAGCAGGATTGAAATGCAACCTTTCCAAGTGTCAATTTTTTCAACAATCCATTTCCTACCTGGGTCACATCATCGCTCAGGAAGGCATTCCCCAGCATTTTCCTATGTGGACGCTATTTCCAACTTACCTCGGCCTCAGGATCTACATCAGTTGAAATCTTTTTTAGGCAAGATTTCATACTACAGAAAATTTATACCCTCAGCAGCACAAGTGGCAGCACCCCTGTACCACCTCTGTCGCAAGAATGTCCCGTTCCGTTGGACCCCAGCTTGCGAGACCGCATTCCACACCCTTAAACAGCAGCTCAAGTCCGCAGCATGCCTCATGCCATACACTCCAAACCTCCCCTTGATACTTGCCACAGATGCATCCGATTACGGTGTGGGGGCAGTTCTGTCTCATAAATTACCAGATGGCACGGAACGCCCCGTAGCTACATCTCCAAAGCCCTATCGGCTGCTCAGCTTAAATATTCTCAAATCGAGAAAGAGGCGCTAGCTATTGTTTTTGCCTGCTCCAAATTCTATTCCCTTTTATATGGGATTTCTTTTCATCTCATTACCGACCACAAGCCACTCCTATCTATTTGATCCGTCCACACGTCTGCCTACCAAAACATCCCACCGCATCCAGCGTTGGGCACTATTCCTGTCCCAGTTCAGATATACCATGCATTTCCGTACCACCTCCAGGCATGCCAATGCAGACGCCTTATCCAGACTACCGCAGGGACCAGACCTTGCCTTCGACAAGTCGGAACTTCTGGTGTTCCAGATCGACGATGACATACAAGAAGCACTGAAGACATTTCCAGTCACGGCCTCAAAAGTCGCGGCAGCCACAGGGGAGGACCCCCTCCTCCGTGTCATCCGACACCACATCCAACACGGGTGGCAAACACGTTCCCCTCCACGCCATCATCAAGACCTCAAGTTCTACTACTCCATCCGCCACCAGCTCTCAGTAGTAGAGGGAGTGCTCCTCCGCACAGAACCAAATTCCACCCCGAGGTCGTCGTCGAGATCCTACAACCGACAATCCTCCAAACTCTCCACCAAGGACACTGGGGAATTGCCCGCACCAAATCCCTTGCCAGACGCCATGTATTCTGGATCGGCCTTACCACGGATGTCACGAAGATGGTGCGGCGCTGTACCATCTGTGCCCAACAACTGCCCCGCCCCCCTCAAAAGTTCCTTTCCTGGCCGGCACCGTCCGGACCCTGGGAACGCATTCACCTCGACTTCGCTGGCCCATTCCTAGGCCACCAGTGGCTCCTAGTGACGGATGCCTTTTCCCACTTCCCATATGTCGTCCGTTGCTCCACAATCACCACAGAGGTCACCATTTCAGCCCTCACGAAGATCTTTTCCATCGAAGGATTACCATACGCTATCGTCACAGATAACGGACCGCAATTTCGAAGTCGGGAATTCCTATCCTTCTGTACCGCCAACAATATCCAACACCTCCTCACCCCGCCCTTCCACCCCCAATCTAACGGGGAGGCGGAACGGCTAGTCAGAACATTCAAAACCCAAATGACCAAATACACCACAAGTCACAAACTCGAAGAGGCATTGACACTCTTCCTCAGTTCCTATCGAACCACTCCAGTGGGGGCCAAAAGCCCGGCGGAATTGCTGCATGGCCGCCAACCTCGCACTCTCCTCCATCTCCTCTTACCCCCGCCCAAAGTACAGGTACCTTCGGGCCCATTCCGTTTCACCCCGGGCTCCCTAGTCTGGGCCCGCGGGTTTGGCTCCCGGGCCGGTTGGCTTCCGGGGGTCATCCAGCGGCCCCGGGGCCGCCAACTGTTCGACGTCAGCCTGGATGGCCGGATAGTGCGACGCCATCGAAACCAACTACGTCCCCGCTACCCCACGGCACCGTCCTCTTCCACCACGGCACGGCCATCCACTTCTTCCTCTCCTTCCCTGCCACCTCCACCACTCCTGCCGTCTAACCGTTGCTCAGGGACAGTTACAGCGCCACCAACGACGCCACAACCTGTCGGTCGCTCCGACACCCTTCAGCCGCAGCCTCTCGACCACCTGCGGGGACCATCTTCAGCGCCCCCCGTACAGCCCCCGGCCATCGACGCCGACGAACCGATGCCGTTAGCTCCACAAGTACCTCCACCACAACCTGCACCACGACGCAGGTCGGCACGCATCGCCAGGGGAACAGCTCCGTACTCCCCTGGAGGTAGCCTTCATAGTCTGCTCCAGGGCGCCGCGGCAGACGACCTCGCAGACGTCGCAGACATCGCTTCCCCCCCCCCCCCCGGGAGGGAGGTATGTTCAGTCTGCCAGTAAAGGCCCCTGCCAGGCAGACCTCACACACAACGCGCCTGCACGCCGGGATACATATACGACTCCAAACAGGCGCAGAGACATCAAAACAAACCAGGAAAACAAATAGAATCATCTAGAAGCTAAGTGGGACTATTTCTTACAGAGGTCGCCGTACTACCACACAACGGAATTCCTGCGCCAGGCCGCCTATATAAGCGTAGCCGGCCGCTCCACCGCCAGTTCCGGCCTGACCGCGGAACCAGCTTCAACTACAGAAGACCACCGGAAGTTCGCGAGAAGTAGAAGCCGTCTCTCTACCCCGGATCAGGACCAGGCTAAATTTCTCGACGGTCATCCGCTAACTGTACCACATTTGTTATTGTTTACCAGTGTTTTGTGTACATAGTAATAAACCTCAAGGAACCATTAAGTGTAGTTCACTTCAGTGGCGACAAGGTTGGGATAAGAACTCTCGACCATCATGGCTACGCCAGCAGCACCTACGGAATGGCAACAGTTCCTCCA
>JARYHS010012519.1:70977740-71171606 GCA_031002005.1 Vandiemenella viatica
TCAAAAAACAGAACAACCATATTTACAATTTTAAGTAAAGTAAAACATCAGTAGTCTGGTTGTGCTATTATTTTTTAATATCGACCCAAAGATAGTTTGTCAGAATCCGGGAGCGTTACCATGGCAAATTAAAAAAATTGTATAACTATTCTGTATTGTTATCACTAATAATAAATGTATAATTTATCAACCTTCAGTTGTTTCTACTTTGAATTCTTCTTTCAGAAATGTATACATCTCTTTTTGCGCCTTCCGTTTACTTTACTTATGCTTATTCCCAATCAGTTGGTGTCATGTAAGTCAATAAAGGTTGCTTCTGATACTTAAAAATCAAAAGAAAAAATGTAATAAGTTGAACGTTTCTTGTGTCCGATTCATAGATTCCAGTTGCAGTCATTGCATAGTATTAAAAAAAAAATACTAGCTCAGTAAAATTATTCAATGAAATAAAAATATAGGAGAATATTTGCGTACTTAATATATTTCATTATTTTTCTAATCCGTTTTTATTTTTAAGTGAATAGAACAAGTATTCAGCGCTGTGTGTTAGTAAAATATTTTCTGTACTTCCTTCTAAGGTATAATAATCTATTATAATATCGTTTGTTGATTGACGTACGCATCTTTCTGCTGCAACAGCTAAAAACCTACTGCAAAAAGGTTGGCGCCGACTCCGGTTTTGTCGGGTGTGTGTGAAAATCCCCTCTCGCCGGCACCGGAACCTGCTTCGGCTCCAGCTTTGCCGGTGTATGTGAAAACGCCCTAAATGGTGAGGTCGTTCATGTTTGCCGTAGCGCTTGATCCCTACTTATGTCGTGCAGCGCACGTCTCGAGCCGACTGGCTGCGGTTGCCGGCCCAGTTGCATCTCCTTGATTTGCAGGCCTCGGTTGCGTAGGGGCTGGAGTGCTGGCTTCACGGGTGTTTAAGTCTTGTTTGTATAAATGTCCTGTCCGTCCAGTCATTCCCACGTGACTTTACTTAGTAGTAACAATGTACTTGAGAAAACGATACACTGAAACAGTTATGATAATCACGTTGAGCTGGCTGTATGGCATAAGTAGCCGAATGCCATCAACACACACACACACACATACAAATCACCCCACTCCAGTTTGCGGCTCCTCGGCGCACTGAGTCAGACTAGCGGTTAACTTATTATCAGATATAAAAATAATCTTTTCCCTCTCTGGTAAGCAATTTAAAGCAATTTTTATTCGAAAACTCTCAGTATTATTATTTTTTTTTTTTTGCTTTCGTTAGTCTTTCGACTGGTTTGATGCAGTCCTCCATCCTTCCTATCTTGTGCTGACCTCTTCATCTCTGCATACCCATTACAACCCACTTCCTCAATTATCTGCTTCATGTATTCTAATCTCTGTCTTCCTCTACAGTTCTTACCTTTGACTGGTACCTCCACCAGCAATTTAACCAATCCAGCATGTCTCAAAACATGACCTACCAGCCTTCTTTCTGTAAGTTTGTTCCACAAACTTCTTTCATCACCCATCATTTCCAAACTCGTTCATTTCTTACTTTGTCAGTCCACCTAATTTTCAGCATTCTTCTGTAGCACCACATTCAAATGCTTCAGTTTTCTTTCTTTCCGATATTCCTAAAGCCCAAGTTTCGCTACCATAAAGTGCTGTGCTCCACACATAGAGTTTTAAAAAGTTTTTCTAATTCCTAGATCAATATTTGAAACTAAAAGGTTTCTCTTTTTCATTAATGCTCTTTTTGCTAGTGCTATTCTGCTTTTAACATCATTCTTGCTTCGGCCATCGGTTGTAATTTTGCTTCCCAAGTAACAGAATTCTCTTATTTCTCCTATTGCATCCGATCCTATTTTTATATTTAATCTACTAGTATTGGTATCATTTCTACTACATTTCATCACTTTTGTCTTGTTTTGATTTATATTCAGTACACAATCTTCCTTAGTATTTTGTTCATGCCATTCAGTAACTTCTCAATATCCTCAGCCCTTTCTGCTGACAAGACAATGTATCAGCAAATCGTAGCATACTGATTTTTTCTCCCTAAACACTTATACCACATGGAAATTTTTCTTTGGTTTTCTTTATTGCTTCTTCTACATACAAGTTGAATATTAATGGGAATAGATTAGAACCTTGTATCACACCCTTTTTAACTGACGCGTGTCTCTCATGTTTCTCTACGTTTATTACAGCCACTTGATTCTTATATAGTTTATTCTTCTATCTCGATACTTTAAAATTTTGAACAACTTGTCCCACCTAACATTATCAAAAGTTTTTCTAAATCAACAAACGCCATAAAAGTATCTTTTGTTTTTCTTAATCCGCCTTTCAAGTATTAATCTTAAAGCCATAATTGCTTCCCTTGTACCACGATTTTTTCTAAACCCAAACTGATCTTCACCTACTATCTCTTCTGCTACCCTTTCTTTTAAAATTTCTATTGATTAAAAAAATACCTGCCAATGTAACCCAGTGCGCTGGGGCACCGCACACTGTATCGCGGAGTTACAAAGGGACTGGGTAACAGTTGAAAGCAGCATAAATTGGGCACTAGTTGCTTATTATTCTCTTCTTTTACCACATTTCACTTCAAAGTCGTAATGACGACTGAGGTCAATTTAACCTAAGTGAGGAAATCGAGTGGAAACATGAATGTAAGCTTTATGTTGATTTCTCTTGAATGAATAAACAGATTATTCATACTTTTATTTTTCATACTGAATTCATATTGAAAAATGTCACTGAATATCTGTTTTATTGGTCATTGGTAGCAGAAATCTTACAGCAACGATAAATATAATAAATGACATTTTAAACATTTTCTACAGTGTATTCAACCGCGGTTATGCAGTCCTTGTATATGTAGTTACTTAATTTTATTTTACATTTTGTAGATACCTCCACATACAATCTCACGCATTTATAAGACTTTCTGAACAATTCATACAGGTAGGTTTTTTCCTTAGTATATTCTAGAAATATCATGTCTCAACTGAACTTATTCATTCTTTGTCTCCTTTAGCCTGGAATTGTATTTATACGTGTAAACTAGCTTTACATTATCTTAATACATGACAGAGGAGCTCTTGGATTACATACTTTCGTTACACGTGAAATATCAAAACTATAGTGCTTTATAATAATTTATTGTCGCCTATCATCTTAATTTTGTCGACCCACCAAGGTATATATATATAGGCTATATAATAACGTCTAGTCATATTACCGCGTCTGTAACTACTTCGTCTATATTCTAGATGTATGAGTTTATATTACTGTGGTGGAGAAGTGTACCCAACTCCCGGCTAGAGAAAAACTCTCTGGCGTTTCTCGTCTGTTTATAGCACGGGGTCTGAGCACCGTGCAGTTTCTCAGAATCAGAGAGGTCACATCTGTCTGCATTGCATGAATCAACTCGACCCCAATACAGAGCCTTGAATTCTCATTACAGTTGTCTAGGTAGAATAGACACATCAGGGTCAAGGATACTCAACCGTTGCGCTGTTACCACATACCTCGAAGACTGCTCAATAGCGTACTTTTGATGAAACGAAATTGGTATCAAAGGAGTGCGTTCTATTACATAAAACTTAACAGACGTATATACCAGGTGTTTCAAAAATACCGGTATATTTGAAAAATCTATAAAAACTAAACGGGCAGCGATAGAAATACACCGATGTTGCAATATACTTGGGACAACAGTAAATTTTCAGGCAGACAAACTTTCGAAATTAGTTACACCTTTCAACAACAGATGGCACTGCAGGCGATTTGAAAGATATAGAAATAAACGCAGTCTGTGAGTTCGCCATTCTGTCAGTCGTCTTTCTGCTGTAAGCGTGTGCTGTTCACAGATTGCAAGTTTGCTGTGAAAAAATAGTTTAGTCCTTAAAATAATCGTACTTTAGATTTTTTCAGACTGCAGCGCCATCTGTTGTTGAAAATTGTAAGTAATTTCGAAAGTTTGTCTGACTGAAAATTTACTGTTGTCCCAAGCATATTGCAACATCGGTGTATTTCTATCGCTGTCCGTTTAGTTTTTTATTGATTTTTCAAATATACCGGTCATTTTTGAAAAACCTTTATTCATTAACCTTGTGACAATCTCACAAACCTACAATCTTTTTATTATCATTATTGATATTAATATTACGTTATTTTGCTTTGATTAATGAATAATTGTATCAAAATTTGTAAATTTATTTGTGGTTTGTGTGGTTTCCACAAGCTGTAGTTTGTGTAGTTTTTGGGCGGCGTCCATTACTGTAGTGGGTGCCTTGGTGGGCAAACTACGTTACAATTATCTTTCATACCTTTATGATTAATAATTGTGGATTTTTAATTTTAATTTTTATGAAGGAGTGAAAATTTATTAATTTTGCAAGAATCTCGACGTTAGTTGGAATTTAGGAAAAATTGTCACAATATGACATTTATTTTCTTATCACTGGCGATTACAAGTCTGAGCGAATTTACCGTTAACATTAACACAAATTGGCAAAATCATAAAAGCAACGCTCAGAGTTACAATTAGCCGTCATGAGCAAGCAAACAATTGTATATTTACTTTTAAATATATCTCAGAATCAAAATGCAAGAAATAATGACAATTGGAAACAATGAAAAATACAAGTTATGACGACCTCAGACAAAGGTATCATAATACTGTGACTTTACAGTTAAAAAGAAAATCATGGGCGCCAGAATGAACAATATATCATTCGAAAATAACTAGTTCTGGCAAATTATGCCGCTAGCTCAGGGGTTTTTACAATTACAAAGTGAGAACATGGACCTATCCTCTCAAAGTCGCTTACGGGTTCTGTTTCACGGAATGCACAATCAGATGGCTTGGTCGTAATAAGTTACCATTGTAGTCCTGCGTCTGATGTCTGCGGTGACTGTAGCGGACCCACGATATGTGAGATTATCTCACAAGTCGGCTATAGGCATCTCTGGTCTGACAATGCGCATCATCGCATTACCGGCTGTGTTGCTGTGATAAGCTTGCTCCAGCAAGGCAAGCTGGCAGCCAGAAATCGTACAACGGCAGTTGGCGAGAGAAGCCAACTTTCCAAGTCCACCTCAGACTAGACTCGCATAGCTTGGACTCGAAGATCGAAGAAGTCAGAATGTCCAGCTCCTCGCTCTCTTCGGTCCACGAGGAAACTTCTCGCTCCGCCCCTTGTAGTCTCGAAGCTCACATAATAACAGAAATTCCCAGGATTTTAAGTTATACGCTCATTTGGATTGGATCTTCAGGTCGGCACCTAATGTCACGTGATATCCCGATATGTGATTTGGCCAGAGTATCTAACAGAGGTCGGACATATTCGGCTAAGTTCGGGGAGACTCTGTGTTCGGCGGCAGGCATTTCCCGCCGGTGAGTACTTGTTGACCCATCCCAGGGAGCAGAGTGTGTGGTCCGGCAAACCCCAAATCCGCGACCTTGTCGCCAAGGTTCGGGAACACCAGATTAGCTTCAAGCCTACATAGCTCAATAATTCTTGAATATTCGCTTTACCAAGATACACTGTATGTTCACCATTTCATTACAGTCCTCACTTGGAATCTTGCGTACTTTATAAAATTACAACAAAAATCTATTTAGGTGGTCGCCAAGATTTATGTAAATTACTCTTATATTATTACATATATAATAAAAAATGCACCTTGTAACGTGGCGACAGCGCGCGGCTCGTTACAATTACGTATTATTTTTGGCTAGTTTCGTAAGGTTCTTTGGCCTGGCAGTAACAGTTTATTGGTCATCATTATGGTTTCGATCCTTATGACCTAAAAATTATAGAAACATGTTTGCAAATATAGCCTTAAAAATGAGTAAATATTACCTAAAATTACAAAATATGACCAAAGCTTTAAATTTACTATACATCAATACATGGTCAATTACACATAATTTATTTTATCGTGTCGGTTTTGCATAGACAGCATTGCTTGCTTCCATTCACTCGCTACACTATTGGGAAATTAAATTTTAATCGCTTTGCTGAACTCACTTTCATTTTACATATTTTACAGAAAAGAATTTTCATCTCTTCTAAAATATTTCTCTCCAAATTTCTTTTAATAACTCCGTAACTTCGCACTTTCAGAAAATTTCATTTTCGGCCGATACAACCTGATCCATGCAAATTTAACACGACTGAAGATTTTTTCAAAAGTATTGGAGACAGTGAGATTGATTGACGCGGTTCGACACAGGCATGCTGCTGCTGCATGTGCACTTAAGGCGAAGGAAAATAAGTTTAGAGAGTGACAGTAATGTATAACTTTAATTCTTGACATGTGAATGTTGACCAATTCAGTGACAAATGGTTATGTATTATAATATTAGTAAATTTTATCTATCTATTCATCTAATGAATTGCCGGGACTATTAAGGAATTACCAAGTTTTCCTTAAATATGACCATATGACCATAAATATTATCGTAATATGACCAAAACTAGGAAAGTGGCCTGAATATTCATTTATATGCCATAAAAATACAGTTAGAAACGTTCAATCACTGTTTAATTCAGCATTTCGCTTAAAAAAAAGCCAGGAAAAAAATGTCTTGTCAAAACGATCCGAATCCTAGTGTATTTGGCGCTTAACATGTACACATCGCAGGGTGCGTATTATAATGTGACGCTGATCGTCGCCACATTCTAAAGCGCATTTTTTATTATGTAATTCAAAATATTAGGTTAATTTTCATAAATCTTGGGCGACCACCTAGAGTTTTTTTTGTTGTAATTTCCTAAAGTACGCAAGATTTCAAGTGAGGACTGTAATGCAATGGTGAACATTCAGTGTATCTTTGTTGCAACGAATATTAAACAATTTATAGTGCGGAGTAGGCTTGAAGCTAATCGAGGCTTTCCCGAGCCACAGCGACAGGATGTCGTGGATAAAGGGATTTGCCGGAGAACTTCCTGTGACCTCGGGATGGGGCAGTGAACAAAGGCTACTGACCTGGTGTTAAAAACCCGCCACCCGAATACGCTCTCACCCCGCGAACTTAGCCGAATATTTCCGACCTCCGTGTTTCACACGCGGGGTGAATAAGATATAGGGAATATAACGTGACATTAGGTGGCCAACCTCAAGATCCAATCCAAATAAGTACATAACTTAAAATCCTGGAAATTTTCTGTTAAATGTGATCTTCGAGACTGCAAGGGGCGGAGCCAGAGGTTTCCTCGGAGATAGAAGAGCGACGAGCTTCATTCTATGGCGGACTCCGAAAGTTGGCTTTTCTCGCTAACTGTACGACTCCTGGTGTCGGAAATCTGACGCTGCCGGCTTGCATAGCGAGGCAATTGGTGGAGCTGCTTCCGCACGTCGACACAGTCAGTAATGCGATTATGCTCATTACCAGAAGGGGCCTGAGTGTAGCCGCCTTCTGAGATGGAGCTCCCGTACTGTGGGCTGTCTTCCATCGCCGCAGACATCAGACGCAGAACTACAATGGTAAAATATTACTACCAAGCCATCTGATTGTCATTCCGCGAATCTGAACCCTTAGCGTCTTTGAGAGGACAGATACACATTCTAACTTTGTAACTGAAAAGCCCCTAAGCTAGCGGCATAATTTGCCAGAACTAGTTACTTTTCTAATGGCATATTGTTCATTCGTGGCGCCCTCATTTATTGAAATGTAAAGTCACAGTATTATGATAGATATACCTGACGTCATCATAACGGCTAATTGTACCTCTGAGTGTTGCTTTGTGATTTTGCCTACTTGTGTTAATATTAAAGGTAAATTCGCTCAGACTTGTAATCGCCAATGATAACTAAATAAATGTCATATTGTGACAGTTCTCCTGTATTCCAAATAACATCGAGATCTTGCAAAATCATATTTTCACCCCTTCATAAAATCAAAATTAGAATGTTGATAATTAATTTATGAATATTAACCATACTTATTCATGCCCACATAGGCCCCATCTACTTCAGTATTTAAGTTACATGTATGAGAACTCTAATATGATGTGAAACATGTTATAAGACTGGATGTTAATTTGAAGAAACTGCTATAAATAAACCAAACGATGTTTCTTTCTGAACAGCAATTTTTATTTCAAGACTTAACAATAAATACTACCATTTTCGACGGTTATAAATAATTAACCATATTTAAAATTTCGATGAGCTGCATGTGTTTGAAGAGGAGAGTGGGCCTTTTCTTTTCAAAAAACACCTTGCGTACACAATTGCGCGGAATTACTATTTACCCATGTTGCTACCACTTCAGATGCTGTCTGGTGATTGTCGGCAGCAAATTAATCCACACTAATGAATGGAAAGCTCATAACATCCACATTAATTTTTGTAGAAAACAAATTATGATTAAACTTTGTGTAACATTTATTTACTCCAACTGTGAAACTTTCGGTAAATGACTCTGATTCAGCATTGTAAATTTCGTAATTTTTATCCGCAATCGGATAACAAAAACTTAGTTTTTCGTTATTGAATAAATAATTTGAGAATAAGGGAATAATTTTTAGCTTCGTCGCATACTATTACTATTACTCTGCGATTCACTAAAAGTGTGTGGCAGAGGGTGCATTGCACCTATCCGAAAGGGTAATAGTTTGGAAGGGATGTACAGGATATGGCAGGAGGCGCCCATGGGCTATTGTGAGGAACCATCCCAGCATTCGCGAGGAGTGATCCGGGAAAACCACGGAAAACCCTGATAAGGATGGCCAGAGAGCTTTATCTTAAGTTACTCCTGTCGTATTTTAAGTTTATTCACCCGGTAAATCCTTCCTGTTCCATTCCCTAATCGCTCGTGGAAAAAATGAATACAGAAAAGAATCGGTTCTGGCCCTGATTTCTCTATATTATTTTCACGGTCATTTTGAGATACGAATGTTGCTGGTAGCAATATTTCTTTGCTGTCATTCTGAAATACGTCAGTCGTGAATTTTTCAATTAGCTTCCGTCGAGAGCAACGCCTTCGGTGTTCCAGGTCTTCCCAACATAACCCCTTCAACATCGCACTTATGCTTTCCCTCCAACTATATATACCTGTCACGAATCGGGCGGCCCTTCTCTGGACCCTCTCTAATGCCTCCATTAACCCCTTTTGATGGGGACCCCATACAGAACAACTATATTCCAAGTGAGGACGCACTAGTGACTTATACGCAATCGATTTAACTTCCGGAGTGCATTGTTTTAAATTACGACCTAGAAATCGGAGCATACGATTTGCTTTCCCAATTATATTCTCGATATGTTCATTCCACGACAAATTATTACGAATTGTTGCCCCTAGGTATTTAGCGGAATCTACAGTTCTAAGGACAGTACCATTAATTGTATATTCAGAGCTAAATGGTGTCACCTTTTTACTTATACGCATGACTTGGCACTTTTTAGCGTTTAACACCAACTGCCAGTCTTTACACCACGCAATTATTTTCATAATGTCGTCTTGTAACAAAGCGCTGTCTTCCTGGGTTTTGATTTCACGATAAATAATAGCATCATCGGCAAATAATCTTTTCATCCCCCTTATTACGTCACACAAATCAAATATGAGAAACAACAAAGGCCCTATCACGCTTCCCTGGGGAACCCCGGACCTCACCTCGGTAAGTGATGAACGCTCACCGTCGAGAACTACACACTGTGTTCTGCCCTTGCTTCTTAAGTGTTTTTAGATCAAAGACGGCTTGTTAACGAATGTTTTATTTTCTGATAAACCGTTTGTTTCTTTTCACATTTCAATCGTAGGGGCGTCCATTAATTATGTGTAGTGGAATGGAAGGGAAAAACGGGGGGGGGGGGCGGTTACGGCGAAATATCACCAAGGCGGGAGGGGGGTGGACATCTTTTTAATTCCTCGAAATCAGGAGAGCAAAAAAGAAAAAAGTCTCCAAAAATAACGTGTCGTCAGCTCGAGATTTCAACTCACCAGATCTCACCAAACCTCATAAAGGGGAGGGGGTTCCAAATTTCCGAAAAAACACTTCACGTATTCAAGGACGCCCCATTATAGTTTTGGGTACCATCATTGGATGCAAATGTACAGTATGTAAATAGTTCTGGTAGCGGAAGTTGTATAAGAATTAATAATATATACAGAAGTCCAGACAGTGTAGCTCATTGCGGTAAGACGCCGGATATAGGGTCAGAGAGGTTCGACGGGACGAGGTTTGAGTCCTAGACCAACTTACGGCCGTCCTGAGTGCGGGTGTCAGGCGGTTTTCCGCAATCATCTAGGCGTGTGCTAGAACGATCCCCTTTCTCAGACTCATAAACTACACATTTCATAAACGAAATACACTTTTTATCTTACAGAAGACAGTGAGTAACGCGTTTCGCAGACAGATGCAACACAGTCTAACAACCCTATTTGAATTCTGGCAGTACACAAATTATTCTCGCCTCTCATGATTCACACTGGCCACCTTAGTTGGGCGGACAGAGGAAAAAATAGTACAGAAATTGTAATTTTGTCACCTTAAAATACATATCTACTTACAGTTTTCACATGATGAAACACGCCATAGGGACGAAACGTTTATTTGAATAAACAATTCATTACAATACAATTATCAGTGGGAGATCATTAATTTAAAAATATTTTCAGCTTAGTCTCCTTTCTTAAATATTACTAATGACAAAATTTGTTAATAACTTACCATATAGTCAACAGTTAAACAAAACGCTTAATTTAAATACTATTTTTTATTATCTTCATGGTTTAAATGTATTAATCTCAGATTCCCAGAAACTTACTTTTCATTGAGGAAAAATAATCCTTACGTTGTCGACGTTTATAACGTTGAGAGTACAATCATTCGTTGAAACGTTCTTTAAACGCGTGGCTGTATTCAATAGATTCGTAAATTTTGAGCAAATTGTCTTCACCTATGTTTCTCAAACAAACAGCTGATTACTGAATAGGCTACTATTTGTTCGCATCACCGCAGACGCCATCCGCTTTTTCGGAAATCCATTTTTTTTTCGTCAACCCTATCCGGATCTACAGTGTGCATCATGAAACGGAGTCGATGTAAGCTATTTAATGCATACACTCGAATCGAGCCTCTTTTTTAATGGAATAATGTCCCGACGTCTGTGGCATCGAAATGGCAACAGCGGCGTCCACAGCGCACTGAATTAATGGACGAGAACCTTCTGGAGCTAAACATAGAAAAAGAAAACTGCTTCCGAAGTAAAATACAGCAACTGCTCTTTGCGAAAAAAAGTGAGGCGTACGGCCGGTAGACTGGCTTCTGATAGGCGGGGATGAAAGCGAGACAATCGGCCACCAAGTCGAGAGTTGGCGGTGAAGGCAAATCCAGAGTGGCAGACGGAGGAGTAATTTAGAAGGGTCTCGTTGCTGGAATGCAAATGGAGTCCAGAGAATAGTCAGCGTTCCGGCCTGACTGGGATATCAGCTGCCTGCCCACGACAATAGCTCTGCTTAACAAGCAGTCACGATACCTCCACGACGCGAACGCTCTCACTGATGGTGTAATATTGCATTCTAATTGGCCTGCAGACACAGTTACCTATTGTGGCAGCACATGTAGGATGCAGTAATTTCCTGTGTTAATGTCAAGCTGAAATTATAGCGAGTTCAGTTAAGAGAGGCGGCTCTAGGTCAGCCTGCTTTATCCCCACTCCGCTGCCTTTACCCCTACATCCGAAGGGGAAATTTACTATTCGCCCGCCAGGAAACAGCGTACCGCGTGGAGAGGTAGGATGGGAGGGGGGCGGTGAGGTGAGGGAAGGGTGTGGGGAAAATGACCTTGAGGTGCCAGTTCAGAGTGGACAAGGTATAGAACTTCAAGAGAACATTATGTATTATTATTTGAAATGATTAAAAACTCACTTGTCTTTAAAGAATTCAGCTTCACTTTTTTCCCTCTCTGTCTAGCTGCTTGGAGGATATAGGTAGACCGTGATAGCAGAAGCGATCTTCGAAATTCTCCTCCATCGAGGAGGGCATGTAAAGAAGTTAGAAAAGAACAATTACTTACTAAAAGGAAGTCTTCCAATCAGGAAGATCAGTTCAGAACCAACCACCCATTTTGTAACTACGAATAACGGGTGCGATGATCTTTAGAACACTGAAGATGGTTATATTTCTTTTTTCGATTAGGATTTTATAACTCGTTGATTTGGCCATTGTAGATGGCACGTAACTGATGTTAAGGATAGCGAAAGAAATGTTCAGTGGCTCTAAGAAGCTACCGTCCCGGCATTCGCTTCAAGTGATTTTGGGAAAGCATTGAAAATTGAAACATGGATGCCCGCACGGGGTATCAAACCTGCATTCTCCAGAACGCCAGGTCCAAAGTATTCCGTCACCAACGAAGTTCTGAAAGTTGATAAGAGATACTCGCAGCTGTTAATCAGTGTCGAGTTACTTGTAAGATTTTGTCAGGACTGTAGTGCAAGAAATGTATTTTCTTCGTTCTTCTCATTTGAGATCGGAAACTGAAGATTCGTTCGGGAAATAATGAATAATCATGTGTAATCAACTGTACCACGTGATAACACTCTAATATCTGTGGGATTATGAACTGAATACCAAAACTTTGACGAGAAAACATACTATCAATTTAAGAATTGAAACTTGCAGACAAACTGGCAAAGTAAGTAAATTTGTGTGGTTAAACAAAGTTGACTGATGACTAGACTTCCGGTTTAACGTGAAATCCAATTCAAGGAACTTTCATAGCGTAATTCACAAACAGAAAACCATACAAATTTCAGGCGCCATGGGTTGAAATCTGGAACCTTCAGTATTCAAATGTGTAGAACCAACATGGTTCTACTTGGCTATCCTCAGCGAAACTGATTGGAAAGAGATCATAAGTTTTTGAAGTTCAGACGATTTATGAAACTCAGAATTTAATAAAGCCTAATATACGGAACCTTTTTAAAAAGTTACAAGTATACAATGGGTTACTGACACAATGATAACAGCGTGCAAAAGATGTTACTGTCGAGAGGAAATTGTAGAATCTACATCCGTTGAGCAGTTGATAAAAGTGTAGAAGTGATATTTGGACTGTTTTAACGATATACTAGAATTTGTTGGTACTTACGAGGAGTTTGGAGAACTTGTGTAACAAATGGGGTGTTGTATAGTTTACATTTTATCTGGATGTTACTCACATATGAAATTATTATAGTGTGGCAAAATCATTGAAATAACATATCCTGAAGATAACCGCTTCGTTCACCGAACTAGTTATTTATAACTCTGCAGAAAGAAAGCTACAAAGTTAAAAATGGAAGGTGAATGTCTTAGAGATGTAAAAAGACATTCTTTAGTTTCCACCTCATAGGGTTTGTATCAATAGACTCTGATCAGCGAATATATAGGAGTTTTTATTTTTGTCTGTGACAGAGTACTAAGAAAACCACTTAAAAGAAAATGCCTGAGACCTAGTTTCATGTAGTGATTCTTTTTTAGAATACCTGCAAGTCATGATTCGCCAATCCTGTACATATAGCTGTTGCTGGAGATATTGTATGCAGTGTAACTCAGAACATCGTACCGTATCTTCCTTTGAATACAGTAAGTTTCATTTCCTATGTGAGCAGCACTAACAGGTATCAAACAATACATTACAATAGGGACCACAAGAAGTGGATGGAAAGGGAAACAAGCCTCTACATCGTCCTTACAGTACACGTACTGGTGTTACTCAGAGTATTCTCGTTCGTGCTCTTCTGACAATGTTGTTCGGGATTACAGTAAATCTGTTTGCCTTGTAATATTCCGTTATACCTCTCAGAGATCCATGTTTGGAGCAATGCTGGTGCTCTATCGACCGCGAGAGATGCAACTGTGATGCTCGTATCTACCACAAGGTGGATTAAAAGACACGATATGTTGTGCGGAATCGATATGACGACTATAGAGCACGAATATTGAGGTCCTATCTTTGCACGAAGAAGAATCAGAAAGTTTCGTGGACGTAAGCATTTCAGATAGAGCAGGGAAGCATGACTTGAATTTTTCAGGGATCTACTTGATTTGTGCAAGGTGGTAGAGTATCCGTAGCAAAGTGAGTTGTAGATTTTTACATACTTCTTAATACTAAATATTTTCGTTAGTGGATGCCGAAACATTACAGACTATTAATTCTATTTTGAGCAGCATAAAGTCTTTCATATTTGTTAAGACATGACATATGGTGGTTACATTACATCTTGAATCGATTGGAAAACTCAGTAACACTAAACTAAATTAATATCAAGGATTCTAGTGCTTTCATCTATACAGTTCAAGCTTCACCTAGGAGATTTATTCTACGGTAAGATGACGCTGTTTTCTGATGTTATCTTTGTATGGGTTTGACATTTCCCTTTACAGAGATGTGAAACTTACAACCGATAAAGATACTACGTCATACTTTAGAAGCAACGTGCAACTAATGTCGTAATTGGGTGTTATATTTCAATAGTGATTCTTATATACAACGTAGCAATTAATTTTTTTACTGTTATTATTATTACGTTATTAATATTTAATGGCATTCGAGAACGTCAACTAGTCATTTAATAGCAACATGAAATGGGACTTACACATTAATTCGGACGAAGGTAGAGCTAAGTTTAGGCTGCGATTCATAGGTCGAATCTTGAAAAATTGTGATACAGAAACAAAGGAGATAGCATACAAAACTCTAGTGCCTCCACATTTGGACTACTACTTTGCCGTTTTGGATACCCCTCGTAGGAGATTGATTGACAGTATACAGAAAGTATAGGGAGGAGCTGTTTGATTGTTACTGCTTGCCACAATCCTTACAAAAGCGTAACAGAATTGATTCGTAGATTGGGCTGAGATTCTCTAATAGAGTGAAACGAAACACTTTGTCTGCCAACCTATTTGGGCCGCAATGGCAGGAAAGATAAGATTAGATAAATAACATACTGATACTTATATGAATTATTTCTTCTCTCGTGCTATTCTGGATTGGAATGTACGGAGTAGAGATTAGTTTTGATGCAAATCACTTTCCACAACCCAAAATTTTGTGAATTGCAGGATACGTAGATGTACATGAAGAATTTACGATAGAAACTTGGCTAACTTACATTAAGTCACACAAAGTAATTTAATTCTTGTTTAGCTATTTTTCGTTTGGTTTTTAAGATGCTACGAATAAATAGCTAGTTCCACACATACAGACGAAGTCAAAGCAGGTGTACCAAAACCAGCACATAAAGTAATAGGTCCTAACGCAGCGGCTTGAATTCTGTTGACCCGTGCAATTACAATAACATGAAGATGATCTCAGTGCCGCAGTCTGAACATTATTTTCGTAGCTAGAGTTTAATGGTAAATCTGTGTAAGATTCTTAGTCCTAATTTATTTCTGGCCGACAACTTAGCTCCAGGGATCCATTCTTCGCTATCACTAGCGGGACTTAAATGTACAAAAGAACCTGCCAGTAACAGCGTTTTTTTTTTTTTTTTTTTTTTAAAACTGGCCATTCCTATGGCTTAAATTGACAAATCCTGGGAAATCATGATGTATTTTGTATTAAAAACAAGCTGAATGTATACATCTGTTAGTTTTTCTTTGATGAGTGATTTAACAACAGAAAATTAATAAGTAGTCATTAGGTAAATTAAACAGTAAATACACGATTTAATAGCATAAATAATTAATATTCCGTGACAGTTAATTAGTTGAAAAACATGCGATTTTATTTTCAGCAGAAAATTTTCATAAAATGTGTGTCGCTAGTATCCAAATGTATATTATCCATCATGGTGCTGTTCCTTGCTGTTGCAGCTATGTTAATTCGTAATTTACTAACAACTCTCTTTTAATCTCCTAACTTGTGAAGTTGTTTACAGCTGTAAATGATGTTGACTTAAGAATTCCCTTCACTTTCATCCCAACGAATAATTGTACGAAAATCGTTATTTACATACTTGGTTTCGACATGTGCAGAGTATAGGCGATATAAACCGCAACCTTTTTAAGGGTGATAGTTTTGAAAATAACAATCCTAATTTACAACGAAAAAAGCCAAAATTAATAGGTTACCATGAAGTTGCTGAGAACAATAGAAATGGTTCCAATTGCCTAACAAAAAGAACGGTCGTTTTAAGTAACTGCAATCATTTATTTAATGCAACACTTGAAGTATGGTTACAGTTGTAGACAGTTCCTACATTAAAGGATCGAGATGAGATCCTGCTGGTTGAGCGTTGGTTCTAGAGTTTAGCATTATTCGAGAGGACGTGTGTTCTATTCGTCTCGGGTTATCCACATTTTCGTGTTCCGTTGTTTCCCAAAATCACTCCAGACTAATGTTGCGACGGTTCATTAAGAAAAACTTGGTTAAATTCCTTCCCATACCTTGTTCCCAGTCCTTTGTCGGCTGTAAAGATTTCGAAAAATGAGAAGGAAACCATAAAGAGTTCGATGGGACTAGAAACACATTCCTCAACACGATGACCGAAAACGATTTTACATCTCCAACAGGTTTTGAATCTGTGGCCAACATGCCTCACTATGTACAGTACTGCCTCTCGATAAAGATGAAACTGACACCCTGAAACCTTACGCGAGAATTTATCTCTACTGGATCTAGTAGCGCCACTGGACACGATGAAACCGAAGTGGAGCAAGCAATACGGTTGACAGTTTGTATGATCGATCTGGTGGCGCCGTCGGTAATATTTCCGTAGTGGCTTTGTTCTCTGTGTGTGATGGCTTGAAGGGTCAACAAGACGTCGCGGTTTGGTAAACGGATTGACCTGGGATCACACGACACAAAGCGTAGTCGCACAAACACATCGACAGGTACAAACAGACGCACCCGGCTACCGTTTGATTGAGTCGATGCATCCATTGCCGTACTCTCCTTGTTTTCTTGACTTACCACATATGAGAGTGCGCTCAATCTCTTAGTATGACAAAATATTTAAATCAACGAACGTCAAGGTTAGGTCTAACGTGTGGTTAGCGACTATTTTCGTTCTTTTTGGATAATCCGTACACTACTTTTGTAGCCCTATTTATTTTAATTCTCTTGTTTCACTTTAAACGTGTTCTGTAGTATATAGACCAGTAGCTAGAAAAAAAAAGACTTTTCGCTTACATAAAAATTAAGTAATTGGAGGTCAAGAAATGAGTTTGTTAATTACGGTGAATTTCTAATTCCGATAGCGATGATAAAATAAAATAGAACTAAAGTGAAAATCAGTATTCCAAAATCTTTTTTTATTTAGTATGCTTTCAGAGATTCAGTAATTTTTTTTTGGCGTCTTGAGTTTCCGAAAGCGTTGTTGAGCCATGTGGATGATCGATATATCATTCGGGAAAGCACCTACCATCCAAAATTAGATTTTACATGGTTTCTTCAAATCGCTGCAGGCAAATGATGGGTTGGCTCCTTAAATAGGCCATTGGCAAATTACTTTCTGTTCCTTCCCTCCAATCATTTCCCGCCTCTAATGACCTTGACGTCGACGAGGCGTAAAACTGTAAGGTCAAAAAATTAATGCTTTCGTTGGCGACTTTTATTTTTCATCGAAAAAGGGATTTAAAAAATTAACCAGAAATAATAAATTCGTAATTTGAAGCTCAATTATTCAGTTTTTACACAAGCAATGAATCTTTTTTCAGTTATAGTCTGTTTACTAAGTATCACTATTAATGAAAAATAGGGGAATTTGATAGAAAAAGACAGCGAAAAACAATCTACCGTAATAAAGTAGAGAATACCGCAAAAAAAATTACACCACCAAAACTGTTAAAATTCTCTCAACATATGCGGTATTTATTCTGAAACGTACAAATCCGTCCAATCCGTGATCTGTTTCATTTTGGATATAAATTTTTACGTCACCCTAGTACGTCAGGCCAATTAGGGCTCGTGTGCTTAGTTTTCAACATGTTAATTTTTAATACTGCATAAAGTCGTCTGAATTTTTTTAATAAGTTCGTTTGATATTGACTGGGTATGTTACTAACAGTAGAGAGAGACAGGAATTTTATGTCGCCAGTTCCGTATCAGCTATTTTGCCAGCTGAAACCATTATAGCCCAAGTGATAACCGAGAATTCTACAAACATGTTGTTTAACAACAGTAACAGTTGACATAGAACCGGTTTCCGGCATTATTGAGTACAGTAACACATAGACAAGGAACTTCAGTCAAGGAAGAAGGTTCTTTACCCTCATGAACAAAATACTTG
Source organism: Vandiemenella viatica (assembly GCA_031002005.1). Taxonomy (NCBI): domain Eukaryota; kingdom Metazoa; phylum Arthropoda; class Insecta; order Orthoptera; family Morabidae; genus Vandiemenella; species Vandiemenella viatica. The sequence goes on from JARYHS010012519.1 coordinate 70,995,963, forward strand.
TGGGAGGGCTTTCCAACTGACTGAAGGTGTCATTTTGATCCCGTTACAGCAGCAGTGGAACTTTTTCTAATGCGCAGAGAATTCGGCAAACAAAATCACGGAATCAATCTGGCTTTGGATATGTCAACTTGTTTAGCAACAGTGGTTAGTTGGCGAGTACCTGCAGAGATACGTTCTAGTTAGCAACGGATATTAGTCAGTATATTCGCTCCCACAATAAACTATCTTGTAATGATACATACCAAGCATAGTGGGTGAGCGGCAACGATTTAATCTCACATTCGGGAGGACACGGCTTCGAATCCCTGTCCGGCCATCCACATTTGGGTTCTCCATTGTTTCCCCAAATAACTCTAGGCCAATGCCAGGATAGTACCTTCAAAAAGCCATAGCCTAATTCCTTTTCGTTCTTTGCATCCATTCCTTTCTTTCCTCTAACGACCTCCACGTTGTGTAAAGTCATAAGCAAATGAAAAAATAGGCTGATATAATTAGCGAGCTAAAGGAAAGTCAATTATATATTGATAATTTGTTTACACTCTCGTGGTAAATTGCATATGGTAACTGTATCATTTCTGTAATCTTAAATCCTCGCGATGTTTCACGTTGTTCTTGTGATAATTATTCACATGAATTATTCTAATTACTTAAAGAACCTTTAAATTTCCGTATAGTTACTAGGAACATGACGTTTGTCCTTGATTTTTATTTTGACTTCATTGATTCTTTCTGCCATCTTGTAAATAGTTTTAAACAAATTTTCAATCAAAACACAGCGCATTCAGTTAAAGAAAAAAAAAGTGTAATTAGTCTTGAAACTGCAAAAAATCGTATGGAAGTGGAGTAAGTATTACAGTGTTAAGCCACCATTATACCAGCATTATGATTTACATTAAATGTATGTTTGACAAGTCTTTACTGTGTCGAGGGGTTGTGATATATAAACATTGTTGATACAGTTGTTACTGGAGTATAAGAATTTGTAGCTGTTTGAAAGGTTGTAAATCGGTAAGGCAACTTTAAATAAACGTATCCTATCATAGAAATAAAAGTTGTGGCAATATTTCAATTGTGTCTATGAAATAAGCTGTTTGATCAAAAGTGTATATCATAAAACTTTACTACTACGTTCCTATAGTTACGGGTAAAATAATATAGAATGAAGAGAGATCATTCCCCTTTCATTAATTTCATACGAAAATATATTCTACCTCCTGGTTTCGTAGTCGAACCATAGGTCAATGATGAGACAAATGGTGGTCCCATCGGAAACTTGAAGGATGCAGTCATTGAACAGGCAAGTCAAAGACAAGGCTTTCTGTGTATGACAACAGACACTTTGTCGTATCTAAATTGCACACTGTCCTGCAGCCGGACTAGGTGATTCGTATGATGACTGGTTTCACTATCCAGGGTTACCTCAGTGTACCAAAGACAACAAGAGGAATGTTTCTGTATACGCATAGGCCTAGTACTGTCACTGTAACTTCTGTTATTCAATTTTGCAAAGGTATTATTTAGGTGCAGAAAGCGAGTTCCTTTCCCTAGACGGTTAAGCAAAAGGGACTTAAAAGGTACTGATCATTACTGGAAGATCACAGGGGATCTGAACTCTTCTCACTCTTATGTAATGAAGCTGTAACGTAAAATAGGTAGCAAAATTTTAGTGGATTTTTTTTTAACCAGTAGTTTTCTGAGGTGTGTTAAGTGCAAAAGAATTTTATTATTAGAGAACACATTATTTACAAACACACACACACACAAAAAAACGGTTTGATGTCAGGATTGTAGAAAATTTACACATATGAGTATCATACAACCTCTGATAAATTCTAACAATTGGATTAATTAGCTAACTTCGAGATTAACATTTTCTATATACTTTAAATTATCATTCGAAGAAGAACTTATTGATTGGGAGTAAATAACTTATGCTGTCGCTTATTAATCATTGACAATTAGATCACAGTTTAAAGACTAATTTTAATTAACAGAGGTTAACAACCACTTGTACTAAAAAATAAAACGAGAAAAATAATGGATACATCAAATATTAATAAATAGAATAGGATATCATCGGATGTCCAAAGAAGCATTAATTCTGTTTAAACGTTGCCTGGGTTAAGAAAGTGCTCTACTGGGAGAGAGAGAATGTAAAGAATGCTTCCTTGAATGTGGAGTTTACTGTCCAGACGCAAGAGCAACGCCTGCAATTTAGTGTCGAGGCGGCCAAGTCGAGGGAGAACGAAGATAGTGACGTCATCTTGCAAAAAACAGTCGCACGCAAAGTAGTTGTAGCAGCTTGGGCGCTTTCGCTGATTCAAAGGGGTAAAAACAGAGGAATCCGCGGGCCTCTGTACTAATGGATGATAAAAAAAACGGAAAGAATTGTTCTTACCCGATAGCAGAGTTAGGTCGGAAACGAGGGAGTAAATGAGAAAAGAGTAAAAATGCGCTGAACGTAACACTTTTACTTCGGGACACTGGCGACATTTTTTCTTTTTTCTCGGCCGATGAAAATTCCACTCCTGCAGTTGTAACACCATCCCTCTGTGCGCAGTAAACCACAAAGTGAAGTCACATGAGGAAAATTTAACAACGTGATTTATGTTTTTCCCGCTGGCAGATAAACCTATTTTTACGGTTTCGTGACAGTGACTAGGATCTGCAAAATACCCCGCTCCAGCGCTTCTTCAATCTGTTCACAGTGCACCTGAGAAAGTCTGCGAAACAACTCAATATATGCTACAAAAAATCTATAACAGACTGAATAAAAATAACTCAGCGGTTTATGAAGTGGCATATTCATTAGAAAGGAAGGGGCTTCGTTTTATTTATTCCGTTTGAGATTCGTCCTCCGAAACTGAATTGATAAATATTCATTGGCCAGGAAATGCTTCTACCAAGAAGGCAACTGTTGAAACTACAGATGTGAAGAATTCTGAGCTGAGGGGACAACACTGCGTTCTGTAGGCTACATCGCTACCTGTGGTGTGACGCCCGAATAAGTTTCGTTTCGCTCTTCATCGAACACCTAACCAACCGAATTTCTCCGATATAATTTATTTTCCAGAATCCCACTGGTGTTCGATCAATCGTGGTCAATTCGTTTGCTGTCGGGTTTCCGGTTAGAGTGTGGAGCGAAATGTGAACGGTTTTAATACACCGCTGCACTTGTTTTGAGGCCCTCGATACTATTAATTAAATGAGCTTGAAATGTAATACCAATTGGTTGAGTCTTAATTTATAATTGCGGCAAGTTAGCGAAAGACACGATGAAAGATTCAAGAGGGATTTATTACTAACCCAAGTCTGTAAGGTGACAAGTTCAAAGCAGATTTTTGGCAAATCATTTCTTCGACCTTAGTGACAGAGAACATAGTTAAAACATCTACAGCCAAAAAATAGCTTATAAAACCGTTAAGAAAGAACGCGTTGAATGCGTGTTTTGGCAGTTCATTTCCTTCAGTTGTTTAACCAAATAAATTATCACCATTCTCCGGCTCCAGTCTCCCATGTGCTGTCACGAGCACTCTCCACTTCTTTCTGTCCATAAATAGTTGTTTTTCATGAACAGTCTTCCAATCAAGTCCTAAGTCTTCTATATCCTTCTTAATTAGGTCTATCCATTTCTTTTTGGTCCTTCCAACATGGCTTTTACCTTGAACGATCATATTGAAATAGGCCTTTGCGCTTCTTTCTTCCTCCATCCTTTGGACATACTACCTCATGTGAGAACGCTGTAAGGATTTTGTCACACTGACGTTATTCCGGCCTATGCACGATTGATTTCATTCCTTACTTTGTACTTTCGTGTTCTCTGCAGCATGGTACGCACAAACTTCATATCAGAGGCTTAAAGTCTACTATTGTCTCTTCTGGACAGGGTACATGTTTCCAGTGAATTAGTCAGTATGTGGATGTAATAGGTTTTGAATAGCGTATGGTTGCAATTTTGGGGAACTTTTTTGATAGATTATAGTACTCACCTGGTTATAATGGACTGCTGCATTATTATTTATGTTTGTAATACAATCGCTGTTAAATAACTGTCATAATCTTAGTAAAGCTGTAATGTGGTACATATTTTTCAGTGTACTATAACAGCGATATCTCTGAACAGATAATGTAAGAAAACATCTGAATCTACTAAATATAAATAAATTATTAAATTGGATTAAAGTAAATGTTAAAAAGGGGAAAACAATTATTACTAAATAGGACTACAGAAGTTTTTAAGAATTTCAGAGAAAACTTGTTTTCGTTCTTCCGTCCACTTTGGCCTGTATTGTTTTTGTTTTGGTTGCTCAGTTATAACTTTGAATTTATCTACTTTGTGTCTGAAGGTGTCTCTTTCTAAGATGTTTGTTTGCACTTTTAAGATCCTTCCGAATTTCATCCAGCCAAGATGTTAGATTTTTAAGTGAAGTTACATAATCTATCATCTTTTTTGTCAATCGATTTTCTAGTAACCTCTTAAGGTGATCAAAGAATTTTATTCGCCTTTTCTTGATGTCAATTTCGATGTTTAAAAACTTTTCTGTTGTTTTGATTGATTTTAGTCTGTAACGATCTTTAGTTAGTCTTGCTACTAGAATTTTTCTAATGATTTTTCTCTCTACTTTTTTTTATTTCTTTAAGGTATTTTTTTCTGTTAAGTGTTAACGTAGAGGACTGTTGGTTTTATGACTGTGTCGTAGTCCCGAATTTTGGTCTGTCTTGACATGGATTTTTTGTTGTAGAGATTTTGGACTAACCCTAACGGTTTTTCTACTTATTGGAGGCGATTTTGCTGCGAGATTTTCTCAAGTCCTGTCGGCTAGATGAATTCTCCGAGGTATTTAAAGTATGGGACCCTGTTAATTTTACCGTATTTTGTTCTCAAACTTGCTATTTCTGTGTTTGAGCATATGAATTTAGTTTTCTCGAATGTGATTTGTAACCCTACTTTTTCTGCACATTCTTTGAGTGTCTCAAGCTGTTTGATGGCAGTCTCTTCATCTTCTGCTAGTAACGCCAAATCATCCGCAAAAGCGAGGTATGGTATGTACAGGTTGTTTTTTTATTCCTATTTTTTTAATGAGTATGTGGTAAATAGAATATCACAATTTTAAAAAGCGGAAAGTATTTGCGTAGACTGTTATATACCAGTTAACAGTGTGGTGAGATTCAGTATTGTTTTGATTTCAAACAGATAAATTTTACTTGTATGTAATCAGGGTGGACTCTGAACCTTCTTCGAACAGCAGTGAGCAGTTTTTCGTTAATGGAAATGGTATAAAACGTGTTTATAATCTTTGTATACCAAATCAGTCAGAAGCGACAAGAGCATTAGAGAAATCTCTCTTTAAGCAGCCACTTTATATTCTTCGCGATCTGCGTAAAATGTATTCCATTTTCTGCGACGTGTGAAAAAACTTTTTATATATCTATATATTCAATTTCTCTAACAGAAGAATTTCTGTTCTTTCAGACTTTGTTGCAAGCGTCGATGAAAAAAAAAAAAAAAAAAAGTAAAAAAGAAGATGGAAGCAACTGTGCGTGGGCCCCAAACTCCTTGGAAGTGGTTTGTCTGAAAGAAGTTTGTAACACTGCGCTAGAGTGTCTGCCCTGCAGAAAGCTGCTAGTGGAACAGCCCGAGTGAATCTTAAGCTCTACAATGCTTTACAGCGAGGAGCTAACGTGCTGAAAGGTGTTACCGAGTGAATTTGGTTGCTTCGAAATGAAAATGAAGATGCAGGTGATGTTTAAGTAGCTACAATATCGTTAGTCAAGGTGCTGTTACATTCACAACAACAATGTTTATTTTCTTCTGGATTGGGAGTACAGTGTAATATAATGAAAGCAGTAGCGGTAAAACCGTTTACACATTTGCTAAAAATTGGGTGTTGTACTTTTTATTTGTGTTACTTCATATTTTTCCAATAAAAATAAATAAATAAATATTAATGTAGCTGCCGTATTCTCTTAATAATAAGTTTTGGTTTGGAAAAATGTTTTGTGAAGTCGTCTAAACTAGTATGTACAACAATGATTTGAAAATCTAAACTTCTGAACAGCAGATGGCAATGATACGGTGTTTTGTGTTATAATGAAGTTGCCTACAATGTCTACATTAGAAAACAATTATGGTGACACCTACAGTAGCGCATACTGCTAAAGAAGAGAGGCCAGTTACAAGGGAATGGAATCCTTGCATTTCGTGTGTCTTTGTGGAGGATGGCATTGCGTTGGCTGCCTGACAGTGTTTTCTCTTTAGAATAACTTGTAAGTCATAAAAAAATCTGATATTTTAAGTTCTATTCTATACGAAATTGAATAAAAACACGTCCGCACGCTAGGGGTGTTAGTTCATCAATAATTAAGTTCAAGAGTTTCTTGTTAGAGCATTACACCTTTTGAAGTTGAGATCATTAGAGACGGGAATGAAATAGTGGCAAGAAATGTGGAGCAGTTCGGGCATGGCGCTTTGAAGGACCGTGGAATTGGGGAATCATGGAAAACCGAAATCTGGATGGCTGGGCCCACGTCCTACCTGACAATTAAAATTTGTATACATATATTTTTCACATATACTGAAACAATATTGGAAATTCCTGAAACTCTACATATTACATATTTTAGTTCTTAACGATGTGTTTTCCAGAAGCTGCATTTACAAATTTGATCTTTTTGCAGTAGCCTCTACTTCCAAGAATACGGAGAGTCTATTATCTACAGCTACATTATCACGTTTATATTTACTCTATTGCTAGCCTTAATAAGGTTGATTGATTAAATAAGAACCGAAGAACACGAAGTCAATTCTGCGAAAGGAATTGTATGAATAATTATCTGTACGAAAGAAGTATTTTTTGTTTTGTTTAAAGTGTACGAATTAGAAGCAACACTAGCCTTTTACTACAATTTACAATTTCTTGGCCTATAAATTTAGATTTGCACCGGCAAGTCTGAGCTATTATTGTGTATTAATTGATAAATGACGAAATTTTGAAACAACATATGAAGTATTAGAAGTAAATACTGCAGGGTTGTAAAAGAGTGATGTTTTTGCAACAGACAAATTTTATTGGAGTCAGAAATACTAAGATTAAAGTTATGTTTCTCTTTTTATGGTCTCATTATTAGATCCTAAGTTTAAGTACTAATTCAGAAAATTAAGAATGGTTTAATTCTTGTTCGATCTGAACTCCCACCGCTAGAGATATTCCACATTGAGAAGGGTTAGCTACTTCTTGGTGGCTCAGTGGAATTTGTAGGATCAGCTGACGCCTCACCACTGGTCACCTCATCGACGCTATCGTCCGTCATCGGGGGTATTTGCGCGGAGCTCATAAACCCCCTCGAGAACCATGCGAGAAGCTACCTTGCACCCAGCCCTCCCACCCCGTCACGGGATTAGACCATCTGAAAAATTACCTGCCATTACAGCGAGGATGGTGAGGCAAGGCACACTTCGCAACCCACTAAGGGTGCCCACGGGGAGTGACGTGGGAGCGGCAACCGCTACAAACCAGACCGAAGCTTTGGATTGGCTGTGCAGCCGCCATCAGTTTAGTATCGCTTGGCTGTAAGCAGTCAGAATGGAGCCAATGAGAAGTGGCGATTCTTGTCGGAAACTGGCACCAACATCTCGGTATTATGTGGCTGACGTGGGAACAATCGATAAGACGATGTCAATTGGATTTCCTACAACGATGTTTGGAGAGGCCGAGCACAGGAATAATTTTTTTAAATTTTCGTGTGTGAAGATATTTCTTGGAAAGAGAAGAAATGATTAGTAAATTTCAAATTTTGGAGAACTGCTCTCTACGGACATTGTAATGCATTAATATAAGTTTTTTTTTTTAAATATAAAATGGCATTTGGCCATGTTAGCCATTCAGCCAGCTCAATGTGTTTTTTCGTTTTACAATGTACAGATTTCATCCAAGTGTGATTGTTTTCTCTCTTTTGTAAGGACGAGACAACACGAACACAACACTTAATTAAAACCACCCATGCCCTCGGCCGGACTCGAACCGGCGACCCCTGCAACGCGAAGCAAGCACGCTACCCCTACACTGCCGGGGTCGGCTAATATAAGTTGACTCTTGTTCGGAAATGTATGAACGATTAGATTATGCGGGATGTGTGAACTCCTTTTGTTTATTTCATCTCCCGTTACGATGGGCCACACTAAGCCTGGCGGCTGAATGGTGGCGATTGACCTGACGTTTCGGATTGGCGGTGATGTAATTCAGATTTCAATTTTCCATGGTTTCTTGAAATCATTTCAGGTTAATGTCGCGATGTTCCTTTAATGAGGAAAGATTTTCCTTCCCTCTTTTTCTGTACATAACCCTCACTCAGTCCTAATTACCTCGTCGTTGTCAAATCGTAAAAATCTGGAATCATTCCCTAAAAATAGTTCCCTGCCTTAAACTTGCTCAGTATCGTTATTTCGATAATGTGTCCAATATTGTTGGTTTCCCAATTTTTCTAGTTCCAATTCTTCAATACGTTCCTAAGTTCATTGGCGTGAATGAAGTATGACTGTAAGTTTTCGTAGTTATTAAATAGACTGCGTTAACTACTGTTACTTTATATTGATTAAGGTTTAATATTGAGTCGTCAGACACGGTATATACATGTTTTCGCTCTACTTGAGTCTTGTTTGTAGACCAACAGTTTCAAAATACATTATGCAGCCCTTATTATTTTTTTAATTACTTTTGTGTGGCTTCCATTAATATTTGTAGTTGTTAGACCTGATTATAATTCCAACAAGTTCAATAAAAGAATAAATTAAATATTTCGTCGTGGCTGATTCAAAAAAATAAAACATTTTCAGCTCTGATGGTATATTAAAGAGTTTCTCAACCTTTTTCAACACAGTAAATTGTCAAAAATAATGTTATGAAATACTAACTTAAATGGGCTTAATTTTTTAGTTTTATATGTACAGTTAAAGTCCGGTTATGCGAGTTCCGTTTATCCGAGCCGCCGGGTTAACCGAGGCAAATTTTTGAAAAATGATAGGGAGCTTTCATGAAGATATAAAATATTTTTCCAACTAGAGTGTGTACGATATTAAGCGTGGTACTGTAGTGCTTGCGAGTATCGTAACTTTATTGCTTCCCAAATTAGTTTTACACTATAAATAAATTGTATTGTTTCAGTTTCGATACGTTTTTTGATTCATTGCAAACTCTTTCCTTAGCCTCCGGTTATCCGAGTTTATCGTTATCCGAAGTGGTCCCGGTCACGTTTAGCTCGGATAATCGGACTTCTACTGAATTAGTATTAAAATCTGGCGCATATTTTACTGTACTATCATAACATAATAAATCTATAAACATGATTTGAATTCATAGGAAATATAGTTATGAAACTGGACGTGAACTATTAAAATCTAACAACATTTGACTATAGTCTTAATATTTAGTAACCCAGTGAACAACAGTGGTATACGCTGCATGCTACACTATACCACTGACCTACATGTGTACAAAATAAATTAAAAGACACTAGATTTAATACATATTATTTTTGTTTAGGCCTGCTTCACTGCTCTTATATGTATTACCACCCCTGCTACATATCGCGATTCATCACACAAGATCCTCATATAACGGTCATTCATTTAATCAATAAACGAAAGGTCATTTTCTTGATGCCAACTGGAAATGAATATACTATTATAGTGCTGTTCTATATTAATCCTGGAATTGTTAAATTTTTGCCTGCTCATTCGTGGCTTTTAAAAAGTTGGGCTTACTAGATTATACTCGCTTAGAACCTTATGAAGTACGATTACGGTATCTAATATTATAATACTCTACCTGCTGACCACCTGTATCATCTTCGTTGACCACTAGTATTTTATGGTAAATATATTTACACCTGGCGACCGAAAACTAGTATACGAAACCAAACCACTAAGACTGTGTAGTGTATGTTGCAAGTATCAGAGAAAATGTAGATAATGTTCTATGTTGAGCAGTGGAGGGAAAAGAATTAGAAATGTGGAAAGCAAGAGTAGCGAAAAATTCTTGCCTCTGCTTATAACATTGCGACAGAAACCAATGAAATACAATTCTAATTTCGAAACAGAGTTGGCAGTTACGAGGAGCGTAAATTGTGCGACAAACATCGCACCGCCGCACGGTTTTTAATTAATTCGCGGGCCTTTTTTTTCTGGAGGCTGTGCGCTTTCCTCGCACGTGAGACTGTCCGACAGAGCTGTAAAGATTTACGTCGGTAATGAGAGGACGAGGCGCAGAGATGTAACGTGGCGTTTACGTTTGTCACGTGCCCTCATTAACCGGGCAGTAAACATGGCCGGGCATTAATTTCGGAGCGCCAGCCCCAGTTTTCTACGAGGAAACTCACCGTCAAGAAGGAACTCGACTGAGCGCCGGAGAAGACGAGTTATGACGACGGAGTCACACGAGAAGTTTGTTTCCGCGGTGAAGCTCTAGCAGCACTAACTTTTTATCACCATTCCACGCGGCTGTATGTGATGGGTATGACTGTAACATTGTTCCAGACTCTGCTGACAACTATCGACGCCTCTACGCCTTCAGTCTTCGCTTAGGACACTGGTTCAGAATTTTGATTACTTAGGAGTTCAGGTTTCACAGAGAAGTGATTGCTGTAGGCCTCGACACGAAAATAGACCTGCCAAGGTCACGCCGTCTCCGCTTCCTCCCCTGCACCCATCATCCCCTTGTTCAGTCGACGAGATTCCCAGATACGCTTTGCCAGTCGTCCATGCATGTTTTTACGTGGTCGATTATCTTAAGGGGCTCCGGTAGGGTGTATCTTTCCCATGTATTTCTTGCGAACTTCAGTGTACCATTTCTCAACAACTAATTGTGATACATATCTGAAACAAAGTAGGGTGAATACTTTAACGCAGGGATTTCCCAAAGTTCCGATTGGTTTGGCAGAATATTTTTTTTTTAAATATTCATTTTTTTTGCACTTTTGGAGGTGTTTTCCAGTCAATAATTTACAAACTACTAGGTATAACACAATATCCCTGTGTTAAAATACTCACAGAAACATACTTTGAAGGCTGTAAAAGTTTCAGGAAGTTCTTGAAGGTAGTTTCCAAGAAAAGGTCCCCAAAACTATCGAAAAGTAAACTTACGGGAAAATGCTGTAAAAGTTTCAGTGCATTCCAGACCCATAACTAGGGTGATCTGCATCGTCTTGATAGCTTTCTTCCAGCCTTCTCTTCTCGCCTTTTATTCCACTTCCCTCAATGCTTTCTCTGACGCAAGTAACTCTTTCCTGGTCAAGCCTGTACATAGCCCGTATGATGTGATACCCAACGCTAATACTCAGTTTCTTCAATGCCTCACACCTTGACAAATTGCCATTGTTAAAAGTCATTACAGCGTCATAAACACCAAAATGAAGAACATTAATTGATACAAAAACAGCTTTTGGAATTCTTGACCAAATAATACTGTTGGTGCACTAATTTGGATTTTGGGTACGACCATGTAAACACTACTTCAGTAGCTGTACATCAGATAGATCCCTGAATATAGGCCTAAGTTCGTCAATGACAGCATTTGATAAACCATCCTTGTTCACAAATGTTTGTCCTGCTGCTTGTGCTTTGTTGTGCTTGCACCATGAATCAGTATCTTTGGGGCAGAGTCGTGGTTGGTACCAGAATCCGTTGAAGCAACTTGAAATAAGACAGCCCAAACAGTTCGTTTCATTTCTTCGACAATGTTGTTGCTATGTCTAATGGTCATTCCATAATACTTTTGTAATTTATTAATAATGCCTTCTGTAAGTCTATTCTTCCCCAGCAACGCTTTACAGCCATCCATCTTTTTACCCCTCCATCCTAATATTAAGCGTCGCAAGCGGGTACCCATTCTTTTTTGCACATTTGCAATACATTTAACCTTATTTATTGTCACATCTGGTCCATAACGTTTCAGATCTTCAATTGCCTTTGAATCCCCATCCCCTAGGTAATTTATATACTGTACCCCATCAGTTGCTGACCTCTCAAAAATCCTTTTCACCCCTTCCATTTTAACTCTGCGGAGACTGCCACGCCGACGCAGCCATTTTTAAAGCATTTCTTGGTTAGAAATATGCATGTATTATACACCAAATTAAAGAGGACAAGCCAAAGATCAATAATCAGCAAAAAACGAAAATGACAAAATTCATCATTTTCCATCCTACCGGAGTCCATTAAGGCCTATTTGGGTAATGTTAACGGTGGGTGATGTTCAGGAACACAATCATACAATTAGTGCATTATCAGAAGGAAGTAATATTCGCGAACCTGCAAGGTCTGGATAATTAAAAGCAAATTAAAGTCATCATACAAGATAATTTCTTTAGAGAATTTACCCATAACGAATAGACAAAAAAAAAAAAAAAAAAAAAACACACACACACAAAAAGCATTAATTTCGCTCAGCTACAATCCCTGAGAAGGAGGTATTTATGAACCAGTCGTTTCAAAGTATAATGGGCCCCTTATATTTGATACTACATTTTTGTTTTGTTATCGCTTCTTAAACTTTGTAATCTACGGTTCACTGTGTATAAAGACAATAACAATTCTTACATAATCCGAGAGATTCTATGCTTTCAGGAAGTTGCGTAATTTTTTTTCAGCTATTGAATATCATTTGATTTGTTCTGTTGGTTGTAATGAGGAAAGTAATTTCATTCCCAACTTTTATGGAAACTAGTTTATATTTTTTTTTAAAGTAGTCACGTAAATGTTTTGAATTAAAAACCACATCACTGTGTTCCACAAATTAAGTATTATTTTACAGATTTTTTTGCAATACATTTCTGAAAGATTAAATTTTTCTGATTTGCAACACTGCACGGAGACTCTTTTGACCTTCGTGGTACTATTTCCATGTAGGGGATTATCGTACTGATCACTACACACAAAATTTCATATGCTTGCAACAAAATTGTTGGTGAGTGTTGATTTAGATACGTTAGACCGACCCTGGTGAGGGAGTGGTAACGCTCGGCTCTGTCATTCTGGAGGACGCTGATTCAAATATCTACCCGGCCTTCCAATTTCCGTTTTCCATAGTTTCCCGGAAATTTCTTTGGGCTACTAAAGGGATGGTTCCTGTAAAACACTATGGTCCAATTCCGTTCCATTCCTTGCCCCCAATACTCTCTCGCTTATAATGAGTTCGCTATCGACGAACTGTAATACCCAAAGAAAGAAAGGTCTGTTAGCCTCGTTTCTTATAAAAAATTTGAAAATGATACTATTTTTGCAGGATCAACATAAAAATAATTCCGTTGTTGCTTAAGTTATTAGCCCTTATCTGAAACATGAAATTATAGAAATGATATTAACGGAGAAGAGCTTGCTGCACACGGATTTATTACTTTTTTTCACAATACGATGTAACTTGCCCACATTATAACGTGACGTTTTTCGCCACATTCTAAGGCGCATTTTATTATATAAATGACAATTTTAGATTAATTTTCATAAATGACCAAGATATTTGTTGCTAATGTCCTAAAGTACGCAAGATTCCATGTGAGGACTGTAATGACAATGGTGAACATTGAATGTATCTTGTTGCAACGAATATCAAACAATTATTGAGCTGTGTAGGCTTGAATGGAATCGTGGCGTTCCCGAGGGGCTTTCATCGGTACAAGCATTAGCTAAGATGACAGGATGTCGGGGATAAACGGTTTCGCCCGAGAATTCCTGTCACCTTGGTGTGGGCAGTCAACAAGAGGCCGCTGAACTGGTGTGAAAACCCGCCACCCGAATACGCTCTTACTCCGCAAAGGCGGCCGGATATTTTTGACCTCTGTGATATACACGCGGAGCGAATAAGATATCAGGGATACCACATGACAATAGGTGGCGAACCTCAAGATCCAATCCTAGTGAGCACATAACTTAAAATCCTGGGAATTTTCTGTTAAATGTGATCTGCAGGGGCGGAGCCAAAGTATTCCTCGGAGGTAGAAGAGCAACGATCTTCATTCTGTTGCGGGCTCCGAAAGTTGGCTTTCTTGCTAACTGCTGCAGTCCGACTCCTGGTGTCAGAAATCTGTCGCTGCCGGCTTGTATAGCGAGGCGTTTGCTGGAGCAGCTTTCGGATGGTGACACAGTCAGTAATGCGATGATGCGCATTACCAGGACGGGCGTGTCTGTACCTGCCTTCTAAGACCGTGGGTTATCTTCAATCACCGCAGACATCAGACGCAGAACTATAATGGTAAAATGTTACGACGGAACCATCTGATTGTGCATCCTGTGAAACTGAACCCTTAAGCGTCTTTGAGAGGACAGATCCATGTTCTAACTTTTTAGCTGAAGACCCCTGAGCTAGCGGCATAATTTGCCAGAACTATTTCAATTATTTTCGAATAGCATAATTGTTCATTCGTGGCACCCTTGCATATTAATTCTGAGGATGGATTTAAAAGTAAATTCCAATTGTTAGCATGCTCGTGACAGCTAATTATACCCCTGAGCGTCGCTTTTATGATTTTGCCTACTTGTGTTAATGTTAATGGTAAATTCGCTCAGACTTGTAATCGCCAATGAACCTAAATAAATGTCATATTATGACAATTTTCCTGTATTCCAAATAACATCGAAATTCTTACAAAATCCATATTTTCACTCCTTCATAAAATCAAAATTAAAATTCCATTTATTAATGTTAAATATAAATTTATGAATGATAACTATAACGTATTTGCCTACCAAGGCCCCTTTTAATACACATGTAGCTGCTATACGTTATGAGAGATTATGTCAACAGCTTAATCAGACGGCTGTCGCGGTAAAACCCTGTTTTACTTTTAAATGCATTTCAGGTATCGTTTGCCCAGTGAAAGAACTTCTCAGACTAACAAGTTAGTGCTAAAGTTGGAATACTGCTAGATGGTGGGGTGATAGTACATTTACGCTACTACTGTATAAACACAAAGACGGTGTTACTTTAAGTTAGTGCAAGCAATATAGTCAAGAAGTAGAAAATCTTATATATATATAAAAATAGACCTGTTTTTTCCTATATTTCACTTTTCAGCCACCACTACCTAGCACAGATCACTGATGTTTGTGGGGGAAGTAGCATTGAGTTTCCTGTCGTGCACAACGTTGGCCGAATGCCGATAGCTGTGGGGATGTGGGAGATATAATGATTAAAGTTGGTCAGTGCAGGGCGTTTTCATATTTCGACCAAAAATTCGTATCTCCGTATACTTCTCTTTCCTGCCACAACTACATAACATAGACTTTTGGTGTTTGTGTGTGGTAGTAGAATCGTCTTTCCTGTCGTGCACTATGGTTGTTAGATGTCGGTAGCTATGGGGGTGTATGAGATATGGGGGTTGAAAGTGGTTGACCTGTGGCAATTTCATACTTCTGCCAAAGACAAAACTGTCATGGTGTATCACTTTTCAGCGAAAACTACAGATCACAGATAACTGGTGTTTGTGTGTAGTAGTAGAACAGAGTCACCTTTCGATCACAACAGCGGCCGAACTTCAGAAACTGTGGTAGTGTGGGAGGTATGGTGGTTGTAAGTGGCCGACCAAGTATATTTTCGTATTTCGACTGTCTCCGCATATGTCACTTTTCTGCCACAACTACATACCATAGAGCATTGGTGTTTGTGTTTGGTAGTAGAATCGTATCTCATGTAGTGCACTATGGTTGTTAGATGTCGGTAGCTATGGGGGTGTGGGAGAAATGGGGGATGAAAGTTGTCGACCTGTGGCAGTTTCATACTTCTGCCAAAGACAAAAGTGTCATGGTGTATCACTTTTCAGCGAAAACTACAGATCACAGATAACTGGCGTTTGTGTGTAGTAGTAGCACAGAGTCACCTTTCGATCACAACAGCGGCCGAATTTCAGAAACTGTGGTACTGTGGTAGATATGGCGGTTGTAAGTGGCAGACCAAGGATATTTTCGTATATCGACGAAAGGCATGTGTCTCCGCAGATTTCACTTTTCTACCACGACTACATAGCATAGAGCATTGGTGTTTATGTGTGGTAGTAGAATCGTCTCTGTTGTCGTGCACTATGGTTGTTAGATGTCTGTAGCTATGGGGGTGTGGAAGATATGGGGGATGAAAATGGTCGACCTGCGGCAATTTCATATTTCTGCCAAAGACGCATGTGTCACGGTGTATCACTTTTAAGTGAAAACTATCAATCGCAGATCACTGCCGTTTGTATGTGGTAGTAACACAGAGTCTCCCATCGATCACAACGTTGGCCGAAATTCGGTAACTGTGGGAGTGTGTGTGATTTGGTGTTTGAAATTGGTCGATCATGAATATTTTCGTGTTTCATCCAAAGACTTGTGTGTATCCGTAAATTTTACCTTGCTGCCGGAACTACATAGCGCAGAAGACTGGTACTTGTGTGTGGTAATAGTATCGAGTCTCCCATCGTGCACTAGGGTGGTTAAATGTCTATAGCTGTCAATATGAATTCTTTACAATCACGAACGAAGTCGTGGGTACTAGCTAGTATTTAAAAAAAATAAACTTAAGAATAGATAAATGCGTTATATGTGGTAAGGGAAAGTCCATAAACAACGTGGTTCGGTCTAGAAAAAAAGGGGGGTTGATAGAAAGCTACTCTGGGTTATGCGGGGAGGTGGGGGGTGGGGGGGGGAATGGGCGGGTCTGAGCCAGGCCACGTAGCTTTTCATTCATTAAAATCAGCTACAGAACACTCAATCACTCAATAGCTTGTGGACGTTTATTCCCGTCATTTAATTATCTCCGTACGTTATGTAGACATCCTACTCGTATATACTGGCATTGCTGTTATGAGTGTGACTTGAAGTCATAGCGTTGAGTTTCACGCGGCCGGAACATTTAAACTATCCCCACGTGACCGGAATTACAATTCGAAAAACGTTAGACATGCCGTAGCTAGAATAAAACTCCCTTACAGATGTCACCTGGGATTTTCCAAGGCACTGACGTTTCGTATTGTTTTGAAATTAAGCGGTTTTTATTACGATCAGCGCTTGTGGCCTCTTCGCTCATTGATAAAATAATTCTAATTTTGTGTTCTGTCAAGTGAGTTTCAGTACAACTTTAATTATAGTGCTCACTGCAGTGTTAATTCAAGTTCGAAGTGTGAAGTGCCGCTATACAATAAACCTTGCGAGGTTCATCAAAAATGTTTTTCCAGCGAGTTTTCACTATCTAATGAGTTATAGAAATTTTTTAAGCAGATCAAAGAATCAAGAATGATTACCTAGTAATGTAGACAAAAAGGTGACAAATCTGAAGCAAAATAAAACAAAAAACGCAGCTCCTCATAGGTAGTTCTTTTTTTTTTTACGCGGCATGTTTAGTTTTTTCTACTTTAACAATTAATTAACAATGATGAATGATAAAAGAGGAATGTTTTTAGTAAGAGCTCAGGAAGAAAAGGAATCCTTACTGCCTTGACTGTACCTGAAAAAGAAGTTTTCCCAGTAATTGATTATGTAAACAAGTGGCTACGGTAATGTCAAAATTTCATTTAGAATATTTGTAATTATAGAATAGTATATAAAGAAAATACTTGTAATGCAGATTAGATACGCAATAATCTTAACGACAGTCTGTTAAGAGAAAACAGTACAAAATGTCTTCTCGAATAAATGTGAGAAAAACGCTACGTGCCACATAGAAAAGGAGGGGGGGGGGGATGTAGAGGTAAATGCCACGCCAGACTGTGTGGGGGTACGGGGGTTCAAGAGAGCCGAAAATGGAGCCACGTAGTTTATGGACGCTCCCTAATGCGCCGTGAGTTTCTGGAAGACAGGAAGCGGACGATAAAGGGTGTTGGGAGTGAATGAAGCGTGAACAAAGTGCTCGGATTGAAGCATGACTAGGTATTGCTAAAAGAACGAAGAATAGTAGGCCTACATTGAATAGAAGACATAACCATTACTCTAAACTAGTAAGGAAGTGGAAAAATTATCTTTTCATGTTAAGGGAGCTAAGGTAATGAACAAATTACCGACGGAAATGCTGAACAATTTACTTCAGACAGTGACAGAATTAAAAAAGAAATTTCATAAATTGAGAAGTAGGTGAATAGGAAAATCTCATTGAAGAACTGTAGTATAAAAATTCATGAATTGCGAAAAAAAGGTGTGTAAAGCAGTTGCCACCAGGATTTGTGCTCTATTGAAGTTAAATCAAATTACTTGATACAAGAAAACAACATTTAAAAGACAAATAATTGTCTGTAATTTCTCTTTGTAAATTATATGCTAATATTAAAGCTGTATAGATGAATATAAGCGCTTGAAGCGTGCCTTTACACCTTTTTTCTCGATGAGATGGAAGGAAATATCCGTTAACAAATAAGGCGATTAAAGGATTTTAGAATTTTTTTTTTTTGCTTGTAGCTTTTCACCTCGTCGGTGTCGAGGTCATTAGAGGCGAGACAGACAAGAAACAGGAATGAATTCTGCCATGGGATTTTGAAGGAAGTATTCCGGCATTCGTCTGGAATGATTTGGGGAAACAATGGTAAACTCAAATCTGGATTCCCGGACGGGGATTCGAACCCGCGTTCTCCCCAATGAGAGTCCAGAACGTTAACCGTTTTCTCACCACTCTCGGTTGTAAGAATTCAGTAAGTTCATCTAAAATTCTCACACTGAAAAAAAATTTTGTTTGGTGCGTGATCCCGTCCACAGGAGTACAATATTTCAGTTCATCACTCTATAATTTATGGTTGAGAAGAAATGAAACATATGAGATGGACGAAGGGTGCGAAAAGGAAATAAAATTATTAAGTGAAGCAAAACAGGTTCAAAAGATTGAAAAAACAGGTCAAACACAAGAAGGAACATGTGGGTCACATAAAAACAATATTTAAAACTGCACTCTAATTATCGTCCGAACATATAAATTTATATAAATGTTCCACACTCAAAATATCAGATGAAAACTGCTTCTCAGTCACAAATTTTAATGAAAGTAACCGTTTTTTCTGTCTTCGGAAAATATTAGTGAAAGGTTAGAACGCAGCGAAATGTAGGCCGTCGTGTTTATGTTTTGCGTAAGTTGGCTGCAGTGGCGAGCCGCGCTAAGGTCGCCGGCGCCTCCGCTGAGCTGCAGTAATAACTGCGCATGCGCGGCCGTCGGTCCTGGCTTGGCCTGGGGCAGCAATAAAGCAAGCGCCCAGCACACGGCTCGTGAATACAGAGTGGACTCGGATGGGCGCATGCTCTGTCACCAGCTAGAGCAGTGTCCGCGGTAGCATAGCTCTTACCAACTGGCGTCAAGTTCTGCCAGGAAACAGCGTCACACGTCAGATGAGTCCCATGTAGGAAGAAAAAAATGGTAGTCTGTATTAGAAGTCTCGTATTTCTGCAGCCACATCTGTTTTGCGGAATCCAAAAATAAACAAGTGTTGACAGGTAAATGCGGGGTAGTTACGTTTCACTGTAATTCAGTAACAAAATCACAAAAACTGTAAGTTTTTTCTCTCTGGAAATTGTGATCCATAAACTGTGTCCGGATGCTCTCAAACGCAAAGGAATTTCACAAGGCATACAAAGATGGTCTTCGTCTCGACTACGTATCTTGAAACTACAAAACATGAAATTTGGACACATATTTTCGATCATCAATACTATACAAACAAGTCTCTTAGGACATGCTGTAAATTTAATAGTCATTACATCGCATAAGAATGCATTGAACAATCAGTGGAGGTGATTCAGACCAGCAACGTAAACGTCATATACTGCATATTAACGTCCGTAACTGACTGATAATTAGCATTTCCGGCATATTGCTAAGGGATGCACAACTGGAAAACATTGTAGATACCAAATCATCCGAAACTGTGATTACATTAATCGATCATCGTTTAGCTCAACTTTTTTTATTTTTTTGCTTATGGTTTTACGCCTCGTCGATATCTAGGTCATTAAAGCCAGGAAAGGACTGGGGGTAGGGAACGAGAAGGAATTCAGCCATGGCCTTTTGACGGAACTGGAGTGATTTGGGGAGACCATGGAAAACCCAAATCTGTATGACCGGTCGGAAATTCGAACACGCGTCCTTCTGAATACGAGGCCAGAGCGTTAACCGCTCATCCACCACGCTTGGTCCCTTATCTCATGATTTCGTCTTCAAATCGGGAGAATTGCTACGAACCAAAACTTTGCTATTCATGAGAGTGGTATGTCAGATCAGCTTCATTGGTTTACATGTTAACCAGCTTGATCACTCTCGTCTTTCACTCAGTCGAACAGTGATCCCCAGTCACTTGTGGCATTGTTCAGTGAGAGGGTACCTAGAAAAATAGTGTGTTTGGCAGAGTTGTTTCTAACCGACATTTTTTAGACTCAACCGGCCGTACATTTCGGACAGCATCCAATTACAGTAAGGAGCATACTCGCAGCATCTTCTGCGGGCAAAGGCGCCACTTTTCCAGTCTATTCAGTGTAAAATTTCAATCGACAAAACAGTGAAACTATTCCACTGTTTTTGAAAATTTCAACAACAGGGAGGAGTCATGCGATTAGAGCGACATTTATTCCTAGAAAATGTTGATATACATTGATCAGTACGGTGTGGAGCTGCCACTCGCTCTGATTGAAGCCTCTAGACACCGAGGCATGGAGTCAGGGAGATCCTGGATATGCTGTTAGGGGAACAAACTAATATACGATTTGTAGGCACTTCCAGGAAGCATCAACAGCGGTTGCAAGAGTACCAGAACGAACAAGTTGGAGCGACCATATCGCAGACGAATTACATTGGAGACATGTCAGGCGAACGGGCATGTCTGGGAAGCAGTGGTACCCGCCATTCTTCGAAGAAGGCTGGCTCATTCTTTACCACGTGTACGCGAACATTATCCTGGTGAAATATGACCATGTGAAGCTGCCTGGAGGAGGGGCACTGACTCTTACTCTGAATCCTCAATGTTGTTGTTCAGTTTGATCTCAATACGTAAGAGGGAAGACCACATATTTATAATCAATGGCGCCCCAAACCATCACTTTTGGCGTATGTCTGCTATGCCGCTCAAAAATTCAGTTTGCCTGATTGCATTCAACACCGTAGCATTTAACACTTACGCGACTACCACTGTAGGACAAGTTGAAAGCTCTACTTGCCCGAAAACATTCCATTTTATATTCCGCCCTCTAGCATTCACTTTCACATTGCAGTCTGAGGCGTTGGTGGCTTCTGGTCAATGGAAGCAGAAGTAATGACTTGCTTGCAATAAACCTTCAATTTCTATTCTTTTTAGTTGCAGTCTGTATCTTTACGATGAAGAGCACACATCACGAACACTTCTCTTCTTATGCTTTTCTTCTTTTATACTATTTGAGGCATCTAAACGCTTCTTCACTTTCGTAAATACTCATTTAAGAATTTCAAACAGCAATGAAAACTTCTTTTTTCTTCTACGCAAAATACGATGATGAAACATCTTGATGGAGACTAAATTGCTACATACTAAGGCTATCTCTTCAACCTCGAATGATCTTGGCTCCACTCATATAAACTTTTCGTTACTAAATACGCCCAAAACGGAACTTCTTGCACATTACAAATATTAATAACTAAAACAACGGAATTAATAAAACTGATCGCCTTTACTATGGCTGAAATACTCTGATCTGCCAAAACATTATGAACACCTGCTTAGTAGTGCGCTGGTCCATCTTTGAAGCTCAATACAGCAATGATTCGGCGTGTCATGTATACGAAAAGTCCTTGTTAGGTTTCAGGAGTTGACTGGCACCAGATGTGTACGCACAGGTTACGCAAATCCCTTAAATTGGTTTATGGGCGCGGCACCTGGGAACGAGTATCTAGGAAACGGCGAGGCTGGTGGCTGTTCGCTTGCTACTGTAGTGAACATCTGTGCAGAGTGATTGAAGGACAGTGAAACCACGACTGGGCGATAAGGTGGTGGAAGTCCACGCCTCATTACAGAATGTGGAGGTCGGAGGCTTGTCCGCTCTTTAAAGCGGGATAGGCGGCGATCTGTGGCAGATCTGACAGCAGAGTACAATGCTGGTGCAGGCACAAGTGTTTCGGAGCACACTCTGCTGTCAGATCTGCCACAGATCGCCGCCTATCCCGCTTTAAAGAGCGGACAAGCCTCCGAACTCCACGTTCTGTGATGAAGCGTGGACATCCGGCACCTTGTCGCCCAGTTGTGGTTTCACCGTCCATCAACCACTTTACATAGATTCTCACTACAGTAGCACACGAACAGCCGACCAGTCGACCAGCCGACCAGCCACGCCGTTTCCAAGATGCTCGTTCCAAGAGTCGAGCCCATAAACCACCGGGCCGTAATTTAAGGGAATTTCGTGACCTGTGCATAGACATCTGGTGCTTGACAACTCCGGAAACCTAACACGGATTATTTGAATCGAAGCCACGTCGAATCGCTGCTGTATTGCGCCCCAAAGATGGACCAACACACTAATAAGTAGGTGGTCATTATGTTTTGGATGATCAGTGTAGATTTAATTAAAACAATCCGTGATTGCCACGCGTGCTTAAAATCATTAGGTAACTAATATTTCTCGTTATAAAAAGCTAATGTACCATTTTTTTATTACATGGCATGCGTCGTTTTACCTTCGCAAAATGTTTCAGACCGTATTTTGCTTCTAGATCACATCTTTACAATCACAAATAGAATTGAATGCTGTGACACTTGCTGGTGAAAGGCTTGATTGGAAAAGTAACACTAAAGGTAGGTAAAAAGGGAAACGGTTTTGGCATGTTGTTATTTGTTATTACTTTTGCTTTTGATGTGGATGACACATTTTGTAACAATCTAGTATTTTCAGAAAAAATAGCAACATGATATTTCAGAACTTTGCCTTTTTATTTATAACAATGTTTCTCTGTGAACTTTCCGCGTTACTGACGCTTTCTGTTTTCTTTAATTATAACTGTTTCTCGGTGGGAATGAAACTGGTTTGTGTTTTTGATTTCATTTTACGAAAGGTAGAGAGCTAAAAATATTCTTTAAACCCAGTAGCTATATTTAAATACGGAAACGCTCCATTTTGTATGTGTAGGAACCGTTTAAAGAAAAGTTAAAAACGGACGAATATCACCTAAATCAGCAGAGATCTCAGCGACAGTTGGCAGTATTATTTTCGGTCCTGGTTTTTAGGAAAAAGTAATGATACCTCTCTTTCATTTGTAAAAATTACACTCTGAAACACCAGAAGGAAACGGAATACCATATCGCATCAAATTATTAAACATAAAGACTAAATTCTTAAGAAATGCGTGGAGCTTTGAAGCATAACGCTAGGAAATAGAATTTTCACCACAATAAACTTAATCCTAGGTCTGCGTGGTGATATCTTGTCATGTCATCACAACATATTACTAGTTATTAGATTACGCCTTTATTGCTATTATTTGTGTGATCAGGAGTCGGAGAGGCAATAATCGCTTCCATAGCAACTCACTTGGGTAGAATATAATGTGCTATAAATTATGATCATGTGTATTTTTTGTGATGTGTAAATGAAAATAAGCAGGGACTTCTATAAAATGGTTTATATAAGCACTTCACTCTGGTTGCGATTCAAAGTGTTCCAATCTCTTCAATTGAATTTGAAAATGTTAAAGTAAAATTTATTTTTCGCGTTTTATTCAACAGATATTATTTCCATGCTCAAGGTGATCTGCAAATTAATTTTAGAAAAATGAATAGCTGAAAACGGTGACTTAATTTGTTCCAAAATAGCTAAGAAAACTTAAAATACCAGAGTACCTCATTAGAAAGATCCAAATGCTGTACAATAACTGCAAGAGCTGTGTCAATGTTGGGGATGGTTACTCTGAATGGTTTAGTACAACCAAAGGAGTACAACAAGGAAGTGCCCTTTCACCCCTTCTGTTCATAGCGGTGATGGATAACATCTTAAAAGAACTAAAAAGAACATTCAATAGAGATCTACAGGCACTGGTGTTTGCAGATGATGTAGCAGTATGGGATGAAACAGAAGAAGGAATACAAAACAAATGAAGATGTGGAATGATAAGTTTGAAGAATATGGAATGAAATTGAATAAAAAAAAACTGTAGCACTAAAAATAAGCCGAAAGAATACAGACTGTCATATAAAATTACAAGACCACGAAGTTGAAGTTGTTGACCAATTCAGCTACCTGGGGAGCATAATTGCCAATAATGGTAGAAGTGAGTTAGAAATAATGAGTAGAGTAACCAAAGGAGCCAACTTCTACAGTACCGTGCGAGGCTTACTATGGGACATGAAGGTTCCCAGAAGAACAAAAATTGTCTTGTACAAATCATATCTCATTCCTATTCTCACATATGCTTTGGAAACATGCACACTAACATCAAGGGACCTTAGCAAGATCCAAGCATGTGAAATGAAGTTTCTTAGAACGGCCCTCCAGAAAACTAGACTTGACCGCATAAAGAATGATGAAATTAGATCAAACCTAGAGCTAAGGGAATCCATGGAAGAGAGACTTAGGTCATCAAGACTTCGGTGGTTTGGGCATGTGAAGAGAATGACTAGTAAAAGACTGCCAAAAACTTATTTGGAAAAAAGGATACTGGGCAAAAGACCAGTGGGAAGACCAAGAAGAAGATGGACAGACCAACTGAAGGAGGACGTAGAGAGAAGAGGCTGGAATTGGGAGTACATCACAGACAGAGAAACCTTTCTGGACAGGAAAAGGTGGAAAACAATCGTCTATAACAACCAAGGCTCGTAAACCACACCCGGGAAACTGGAGATGGTCCCCAACGATAATGATGATATATTAAACTAATATTACTTTTTTTTTCTTAAGAATCGTAAAAAAAATCGCTAAACATACATGGAACCACGCTATTTAGTTTTTCATCCTACACATCTATCCCCGGGTTACTCTGCATAAGCAGATGAATTGACGACTTAATGAGAATGTACCACTTGCTACTTCGATCATACTTTAGGATATTAAAGATATTCTAAAATGGAAAGAATGCTGGTCTTCCTAGGAATATGCTTACAATAAGCGTTTGTTTCTGAATGAAATGTCAGATGTTATACAGAATTTATCATAATGTGCCGTAAAGCCATTTTACGTCCCTGTTTCACAATACAGGGTCTGGGTGTGTTAAGGGCTCATGCATTACAATATGTTCAGGTTAAATTTTCGGTTCCAGAAATACTGATTCCCTGGTCACCTAGGCGAATGCTTGGATACACTCTACTTTTCGATTGATAAACTGTATGATACATAGACCGTATAATATACAGTAAGCTTAAATGGTTCACATGAATATGCAAGACTCAACAGTCCTCCTAGAGGATAGAACGTTTTTAATGATTCTGGCAGTCGACAGATCTTCATTTGGAAATACTGGGCAATACTTTTAGTGTATGTACTTAGCTGTTATAAGAGGTTATAGTTATTCAGCTGTAATTAAATAGACTGTGTTTCATCTCCCATATGAATTCCGGTTTACTGAATCATCATCGGGGTCCTATCAACAATTATTAGAAATAGTGCTTTTGAGATGCAACCTCATTGTAAGAGTCAAGTAACTGATGATAGTGGAGTGAATAAAGAATTACTCTTATTTGCTTAGGAGCAAGGAGTCAGGTGTTGAGGTTTTCACCCCAGGGAGACGTGGGTGTGTTGGTTTCACTATCCGATTGTGATTAGCTCAGACTTGTTCTAAACCATTTCACATTATTACAGAGGCTGTTATTCTGATTTTTCAGTCTGCGATTGCGGATATTTTTTATTACTATAGTAAATTAATTCCGTGTGTTCTTAATGATATAGAAACATATGGTTTATAGAGAGTGGTGTGTAAAAAATAATGCTCTGGATCGAATCCTGGAGGACGCTGGTTCGAATCTCCGTCCGGCCATCCAGATTTGGGTTTTCCATGGTTTCACGGATGTTTTAGTTGCTTTTCCCTGCCTTTTCAGCTTTAATGACCTAGATATCGGCATACAGAAAAAAAGAGTAAACATTTGAGAGAAATATTGGTATGGGCGATGCTGATTATTACTATAAATAAAGTAAAAAGGTTGTCTGAAAGTACTCGACCTCCAGCGCAAGTGATAATAACTTCGTAACGTAAAAATCTTAAACTTCATATACCTTTGATGATCGTTACTTTGTTGACAAGTAAAATCAATTTTTAAAGAAATTAATTGACTTCACTTACTACCGTAAAATCTTTATATATAAAGATGAATGTATGTTTGTTTGTTTGTTGGTTTGTTTGTTCTTCATACAAATCCACAGTTTTCATCCGATCTCGATGAAACTTTGCACACTTATCCTTTGAAACAAGGAGAAAAATACTGTCTACATTTGGTTGAAAAATTATCTGTATAAATAACACATGTTGTCTCATAACTTCGAAATACGGCGATAGACAGACACGTTGGATGTGGACGTCTCTAGACCACGTTTCCGTGTAGTGAACTAGCAGCTCAGTGGCTAAAGAGCTTGCTTGCGAACGTCGTGTCTCCGGTTCAAATCTCCGTGGAGGCTATGATTTAAAAAAATTTGTTTTTCATCGTAAGAGTCAGGCCTGGGTCGTAGGTTATTCGGATTGAATGTTAAACTGTAGATATTATAAAGTTAGGGGTGCAATGCGAGGGCAAATCGTAGGTAGTCTTGCAATTTTGTAGGTGTACACTTTTTTTACGTTATCATGATCCCTCAGGTGTTGTTCGCAGTCAGTGTATGAGAGTGAACCACAGTAATCTTTATATATAAAGATGAATGTATGTTTGTTTGTTTGTTAGTTTGTTTGTTTTTCATACAAATCCACAGTTTTCATCCGATCTCGATGAAACATTTGCACTCTTATCCTTGAAACAAGGAGGAAAATACTGTCTACATTTGGTTGAAAAATTATCCGTATAAATAACACATGTTATCTCATAACTTCGAAGTACGGCGATAGACAGACACGTTGGATGTGGACGTCTCCAGACCATGTTCCGCGTAGTAAACTGGCAGCTCAGTGGCTGCTGGCCCTGGTAGCGTAGCGGCTAGCGAGCTTGCCTCGCGTTGCCAGGGTCGCAGTTCGAATCCGGCCAAGGGCATGGGTGTTGTGTCCGTCCTGTGTTGTCCGCAATGAGAAATCGATAATATAGTTCAGACAAAATTCGAATAAACAACGATAAGCTTACAGATGGCTGACATGGAAAAAAAAAATGAAAGCCACCTTTTCTTAAAAAAAAAAAAAAAAAAAAAAAAAAAAAAAAAAAAAAAAAAAAAAAAAAAAAAAAAAGTGGCTAAAGAGCTTGCTTAAGATAGTCATGGTCTCCGTTCAAATCTCCGTGTAACGCTAAGGTTTTTAAAAATTGTTTTTCATTATAAGAGTCAGGCCTGGGCCGTAGGTTATTCGATTGAATGTTAAACCGTAGATATTATAAAGTTAGGGGTGCAATGCGAGGCAAATCGTAGGCAGTCTTGCAATTTTGTAGGTGTACACTTTTTTACGTTATAATGATCCCTCAGGGGTTGTTCGCAGTCAGTGTGTGAGTGTGAACCACATTAATACTAATATAAATACGGAACTAAGTCTCTGTCTTTTTGTTACGTTTTGACGACTAAATGGCTATAGTGTTGAGATGGAATTTTATAAGGAAAGCTGTATGAAGGGCACAGGATATTTTTTCCAGTATGGTTAACAGTTGTAGTCACGAAATTTTGAGATCTTATTGACTAGTGACAGAAATATGTTGGAAATTGATTCTCTTCAAGAGGTAGGTTCGACGGTAGAATGATATAGTGATAGCTTTTCTGTCAGATTATGCCAACTCGATATTGTTTCGGACCAATCCTTCGTTACCAACAACTTTCTATATTTAATTCTGGCAAAAAAATTCTTAATCCACGCGTACGAAGTCACGGGTACGAGGCTAGTAAAGTAATAATTACAAGAAATTTTCAGACACTCAAGTGCATTAGATACAACTTCAGCAGCAGAAACTTCGGTATGACGATTTAAAATCTGGCTAGTAGCGCCCCCCATATCCAGATTGTTTCTGTGTTAACTAAGACCCGTTTAGGGCTTTTCATTTAGTGGTACAAATGGTAAATGGTTAGTGATTATGGAAATATGCCACTGAGTTCTGTAATCTGGAGAAACTGAAGTGACGGATATCCGCTACTTAATGTTACTCAAGGACAAGACTCGTACGTTACTAGGTCGCTGGGCTCCGCCCTTCTGACACATGCCCTTCTGGATATTTTCCTGCCTTGTCGCTGCATGGTCATGTGGCTATCAGCCGTGGCACCATCTCCACCGTCGCTGTCTGAGCCATGAATAACGCATGAGCAGCTGCGCGCCGTGCCCTGTAATTGTGCATATCATGGTGATACTACTGGGCAGAGGAAGACTCAACACATGTACCGAAACGTCCGCCATCAAGATATTCAGAGCCTCTGTTTATAAGGGAAGAAATGCTCTATTCTTAACTATTATGTTCGCAGTGCAAAACTTATTATTTTATTTCCTCGTGAGATTGTTCTGAAACGAATTCACTCTCTCTCTACCTTGGGTAGTGGAATTATGAACATAAAAATTTAAAAATAATTATTCCTTACAAACACATATCGGAAAATATAATAACAGATAGATAACTTACCGTCAAGGCCAAGAGTTGACGTATGTTGCCTAAAATCAAATATTTGTTCACATTTTATGAGTATTTCAAACAGAAAAGAGTTTGAGTAAGTGTAGTGTTCATTACGTGCTGGTCAGCTTAATTAGTTCGTTTCGTATTTAAAGATATTTTGATGAAGAAATTTTGTGAAAATACAGGTTTTGTAAATTAAAATATATAGTGAAAGCAGCTGGATTGGAGAAGACTAAGACACATTTAAAATTAATTCTTTTTAATAACTAACCTTGTGAAAATATTTTTTTGCTCCCAGCAGGCCATTTGTAATGTTGCACTGATTTTTAAATCTTCTGGTAGTTGTGTTAAACGTATTTCAAATGGCAAGAGCCACACATGTCACTGTGGGATGGAAGCGTGTTTTCGTAGAGAAATGAAGCGGCATGAAACCGAGTCATACTCCAATTTTATCAATCAGTTTTAGCAACCGCGAAATAGCAAGGATTCGGCATTCACGTAATCGATGAGGTGGAGTTACATGCGGGCGTGGGAGAAGACCTGCGTTTGTGAATAAAGGAGCCGGAACGTTACGGTGACGTCAAAGTTATATATCATCTGATTATTATTTTTTGTGCTGATAGCATTATGCCTCGTTAAAGGAGTAAAAGGACTGGGGACAAGACACAGGAAGGAATTCGGCAATGGCATTTTGAACATACCATTCCCACATTTGCCTTGAATTATTTTGGGAAATCTTTGAATACCGAAATCTGGATGACCAGAAGGTGATTCGAACCCTACACAACGACCTGGAGAGAGCGGCCTTTCTTATAGGACGAACTGATGTAATATGACAAGAGCTCGGCTGCTTAAAAGTGAGAGACATCTGAATAAAAGTCTACAGCATAAATCTTTCATGTTATTAATTTTATTCTACCCCATCAAATCAATTTTATTAGTAGGGTAGAGGGGCATACGAACGTTACACTGACATAACTTAGTGGGTTTAATTCTAGATAGCGATACCGCTATGGCACCAGCGTTAAAATCTAATACAGATTCCTTTGTTATAATACGTACAAAAAGTAACGAGAAATATTCAAAAGCAAAATATTTTCAACGGAGTATCAAACATTTTCGCATTCCGCAAGTACTGCATTTCGATGTCTTTAACGAAATTTTTTACCATGGTCCAGGATGCATTTCGACCTAACCACAATCGCTAGGATGAAAACAAAAGTTCAGGTTAATATGATCCCTGGACTGACAATGGTAATGGCGAAAACTATTTACCACGTTATAACAACATCACGATATAGAATTATGCCACTTAATGACGCCTGGCGGGTCTAATATTAGCTCCTAAATAATCTCTCACACTGATGATGGGAGGAAGAATTAAACTATATCGAATAAAATGTTGTTGTAAACCATTTTTAAGCAGTTTTTCAGTAAATTAAATGTTAAAAATAACGCCGATGCAACTGTTTTTGTATGCTTTAAAGTCGTACGCGTTTCTCGAGCCATCAGTGACGAATCAATATTCAAATTCTACATTTAGTTTTCAAACTTATTATGTTATGTTTGACATAATTCTAAATTGAAACATTTTCTGATTCTTTACTACTTACTGTTTACATTGGTGTTATCAAGGTTCCCCAAACTGAGCGTGGTGGTGTAACGGATAGCGTTCTGGCCTCGCATTCGGGAGGACGGCGGTTCGAATCCCCGTCCGGGCATCCAGATTTGGGTTTTCCATGGTTTCCCCAAATCACTCCAGGTGAATGCCGGGATGCTTCCTTCAAAAAGGCCATGGCCGAAATCCTTCCCATTCCTTGCCCCCATCCTTTCCCGTCTCTAAAGACCACGTTGTTAAAAAGGGACGTTAAACTGTTACAAAATAAAAAGGTTCCCCAAACTAAGTAACCGCTAAAGCCATTATCTTACCGAGCGTGGTAGGTGAACGGTTAACGTTCTGGCCTCCCATTCGGGAGGACGTGCGTTCGAATCCCTGTCCGGGCATCCAGATTTGGTTTTCCCATGGTTTCATGGTTTCCCCAAATCACTCCAGGCGAACGCCGGGATGCTGCCTTCAAAAAGAAGGAACCGTTGACGAGCTGCAAAAAAAAGAAGCCATTTGTCTTAGCTGCTGCATGATGGATGTAAACATTGCGTCTATCGCTACTCACTTGTTTACCGTGACCATGTTTTTTAATGTCATGGCTGTCTAGATTTGTATATTGATCACAATTTAAATTGGAAAGTACATGTTTATGACTTATTAAAGCGAGTGGGTGCAGCCACATTTGCAATTCGTACAATTTCAGCTATAGGTGATCTCCGTATGAGGCAGCTAGTTTATTTTGCTTATTTTCACTCCTTATTGTAATATGGAATAATATTCAGGGGCAATTCTACCCTTAGAGACAAAGTGTTCAGAGCCCAAAAGCGTGTAATAAGAATTATGTGTGAGGTTAGCAATAGAACTTCATGTAGAGAGCTGTTCAAGAAGTTAGGGATTTTAACATTAGCGTCTGAGTATATATACACATTAATGTCGTTTGTAGTCACAAATTATATTTTGTTTGAAACAAATAGTAAAATACACAATTATGGCACTAGAAGTAAAAATGATCTTCACAAGGATTACAAGTCATTGTCATTTGTTCAGAAAGGGGTCCGATATTCAGGGATATATATCTTCAATACGCTCCCAACATATATTTAGCAAATGATAAGAATAAATTCAGGAAAAAATTGAAAGATTTTTTAATTGACAACTCCTAATACTCTGTCGAAGAATTTATTTATAAGGTATCTAAAAAATAACTGCCAATAGCTTGTGTAAATGTAGTTTTCATAATTAATTCACCATGTATGCTATGACTGTACATCGCCTGGTGTATGTATTTATTTTGTTACGCAATTGTTTACGGTACCATGTATGCTATGACTGTACATCTTGTGGTGTATGTATTATTTTGATACGGATTTTTTTTTATGTACCATGTTTGCTATGACTGTACATCTACTGGTGTACTTATTATTTTATTATGCAACTGTTTATCTGTAAATTGACAACTTTCCACATCCCACAGAGCCAGTATCTTATATTGGGATCAATGGAAAATGAATGTATTGTATTGTATTATGAACCTTAAGAACATCAGTATAAATAGTAAGTTGTATAGAAACAAAAAATCTTTCGATTTAGAATTATGTTTGAAAGCTAAATGTAAAATTTCAACATAGATTCGTCGCTGATGATGCCTCGATAAGAGGCGAAACGCCTACACCATTAAATCATACAAAAACAGCTGAATCCGTGTTATTTTTAACACTTAATACACCAAATTCTTAACTGGATTATTTTAATTATTTATTTTATTTTTGAATTCTATCGGCACATTACTCTTTCTGAATAGAGATTAAGCAGTGTTTTCGTTTAAATAAAAGTGTAATCTGTTGTCGGTGGCGCGCTGCCCCTGATGCTTATGTCCGCGGTAATACCGGATCTGGCGGAGTCCCCGAAGACAGGGGAGGAGGCTGCGGCGGGTCTGTTGCCGGGGATTAAGGCAGCTCTGCTTCCAGCCTGGCCGGCCGCAAGTAAATGGAGTGGCACAGAGTTGCGGGGCCCTTGTCGCTGTTATCAGCGTGTCGCAAGCTCCCACCACGGACACGTGCCGGCGACACGCAAACACACTCCACTGCCTGGTAGCCGCGAATCCTCTCAGCCGAATTACACACACCCACATTCCAATGTTCTTAGATCACTCACACAGATATCTATATATCTTGATTCTCATCATGGCTTGTAATTAAGAATTTTTTCATTGTTTCCAATAGGTAGTTGTAGAGTAATGGAGGATGCTTAAGTGTTGACTTCTGTCTGTGATTCTTGTAAGTTATATTTTCTATAATATAAGTGATTTTGTTTGTGAAATGAATAGCTTAATAGGCGAAGATTGGCGATCATCCAAGAAATTACCTAGATCACTGCGGAAACTGGCATTTTAAATATATATCAACAGCATTTTCCCGCTACTTTGCTCGCACAGAACTTTTTGTACGCAGTAAGGGGCCATCCATAAACTACGTCGCACAAACTGCGTGTTTTTTGTAGTCCCATCCCCCCTTGTCATAGGTGGTCACATTTGTGCGACCTCCCCATCTCTGGTGTGACGTCATACATTCTGCAATTTTAAATTTAGAAATTATTAAATTAAAACAGCACTTCCAAAATTATTTACATATTTCTATTTAAAATATTTATTCATAAAATAAACAATAAATCAAACATTCTAGAAAATTTACAATACATAATTAATCATATGAACGATACAAAATTTTATTCTCTTGTGGTTATGGACTCTGAACCCATTACTTTATATTATTTATGACTGCCATAGCAGTCACTTCGTTCTACGATCTTTATCCAACAATATAGCATCATCATTGTTCATGAAACAAAGAACTTTCTTGTTGGAATTCTTTGAGGACAAATCTTCGTGATTGGGAGTAGTATCTTAATTTAATAATTTAAAATTTCAAAATATGTGCCGTCGCACCAGGAGAGGGGGGCACACAAATGTGACCACCTATGAAAAGTAGGAGGAAGGGGACGCCAAAAATCATGAAATTCGGGTTTATAAATTATGATGGCCTCAAAGCGTTTGCCTTTTTTTAATACAAACAAAAGAAGAATATAATGACATTCGCCTATACTCAAATGTCTCTATCTATAGCAATACTGCCATCTAGAATAATAACAATAAGATATTGCATTATGGGTATTTTTTAAGGTTATTAACTGATTTATATTTCCTGCTCCGGGATTACTAGTTTATCGAATACACCCATTTTCGTACTTCTAAACTGGAAACATCATTGAATATGTTATAAAGTTATAGCTTTGATCTCTGAAAAGCAGTGTGTGCAGAAGCAAAGAGTAAACGTGGTATACCATTTACGAAGTAGGGTATCCTTTGGTTTTAGCCAAATACAAATGGATAGTGACTGTTCTCAACGGAACTATTCGTTTTGGTGGCGAGTTACAACAAAGTGGATATTAAAAAACTTTCTCTATGAACTATACATATATATGCCAATTTTAACGGTGATAGGTCAAATGATCCGAAGTCTATTAATTTAAAACAGATGCACCCACATCACCCTTCATATAAATAGACTAGATCTTGCACATGACTTTGTTCATGTAGACCGGCGAAGTTCTCTGTCGTTGGTTTGTAAATTATCGTCATTAATTTACTCGGTGCCATTGCGACTCTAAGATTATGTGTGCGTTTTGAAGACTGGAAACAAAAGACAGATGGCGTTATTATAACGTAATAATATTACTTTGCTAATGTTTTGAGCAGATTTTAATTTTCTGCTACGTGGCCAGTTGGTGGTGGCGAGTTTTTAAGTCAAACTCTAATGTTTTAAACTGTCAAAAACGGGTCAAAATCTGTAACTAACGTAAAACGATTCAATATCCAGAACGATAAAAATAGGAAGCAACTAACTTATAAAAGCTTCATTACACGTTTACAATTGCAGCAGTTCTCCACTTTGCTCTATTCTACGTCTTCCGTTTAATTTCTTTATTCGTTCTTAATCGAGCATCTAGAATTAGTTAATCTATGTACTGTTGGAGCGGTCTTCCCGAGTATCATCATTGTGTGTAAAGAATTTCGTTGGAACGGGATTGGAAAGAACATAGTTTTGAAGGAAAAAAAAATGCTACAGTCACGCCACATTTATGTTAGGGCAGTAAAAAAATTCTCACACATTCATAAGGATACTGACGGTTTGCGGTTAACAGACGTAATACGACTTTCATGTAGCGCGCTGTATCACGAAAGTCGTTAAGGTTAATCACAGCCACCTATAAGGAAATACAATGAAGATAAAACAACAAGGATTGTGTCCATAGCCAATATTGTTTTAGTAATTTAGCAGATGGGATATTTATTATGTCTCCTATTACTAAGTAGAATTGCGGATAACACAAAACACCATGCAACAGTTAGACAATGGGATATCGCCAAGTAAATATAGTACACAGGTAAGAGTAATATGAAACAGCAGCTTCCATATAATTAGAGGAAAAAAAATCGTTTGATAATATTA
This sequence comes from Vandiemenella viatica, assembly GCA_031002005.1. Lineage (NCBI taxonomy): Eukaryota > Metazoa > Arthropoda > Insecta > Orthoptera > Morabidae > Vandiemenella > Vandiemenella viatica. The sequence continues at coordinate 71,030,727 of JARYHS010012519.1, forward strand.
TGGTATCAGGCTAAGAAGTAAGATAACAATAAATGAAAAACTCTGGAATAAGTCACAGAGTCATCTAAAACAATAAATATGCATAGCGTAACATCACCATCAGCTTAGACTTTTACGGACCAACGAATTGACACTTATTATTTGTTGCAGCTGCACTTGAATAAGAATATAAAGAAAAACACAGTTACTCACAGGGCCGGTGTTAGGGGGGGGGGGGTAATTGGGTCAAAAGTACCCGGACCCACCGGCTGATGGGGGCCCGATCACCGACTGTTACTTATTACTAACTGTGACCAACACCGTTTAGTGGTTAAAAATAATTACAAAAGTAAAAAAAAATCCTTCTGTGACATATGAAGAATCGTTATACCACACGTGACGTTGTTTTAAATAAATGTTATAGACTGGATGGAACGTACAATAACGTAGAATATAATGCAGAATATTTTTCTTACATGAAACGAAGTCAATTCTATCTCTGGATATAGAGATAGTGAGAATAACTTCTTTCTTCCGTTTGGGTAAGTGTACTTTATGGGCGTACGGAAGACTGTAATGAATGTTGTTAAATGTAGTGTGTTTTGTATAGGCCTACGAAAATGAACGCGGCAATGGCCCATTCAGGTTTACGCTTTGGAAGGACAATGAGGAGGATCAGAATTACCTGTCCGCAATTCACACGCACTGTGTAGAGGTTTGGTGCGTAACATAGAAGTTTGCTACACAGTATAATTGTTAGGAATTGTTTGCTCGTTCTCAGTATTGGTCCGACCAGGTCAGGTTATGTCTTGACCGTGGTGACGGCGTGTTCTTCATGTTAACCCACCTTGACCTGACCTGACAGGACCATGCAGTGAGAAGGCTCCAATTGGATTAAGTGAATAGCGATTTTGACTTATGTCCTCACCTGGCTTGATCTCTAATGTGAACCGGCCTTTTATCATAAGAATTGGAAGTTCTAGTACAACATTGACATCCTACAGTTCAGAAATTATTTAACATTAATATTGGGTGTTCTTACTTTACATCGTCCAGACCAAGTACTGACGTTAGTCGTAAATGGTTTTAGCACAAGATAGATTTTAGCAGTTAAATGATTAGATGTGATAGCTCTAAACGAATGCACAAGAAGTTACTGCCCGGAAAATATCAAACAAAAATCTTTACACTAAGACGATCATTACACCCGCCGGAGATAAACTTTATGGGAAACAATATTTCATGGAATCCACATGATCAATGACAGACGGTTAACGTGGAACATACTCATCAATAATAAACTAAACCAAGCGTATGCCAGATTATACAAATTTTACCCAGAGTTAAATAAAAAAATCATCATTATAAACAGTTTGCCACCTATTAATTTACAAGATGATATTACGACCGCTATTAACATATGCATATTCTATAAGGGGATGTGCTAGTCGTAGAAAGTTAAATAGAGTACAACTATTTCAAAACAAAGTACTCCGACTAGTGGTGAACGCAATGGTCAGCTACACAGAGAGTTAAATGTTGCTTACATTAATGAATTCATAAAATAACAAGCCAAACATTTTATCAAACGAATAAATATAGTATTAATTTGGGAAAAGAACGGGTGAAACCAGGTTAAATTACGCCTTCCTGAAGACATTTATGTACCAAACAGTGACTCTAAGGAAGTGGTGAATCATTAGATATGTTAAAAATATACTGTGTATCACACACGTCCACCCATTTATTATTTGCTATGTCATTTGTTAACTGCATCTCCATTATATGTTGTGAAACCAGTTTCTCCTCAGCATTCAAAATTATGTGTATTTCATGAAAAAAGGTGTATTTATTGGTTTTAATACTGATAACTGTTTTTATTACTATTTTAATATTGTCACTATTGTCATAAACTATTTATTGTATCACTGTTCTGTAGTTACTGAAGGGTCCTTGTGGTTTGTCCTCAATCATGATAAAGCGTGTGTTATGTTTTGTAAAATTCAACATCATCTTGCAAAGTTAAATTGCTGCTCGGGTAATAAATATAGGTAAACAAAAAAAGAAATTACTGTGTACAGTTTCCGTTCGGGAAATGTGTAACGTGCCACACTTCCATTCCGCGAGAGTACTGAGACAGTCCTGGGTTGAACGATTGCCGTCGCGTTATCTGTATCTGATTCGATAGGGGGAATGAGAATATTGTGATAACACTAATGATCCAGACACTATAACTCATTTTGCTATTTTATCTCCGTAGAAGATGATAATGCAATATTCTGAACGTATGGAAAAACCTTATTAGACCTTTATTGCTATCTAAAGCACATGAAAATCATCAAAAAATCAAAATAAAACATATAAAAATAGAAAATCAATGTCTCACATTCCTATTCATTTAACAATTATAATTGTATGAGAACGGGCATGAGTAAGAGCTATACGGAAAATAGAATACTTTTTAGAATTTTTCTTGTATTTGCACTCTTGCTCTGTGTGATTGGGCAAAGACTGTCATACGTGGTCACAGCGTAGCGGCAACCGGGCTAGCCACGTGCGGTTTGGAAGGAACGGAAATTGAAAGAAAAGTGGTCTTCAATGGTGATGGATAACGGCTGGGTCTGCGCGGGCAGGTCTCCATTGTTCGGCGTTATAAATTTCTTCTAGCGGACCACAAAGAGAGCAGGACAGGGTAGGAGTGATGGCAGTGAGGTAAACAGCAGAATCGCGAGAGAAATTGCGGCTCACTACATTCAGATTCTTTAGTTCTTCGGTATGTTATGTTAGATAACAGTGATCTTAAGCTTTGTTTATTCACACAATTTTTCTGATAATTCCTTTGTTTTTGTTCTTTTTGGGGGCTGATTTTTGCGTCAGTATTTCACTTCAGCTTGTAGTGGGTGCCCTAGTGGGCAAACTACGTTACATTTATCTTTCATACCTTTATGATTAATAAAAGAGGATTTTTTATTTTACTTTTTATGATGGAGTGAAAATTTATTAATTTTGCAAGAATCTCGATGTTAGTTTGAATTTAGGAAAATTGTCACAACATGACATTTATTTTCTTATCATTGGCGATTACAAGCCTGAGCGAATTTAGCGTTAACATTAACATAAATTGGTAAAATCATAAAAGCAACGCTCAGAGGTACAATTAGCTGTTATGAGCAAGCCAACGATCGTATATTTACTTTTAAATTCATCTCAGAATTAAAATTCAAGAAATAATGACAGTTGGAAACAATGAAAAATACAAGTTATGACGACCTCAGATAAAGGTATCGTAATACTGTGACTTTACAGTTAAAAGAAAATCATGGGAGCCACGAATGAACAATATATCATTCGAAAATAACTAGTTCTGGCAAATTATGCCGCTAGCTCAGGGGTTTCTTCAATTACAAAGTTAGAACATGGATCTATCCTCTCAAAGTCGCTTAAGCGTTCTGTTTCACGGAATGTACAATCAGATGGCTTGGTCGTAATAAGTTACCATCGTAGTTCTGCGTCTGATGTCTGCGGTGTTCGGAGATGACCGACGGTATGTGAGACTGTCTCACAAGGCGGCTACAGACACGTCCTGTCTGTTAATGTGCATCATCGCATTATTGGCGGTGTCGCCGTGATAAGCCTTCTCCAGCAAGCCGGCAGCCAGGAGTCGTACAGCGGCAGTTGGCGAGAGAAGCCAATTTTCCATGTCAACCTCAGACTAGACTCGCATAGAATCGAATGTCCAGCTCCTAGCTCTTCGGTCTGCGAGGAAAACTTCTGGCTCCACCCCCTTGCAGTCTCGAAGATCACATTTAACAGAAAATTCCCAGGATTTTAAGTTATATGCTCATTTGGATTGGATCTTCAGGTTGGCACCTAATGTCACGTGATATCCCCGATATCTTATTTGCCATATCACAGAGGTCGGACATATTCGGCTAAGTTCGCCGGGGTCAGAGCGTATTCGGGTGGCTGGTTTTTCGCACCATGGCAGTGACCTGTTTTGGGCTCCCCATCCCACGGTGAAAGCTGGCAAAACCCTTTATCCCTGACTTCCTGCCTCCGTGGCTCGGGAAGACCACGATTAGCTTCAAGCCTAAACAGCTAAATAATTCTTTAATATTCGCTTTAACAAGGTACACTGAATGTTCACCATTGCATTACGCCATTACAGTCCTCACTTGGAATCTTGCGTACTTTAGGAAATAACAAAAATCTATTTAGGTGGTCGCCCAAGATTTATGTAAATTACTCTAACATTATGATTTATATAATAAAAGAAATGCACATTAGAACTTGGCGACAGCGCGTCACGTTACAAGATGAATCGTAGAGAATTTCTGATTTTTTGTTTTTTTTTACTTTCGTTTCAGTTACATATTATACCTTTTTCAGACTGTCATCATCATTACCATTAAAAGTTTTCAGGTGTTACTTTGAATATAAGCCTCTTCTTTTCTTCTTTCTCAGTTAGTACCTTGGTCCAATCCTTCGCTCTTTACTGACAGCTAGAGCTTTAAACGTAACGAAAAATTATGTGCCCGTATGTATTCGTTACTAAACCAATCAGTACTCGTTACTATCGTATGGTTACTTTTGGTACAATCGAACGTAAGCATGAAGCATGGTATCTAGTCGCAGCCGCGTCGGTGACGACTTCGTTACTCGTTATTTTTGACACAACCGAGAACTAGTACGAAGCTTCGCATCGAGTCGCCTAGCGTCGCGTACGAGTCACGAGGTGACTTCGTTCGTACTTTGTAAAGTTAAATTAAATTGTTCATTTAGTAATGTAAATTTAGGTAAAATTTGCACTGTAAAATAAAATAGAAGTAGAATATCGCATTCTAAAAAAAGCGCATTTCATAAATGTTTTAAATTAATAAAATATCCCTAAGGTATGATCAATAAAAAACAATAACTGTTTAAAATTTTCTATTTACAAATTACTCTCTGTAGATTTTAATGCTAAACAACAGCAAAACTACAAAATAATTCTTTATGTTGTCAAAATTACTCACCTCGTTAAAAACATCATCTCTTAACATTAAATAATATTAATTATATTAAAATAGTGCAAGCAACATGTTTGTACTTACACGTTTTCCTTTGGAACGAAATGAATTCAATCAAAATTCACAGAAATAAGCGACGAACGTAGTTTAAATGTTCATTCTCTAATTCAGATTAATTTAGTCGCTCCAGTTCCCGCATGATGCGTACTATTTGTTCGTTTATCGAATCAAACTGACACCCATACGACAAATCCGAGTAACGAAATGAATATGTTTTCTGTACTTCGACTCAGGCGATGTATTAGTTACTCAGTAACTAACACATACAGTTTGCTACACATCTAATGACAGCTATCCTACAGTCCTTGCATCTACCTACGCCAGATCTTCGTCAGTTGCTATACCATTTTTTTTTTTTAAATTTCCATACCATTTCAGACATCCCGCCTCTATCCTATTGTGCAAGGGTTTCTCTTTCACCATGTCCCTATTATTATAATTCCTAATTTGTCAATTCGAGTTTTCAGGTACTGATTCTGAAAACATTGTTTCACTTGCCTTTATCTTGCTGTTACCCACTTTATTCAGTAGTAGTTTGAGCAAAGATAGGGACGTAAAGCACCGTTAAGTTATACGCTTATGTCTCTGGGGAATAGCAATGATTCAAATCAGGCCTCCCTCACATCTTCAAAACGTTTTCTCTTTCGTTTATTTCTTAAACATTTCTTCCACTTCTTAGGTACATAAAACTAATCACTTTCCTTGGCTATCCTCCTGACGTTACAATTTCCCTGCATAGCATTCTTTCTGTCTTGATCATGTTTTCGTTTTACTTTGCTTTAAATTTCGCACTACATGGTTACCATTGCATCTCCCAAACATCAGCCACAAAAGCCATCAACTTCATAATTCTTTTAACCATTTCCGTCTCTTAAAGACTGTATTATTTTGTCGTTTTTTTTTTTTTTTTTAAATGTAAAATTAATAGTTACTGCCATCTAAGTAACGGTGCAATTGATTTATTTTAAGTTATAAACTATCACTATGTGTATACACGGACTTTCTTTCTTGGATCAAATCGACTCCAGGTGCGGACAATATGAACCGAAAAAATAATCATAAAAATTCTCTGAGATGACAGGGTGAGGGCGTATGGCCGACTGCTAACGATCAGCTTGCTCCGAGTTGTTTTCTGCACGTCAGAGATAAAAGCCACGAAGCCAGCTCAACTTATTTGTGTTCTACCGACAGAGAGAAAGAGAGGAGAGCTGGCTTTATGCTGCGGCTGAAAGTTCTACAACAAAAGGCTTTCATCCACAAAACTCTGAAAAATTACAGTACAAAGCCATAGCCCTAATCTCCTTTTAATCTGCAACAGCAACTCACGTTTACATTTAAACCCAGACAACAATATTTTGTGAAGTTGTTCAGCTCTCGAACCAACTGTAGAGGTTGTAAATTTGCCGACGGTACCATGCACCTGATGTTTACAAGTTACTATTTTCCGAACAATAAGCATTGTTCACGGTGCTACTAGTTTCAGTTTACAGTTGCTTAATGTTCAGTTTTTGCTGGATTTTATGCTTTAATAGATTAGCGAAAAGAGCCATCATTAAAAATAAAAATATTTTAGTTTCAAATATTGATTTATGACACAGAAAGAACTTTTTTAAGGCTCTATGTGTGGAGCACAGCGCTTCATGATAGCGAATCATTGACTTAAGGAATACCAGAAAGAAGGAAAATTGACGCATTTGAAATTTTGTACTATAGAAGGATGCTGAAAATTAAATGGGCAGATAAAGTACGAAATGAACGTCTTCCCTCCTCTCGATCGACGTCATCAAATCATTTCTTCCTGAATATAGGTTCGGGAGCTGATAGCTAGAAATTAGCATACTTTCAGAGGCCTGGTGGCTCAGTGGTTAACGCGTCAGATTGGAGATCGAAAGATCCCCGGTTCAAATCCCTGTCTCGGCGGGGATTTTCAACGGCGCTTAAACCGACCTTCAACTCTGGCATAGCGTGCTAAAGTACGCCAGAAAGCTTCCGTGGTTCGGATTCCACGTAAAAATGCAGGTCCCCTGTATCCGGTAGAATTGCCGAGTTAGGTTAAGGCGGCTATGACAGGGGGAGAATACGCAATCAATAGAAACCATGTCTCCAGGTCATTACGACCACACGGAGTTATTATTATTATTAGCGTACTTTCCAGCCATGCCGTCATCTTATTTGCTATTCCATTTCCCACACACAGTAATTACATGTATCTCACCGAACGTGGTGGTGTAACGGCTAGCGTTCTGGCCTCGCAATCGGGAGGACGGCGGTTCGAATCCCCGTCCGGGCATCCAGATTTGGGTTTTCCATGGTTTCCCAAATCACTCCAGGCTAATTCCGGGATGCTTCCTTCAAAAGGCCATGGCAGAATTCTTCCCATTCCTTGCCCCCCCCCCCCAAACATTTCCCGTATCTAAAGACCTCGCTGTTAGAGAGACGTTAAGCAGATAAAAAAAAAAAAAATACATGCATCTCATTCGTTGCTGCTGTTCCCCTCCTTATTCCTATAATACGTTACTGTCTTTCCCAAACTAAAATATGCCAGAGTCGTCGAGAAGTGGCAATAAATTGTGTTTAATGGCTTTTTAATCTCGCTTTTCATTCAAGACTTACCGGCTTCCATAGGCTTAACAACATACGTGTTCCCTGGCTGGTATCTCCCAGGGACCCCGGTTTTGTTGTCCGACAGACCTGCAAGGTAGCGGGCCACTTGCGTGTTTCTGTGGTCAGCATTCCCTCCTTGGCGTAAATAACACGCAGATGTATCTTATGAATTGTTCGCGAGCTACTGTAGTTCTTTTGATCTCATGTAAACACCACAACATGCTTTTATTTTGCCAAACTATCTTTCCTTCTTATCCATTCAATTGACCTTTACTAAGAGGATATGTTTCTAGTCTCAGGGTTCACATTTCTCCACTACATTTAATTCTTTTGGTGGTTGTGCTCAGGGCACATGTTCTACTGTTACATTTCACTGACATTCCTAGTCGAATCTGTAGCTCATATATATATGGAAATTAAAAGTGTAACCTAGACAGAAATCGTTGAATTTTAGAACATTTTGAAGATATATCCAGGGTGATACACAGGAAAAACAATATTGAAATGGGAATTAATTTTATTACCTTTAGATACAGCTGTTAGTAAGAAGTGTGTCCAATTTGAGCATCTAAACATTTGTGAATCCCTGCCGGCTTTGAATCAATAACTGTTAGAATGTCTTTTTGAGGTATGATTCTCTACGCCCGAATATCTTGTGCAGTCTGTTATTGCACAGTTTGTGCTGGGTGGCTATGTGATCTAATGTGTCTATTCCGGGTATACAAACAAGCTCTATTAGAGCAAATATGGGGACCGTGCGGTCCAAATTGTGATAGTAATCACTTGCAAGGCTTGTATTGTGATGGCCTTAGTATGAGGACGGGCATTTTCAAGTTTGAAGATACGATTTGGATGGTGGACTTGATGGGTATAACAATAGGGTGCAGCACCCCATCCACATAGTGGTGGACTGTCATTGTACCTTCAACAATTACCAGCTCAGTCCTACAGTCGAAACTGATTGCCCCAAACTATCACACCAGTATCTGGAACTGTGTGACGTTCTGAATCACAACAGGGTAAGCTGTTTCTCCGTTACCCCTGCGTACATGTTGTCGATTACCACTTTGCCACAGATAGAATCGAGATTCGTCTCTAAACAGAAATGTACGCCATTCACGTGTCTTTTAACGTTTTGCATTATACCAGAATAGAAAACGTTGGCAGTGAAATCAGGTTAATGGAACGCATTGCATAGATGTCAGAGAGTGTAACTTAGCTTCAAGAAATTGGGTGGTGAATATCTCTGTAACCACTGGTTGGATCTGCCCTACAGTCGCCCGTCTGTCAGCAACATCACTTCCACACAATTTGGTAGTCTTTGCTTGCTGTTATCCTTCTGTACAGACATGTGCCTGCTTTAGGAGTACTAGAGCCTTATTTCATCCACTGTGTAGCAATTCTGTAAACTAAAATTGCTCTACGGCCAATCCTTCTATAGATTTCACGATATAATGCAACGATTTCAAACACGCCAACTCTTCGACCTCTCTCATAGTTAGACATTTAAATGTAGCGGGCCTTCACTCTTCGCCTTGGCATGCTTGATTAACAAGAACTTGTAGACAAAAAAGTATTATGCTGCACCACACTGTCAAACACGCATGCACTATGAAAACATAGCATTTTTGCATAGTAAATAGCACCATAATTCTCATATTGTTACATGTAAGACTTTTTATGCATTTAATACCATTCATATGGAGATAATTGGAACCAAATTTAATCAATTTATCATAACTCTGACTGGGTGTTGCACTTATATATATGTATTTTAACGAATGAAAAACAAATAACTGTGACTTTAGTTTTATGAGAAACAATGCTTTTGACGCTATCATAGGTTTCAGTAATAATGGCGTTGTCACTAGAAAAGCCAAGGACAGAATCGTCAACTAGGAGAATGATTACCTGACACGGTACTTCCACTCTCATTACTCACTAATCAATACTCCTGTCTTTGACATACTTTCTTCGTCGATTTTTATAGTTGTTATTTTTCAATTGTTTTTCCAACGTCTTGGAGTTTATACTGAATTTAATTTTTTCATTCCTAATATTATCTCTACTTCTGATATTTTATACATCTCTTAGTGGTTTCGAGGAAATAAAAATCTAAGTTTGTTGCAGACTATAATCTCTGGTCTTTTATATTGATTACAAACTTTGAACGTTAAATATCTTTTGAGGTATCGAGTTGTCACGGTAGTAGTAATAGTCAGAAATGATTGAGAATGACAGTACAGCAAAATTTTATCTGTCAGAATATGTTAAATCGACAGCCAAATAATCTTTCACATCACAGATATAGACATTCTCTTTCATTCAAAAAAGGTAAAACAAAAATCCCATACCACACTGCAGGTTTAGGATGCTCCATTTCAGAGCTGGCACGTTGTTAGTGACCTGTCAGATCAAAGCCATGCCACTGCACTACCTGTGTTAGGAGAGCGAGCTGTGTGAGTGACGTAATCGTTTGCCACCCTGCGTTCAGTCAGGTGGTTAGACAGCCGACAATCGCCCGGCGCACGTGTTTGTCATGTCCTGCGGTTCTGACATGTGACATTCCAGGGACGGACGGACAGAGGGAGTGTTGTTGGGTGTAGGTGCTGGTGTCGAGGCATTAATTACCCGACGGCCCACGCGGCGCCACTGCGCAACGCATTACGGTAATCACCGTGTGACGTAATCACGGAGCCGACCACCACCTCGAAATGAACAATGGGGCCAACAATCTAACCGTTACCAGCAGAAAAGAAACCCATAGCAGACGCTACACTGTCTGTCTGTCATCTGTAACAGGTCTGTAGAACTTAAACCTTAGGTTACCAAACTACCGCTCTCTTTATGGAGCTTTTCAGAAAAAAAAAACAGACTCCCAGTCTTCTACTCAATAATGTAACCCATAATGCTGCAACTTTTTCGGTCCTAACACTCTTTTTCAAACAGTGATTCGATATCGTCCCTGTTTTAGGTATACTGTATCATACTCGTATATAAAACAAACAAGGAAACATTTTAAAAATTACTTTATGTAAATATATTAACAGTTTTGATGTACTGTTCATAATTTGATCAACAAATACATATCATGAAAAAATAATTATTAATTAAACGAGTGAGATCTGTGTAACGGCACTAATCTTACGATATTAGATACCTTATTTATCATCAGCAGTCTTATATCGCCACGTTTTACTATTGACAATCTGTTTTTTTTCTTCTTTTTTAGAAAACTGCTGACGATCCTGAATCCTTTTCGCGCTGGATATGGTTGTAATGCAATGTAAAACTTATTTGATACAGCCCATAAAGCTGGATATAATACTTGAAAGCAGGGTAGCGCTCCCTAAATTTTCGTTGGACCAGAAACGCCCCCTATGATATTTTCAACACCCACCGGTGATCGATACAGCCACCTTTGCGAGCCAATGACTTAAATGGCTTATATTGAATACTTCAAATTTGTACATGCTTTGTGTGTCACTGGCCCAAAACCAAATATTATATTCAAAACAATGAAAAATTTTGTTGTGGTGTTACAATCCCGGTGAGGCATTATATATAAGAACAGGCAAATGGAGATCTCTGGTACCTCGTTGGAAGGCAGTGCAGAACTATAGGAAGTTAGATGGAGGTGTCATTGCTGATCTTTGAACATATAAGCACCGCAACTGACAGCTTTAATAACAATTTATCTTGATTCCAGTGATTCGGATAAGAGGTGTTTCATGGGAATGAGCTACAGTTGTGTGAAAGCACAAGGTATATTGATGAGCGACTGTGTTCCACCGAAAAGGAAAGTTTTATCAGAAACTGCTAGGCTAGAGTAGGGGCAAGGATTCTAGAGGAACGAAGCATGTAGGTTTACATGAAATATGTGGTAACATTAGCGATTATGTTTGCATGGTTTGACGATTCTGGAGACGAAATTTGTTTGCCAGGTTTAAGGAATTCTAGGAGAGGATTTAGAGTGGATGTATGCCAGAGTCACAGCGATTCTGGAAGTGGAAGAGAGAACATTTTGTTGTCTGACTCCATTGAGAACGGAAGGCACCCAACCGTTCGGACCATCATCTGGGCGAGAGAGAACTTGCCCCGACTGCCTAAGCGAAGGTGGCAATCCAAGTTCCTTACCGATTGCGTAGGAGGTGCCTGCATAACGGTAATGGACGCATGCCTTAATCCTAGTCTTCGGCTAATGTGACATCCAAAACAATAGAACCTACTACCCAGAGTAAAACTCCACGCCATGAGAAAATAATAACATGATGTGTAATTCTGTAAATAGGCGATAATTATATTAATAGTACCTGAAGTGCAGAAGACAATCTTGTCTCATATTCAAATAAGGAATACTAGCTACCTGAGAGTAAACGAAAGACAAGGGTCCACAAGGTTTCATCGTCCTTACGCAGTATAGAAAAACTATATACTCTCACTATTCAGTGTCCTGGATTTCGATGGTAGCCTTAGATTCTGGATTTGTTGACCCCCCTCTCTTCACTTGATTCTAACCCTATATTCAAAAATATGATGTTTTGTATTTCTGATTGCATTCTATCTCTTAGTTGTCAAGCCATTGTCTCTTTCGAGTTCTGGTTGATCTTGAAGTTGACAAAGTTATTGAAACAGTTGAGCCAGAGCGAACGGTATAGATATTTTGCTTTTGGCCTTAGAACATTCTGCAAAGCTCCTTAAATTGTTAGCATCACTAGCAGAAACGTTTAAAGATCCTGGACAAGCAGTTAGAATGGAATTATTTTCTTCAGGCTTTTACGAATCCTTTTTAACGGATATCTTATACTAGTAATCTTAATCTTGGTGACTACATTGAAGAAGCACGCTGTTATGTGTTACAGAAATTTGAAACTTGGTAACAATATATCCAATGAAATGATACTTGAACAACTAAGACCTAGTTATATCTCTTTGATATTTCGCTGAGTGTGAACTTTGTAAATGCGGAAAATAATACATGAAATAAACTATAACAATGCTAGGATAAATTTCCAATAATTAATTGTAGTTAAAATTATGAACTTTGTTTGCCAAATGAAGAGTATTAGAACTCACTTGGCTAGAGGCTTTTAAATCATTTTCATCTGTGATTATACTGAAATTTTCACAAATTGTGACATTACTTGTATTTAATATATATCGTTTCGTAGATAGATATAATTAATTAGAAGCTAGCCTGCTTTCTTTAAGGGGGAATGCAATGTTGAGGAATGTCATCTTTGATGAATAGAAAATTGTAAACTTGAAAATCATTTATGAAATACACCGAAATATAAAAAATCATACTATAGGAAGATGCAAATATCCAGATGGCAGTAACACTGGGGAAGAAAATTATAAATGTGCCACGCAATGTCGGAGCTTTCGTTTGTACTCTCTTGAGTTGTGTGAAATGTTGTATGACGCGATTATGGCTGCACGACATGAATTGATAGACTTTGAACGCAGTATAGTATTTGGCGCCAGATGCATGAGGCATTCCATTTCGGCAATTGTTCTCGAATTCAATATTACTCAATCCCCATTGAAAATAGTGTGCTGTGAACAGGTACTTTCTGGACATGGTTTCCCAAATCACTCCAGGCAAATGCCGGGATGATTCCTTCAAAAGGCCATGACCGAATTCCTTCCCATTCCTTGCCCCCCAATCCTTTCCCGTCTCTAAAGACCTCACTGTTAGGAGACGTTAAGCAGTTAAAAAAAAAAAATTCTGGAGTTATATCCTGCAATGTACAACGCAATGATCTTCCACGTCTACTTAATGAACGAGACCTGCTACATCAGCGTGGGAGTTGCAGTGTTGATAGAACATCAACATTCAATGTGTACGTACTACAGATGTTTCCGTGTGGGTACTGCAGCAAAACTTTTCACTGATGTGATATGACAGCAGAAGACCTAACAAAACGCCATGGGCTACATACAGCAGCTTTGCTAGGCTCATTAACATATCGGTTGAAATCTAAATGACTGAAAAAAGAATGACTGATGAAGGTGAGTCACAATTCCATATAGCAGATGGTAAGGTTTGAATGTCACGTAGACATCACGAGGCCTTGAACCCAGGTTGTAAGGAAAGCAGTGTTAAAGCTGATAGTAGCTTTATCCTCGTATGGGTTGTGTTTAGATGACATGCACTGGGACCTGTTATCATATAGAACCTACCATGACTGAAAATATTTATGTTCGGCTACTTGGAGACAATACGTAGTCATTGGTAGACATCAAGTTCGCAAACAACAATAGACAATTCGCGATGTCACCGGGACAAAATCTTTCATTGTTGGTTTGAGGAACATTATGGAATATTCAAGCGAATGATTTGACCAACTAGATCGCCAATCATGAATCCAGTCGAACAAATCTGGGACTTGATTGAAGGTCACTTTGAGCACAAAGTCCTGCATCGAGACACTTTCACTATTGTGGACTGCTGTGGAAAAAGGATGGCTGAGTATACCTTCAGAGGATTTCTGTCGATTTGTTCACTCAATATTCGCCAAGTTGCTGTACTTCACCTGGGAAAAGGGAGTCCAGCACTATCATATGACTTTTGGAGGTTCTGTGTATACAGTATGCATCCGGTAAAATAATTACTAAAAAGTTGTTAAAAGGGGGGAAGGAGTATTGCCATATTGCAGAACTTGTAGAACCTAGAGACTAGGCTTCACTGCAGCACAGGGTAGCCAGTTCGTGACAATTTCGAGGGTGACCGTACTGAAGTTAGTGTATGAATCGAATGTTGAGTATTCGACCCATACCTTTCCCTACTTCTTAAGAGTTTTGAATTAAGGGTTTTGAATACTTCGTACCCTGCAACCCTCACTAATGATTAGATCTCAGTTTCTTATTATTTTAAAATCATTTATTAGGTAATATAGTCAAAGCATGTTACACATACTATTTATTTCGTTTAAAACAAATCATAATTATAACAGTAATTTAGCTGACAAAACTTACCTAATAGTACAAAATAATGGAAGTGAAAACATTACAAAGTATTAAAACCAGAAGCAGTACAACAAATATTTATGAATAAAATTGACACCATCTACGAATCTGCGTATAATAATAGTTAACCGCGTCTAATAACTTTTCCATATACAATATGTGGTTGGGAAATGAAATAAGGTGACACACAGTTATATTTCTATATTGTTATTGGATAAGAAGCCTACGATCATCTGGTAGATTGAAGCGTTTACCAGAGCTAGGAGATGTTCAACAATAACTGGATACCTACCATACTGTTTTCGATATTTTAGCAGAATGTCTGCGTCCAAAACAGGGATGATTCGTCACGGCTTTTGATTCTCCAATACAATGACATAGCGCGGATTTTTCTGTGTGTATTTTATGTTAGTTGCTTCTACGGTGGTAATCCGTAAAATATATCAGCTTATTAACGTCATGGATTTAGGTAATCTTAGGAAAGATGTTTTAGGAGAGGGATTTTGAAGCCAATGCTGAAATCATTTGGTAAGACAATTGACTGCTTCCAGTACGTGAGGTTAAACAACGGCGTAAAGACGTAGTTGGATTCTAAAGAGAATCTCTTTTCTACTAATAAAGTAGGGTCGCTTTATTTGTATCAGCATGTAAATACGGTGAACCTAGAATGACACGGTGATCAAATGATTCCACAAGTTTTCCATCAACCTTGTGTGAAGCAGGAATTTGATTCAGTTGACTTTTGATAATGATCGCCATATCCAGACATCAAGGCTGCCAGGGAGAGAGTTATTCCTTAATGATAACTATCATGAGAAATTTAACGGGTGTGGTTTCTTCTCGCATTCTTTGTTGATAGAAGCGTATGCATGTTGTCATTAGAGGAGGGAGAAAAATAGGGGAAGGAACGGGAATGAATTCGGCCATGACCTTATGAAGGAACCATCCCTTAATTCACCTGGAGAGATTTGTGAACACCATTGAAAACCCGAATCTTGATGGCTGTAGGGGGATTCAAACTCACATCCTTCCGAATGTGAGACCAGACCGTCACCTCTCGCCAATCACACTTGGTGGGAGAATTTGAAAACCGGCGCTAAATCATTCAGGCCTACTCTCCCGAAACACACTAAGGCCCGCCAAGCTCAACTTTTCCATCTAAAGGACGAATCGACATTAACAAGTCGTTTGGCCTGATTTTATGAACACTGCGGATAAATTTGCGATTTAACCTAGTACTTCCTTTACATTCTGGCGATTAGGAATCGTGCATCATTACCTCCCCTATCCTACCAAGCTAAGTCACGATATAGCAAATTTCTTCCGCCAACGAGTACTGAACCTGACATTCCCGTGAAAAGCGACATACGCCGTAATGGTGCGGCAGTGACCTGATCCAACGCAGCTGGTATATTATACTATTTAATAACTTATTAAATTTTGCCTATGTCGTCCTATTTCGGCTTATAAATAATGATTTTCAGATGTGAAATTTAAATATTATTCGGAAAAAGTGGCATTTTTATACCTCTCATTTGGTGTCCTCAAATAAAATCACTGTGGAGAAATAAACAAAATTTGCAGTTGCCATCTGTTTATCTGATTGTGCAGTAGTATTGAAGTAGTTTCAACGTGATACACTCTCTACAACTCTCGGTTTCTCCCTGCAAAAATTTCGGTTATGGAACAAAACTCATTCAAACAAAATCCCGCTGTGGGATAAATTGAACGTCAAAGTTACTGATAAGCACCTCTGTAATAAATATGCTTTCGTGGAGTTAGTATCTACGCCGTGACTATGGAGAAGGATTAGTTGAGTGCAGAAATTCCAACTCAATAGTGGCTATAAGTAGAGAGAAATACATTCAGCTCTTATTTGCATAAAACCTCTGTAATTCCAAAGTTTTACTCCGACAGTCGTCATGGGAACACGAAATATGTATCAAATAACTCTACAGAGAGAAATAATTCCTTTTCCTTGTGGTTACAACCTACGCCGCCTGCTCTGCTCTGCAGTTCTTTCTATTTAATATCATCGCTGGAACGGTCGCGCATGCGCGTTACTGCCCTCCGCCACAGCTCGCTCGCCATCTTTGCATATTTTCGCCCGCTAGAGTGCTCGTTACAAATTCAGACTTGTGCTCATGAATATATAATTGGCGTGTATTTCGTATTGTAAATATTTGAACGCACGTGTAAAATAAATGGGCCGCACCAGCACCGTGATATATTAATAAATGGAGTGAGAGGATGGGTGGAGGGGGAAATATGCTTTGCAGAGAGCGGCGCTGCAGTCGCGCCCGTCACGGATACCATCTGCTGCGCGCGACTGCGCCATGGCTCCAGATTAAACCATTTATAATACAGGGGTGCAAGTAGCGGAGGTGGCGAGCTGAGGATTACATAGTCCTCACAGCGTTGTGCAGGACATCCCTGACCTCCCAGAGTCTCCACCCGACTCTGTTTTGCTCATTCAACATTGATGCTAGGCAGTAATCCGCTGACGAGGGGTTCTACAAAAAATATGGATATGCTTATGATGAACAAATCTTTGTAAACTGAATCACTGGAGAAGCCGGATTATGTAGAGCAAAAGGCTTTCACGATGAAAAAGAAGCATGAGCAAACTAAAGAGCTCGAGGCGACAGCTCGCAGAATCCAAACAGCCTGTTTACAGAAAAACCTTCATACTATTGTATACAGGATGAAGTTTTTACTATATTTAAAAACTTATTAGTCGTTGTGCTTATCTGAAAGAACGGTATATATGACCATTAAATCAAGGATGCAGCTTCTATATTTGTTTAAACAAAACGAAAAGTGACATCCTGTAGGGCTATGTAGTCTGTGTCATTCTCCTACACGCTAAAATTATGACAAATATTGTACAAAATTTGCTGTATATACTGGAAAGTTGCTTTCTGATAATATTTATTATGTAAGCACTAGTTTTAAGATTAATAATATTAACATCCTGTTTGTATCAGTGATTATTCTCTGATTCAGGAGAAACTACTTATGCCCTAGGTGCGACTCTAACCGCCTACCTTTATAACGAGATACAAGTCGTCAGTTAGCCACTGACTTCTGGGATGGTACCCGCAATTCCGAGAGACCATCAACGGCAACGCGATAGATTTAGCAAAGATGGATCTGCTCGTTTTTTCGACTACTCGCTGCAAAGATCAATATAATGTTAGTATTAAAACATTGATTGATCTACAAGTGTAGCTTTATGCCACGAATATACCATATACATAAATTACTTTATTCGTGATCACTAATAGTTTCGGAATATTGTTAATTGTGTAGCATTCATCAGCCATAACTACGTTACATCAATCCATTACTTAATGATAAACGTACCACCTTAATCATCTGCAGCTGAGATCTGCTCTTAACATTACACCAGACTTATTAAAAATTTAATTTCCATCATATTCTGAAGAAGCTACAGCATATGAAATATATATTTCATTTACAAAATATGTTAAATTACAAATCAAGGGTTGTTATACGTGCAAATGAAAAATTCTAAAAAATATTTCAGTGAAGATGCGTTTGAAACTATATTATTCACACCTGAATCGAACCCGTCGCAGACTCTTATTGCACGAAATGAGATGCGCGGAACCTTAACACCTGTTCCTGAAATCTAATGAAAGGTTTTGTAGCAAGTACTCTTCGTTTTGTTTAAGAAAAATCTTTTTTTTTTACCTTACAGTATGTCCAGTGTAATATAACACAATTTTGGGTGCTCAGAAAAAAGGGAGGGGGGGAATTAATATTAATTCTTAAATAATTCCTGAAAATGAAAGATACATATAATAATGATGCTATAAGGGGATCTAATAGGTTACTAACTAGAACCATGAATTTCAGACACAAAATAAAACCTCATTTATTGAGTCTTATGGCCTTACAAGGTCGGGTAGTAATTAACGTTACGTTAACACAATTAGATTAGCAAAAGCAAGCAATACCCGACGTTTACAATTCGCCGGAGTAAGCAAACAAAACTGAATGAAATATCTCAAACAAGTAATAAAAACAGCAAAGTTAACATTGAAATAACATGGCAACACAGGCCATCAAATTGAAGCTAACATTTTACTGTACAAAGGAAAATCCCAGGGGGCGCCGTATAAAGTGAATGAAAAGCATCAAAATTGAATTAACAAACAGCAAGATGCTTAAGAAAAAAAAATTGAATCGAAATATAAATTCAGCTAGCTCAGAATTTAAGTGACGGGAGCAGAGTCTTAACCCAGGCGTCGCTTAAGGGCACATAAGTCTGTTAAAATCCACTGAATAGTGACCGTCGTTTCTGGTACATTACCATAGAATCATCGCCGTGATGGTGAGCGACAAACACAATGCCACTGCAGCAATGGAAGCTAAATAAGCGGCTACGACCGCGTTATTAGCATAACTTCCAAATAATGGCAAGCATGCCACTCGACATCTCGCTTTCCCAAAGCAAGAAATGATCAACCACAATGATCATCAGAGAGCGTGCCGGCTGGCACGTCTAGTCACCAGCTCGTCTTGGACCCAAGTCACGTCCGTTCATCAGCTCGTCTTGGACAGAAGTGATGTCTAAAAATGGCTCCTTCTTCCTCGGCTAGTTGCTCGCCACATGTAAAAGATCTCCACGGAATTAGTATTGTAGACCCCAATAAATGTTCAGGATTGGCTATCTACACATTTCCGTCGTCACGTGTTTAATATCATGCGTCGCATTCGCCGTCTCCTTCGCGCGTTTCCTACGTGGCCTTCGGGGTAGTAGCGGGGTAGGGGGTAGGTCACCGCCCGATTTCGAACGGGACTCAAGCCGGGCTGTCCCGGCGCCATCGAGTCGCCTCGCCTGCTCCATTGTTCCTCTCTCAACCGCCGAAATGGCAGTTTCTAGCCTTCGATATTCAGCCCTTTCTGAGCCATGCGTTTACAGAAAAATTGATTTACAATAAAATATACCTTTGGCCGCCCTGGTTTTAAACATACATTTAACCTATCCAGACAACCCTCATTATTTACAATTAATTACACGTTGCAAGATTAAATAATTAATAAATTTGAATATAATAAAAAAAGAAAAAAAAGAATTATGAATATAATTAATAATAATTTAATTATATTCATTGTGGGTGACGCTGTCACACCACAATATACCTGCTACCCAATCAAAATAAAATTATGCCAATAATTTTATTTAACTATTGTAACCCTACAGTTGCAACAAAATCATTGCCTACACTATAGTTTCATGGTTCCAGCTCACTCGAACTATCGCATACATGTGACCTCTTTAAATATGTAAACACGACACGTGACTCTGGTTGACATAAACATAATGAAATGTCTTATTCTAATATGCAAAAGTAAAACATCACAAAACATTGACAGGTACATAGATGTAAATGAACAACAAAATAGATCTGCTCAATCAACAAACAAACAAAAAATGATGTAAGCACAAGATATTAACATTAAAACTAGACAACTCAATTAATTATTTACAACGGGCTATGCAAATCTAGCACATGTGTTGAAGTTAGATACAGCAACAACAAGAATAAAGAATGCACCGAATGTCCATTATCAAGGCCGACACAAGTATGCCGAAACCACATAACATGAAAATCAAATGGAAAAGAAAAATCTTCCGCGAATTTACATAATTTAATCCTTCCGCGAATTTACATAATTATCCATACAATACAAAAGAAAGACGGTTCTCGCAAAATGAACTATATTATGCTTTCCAAACTACACTCGTAGCAAAGACATTATAGCGGTGAAACCAAGCGATCAGCTGTTTCCACTTTGCCCGCTCTGTTGTTGTCAGTAAGCGCTGTCCCGTTAAGCTTGCGGCTCAGGCTACCTGTTTTCGTTTAACCTGATTGCAATCCTTCCAGGAAAACTGGCGGTCGGCACAGCTGCTATTCCAAACATCTGAGCGTCCTTTACCTGTTCTCGCTGCGTTAGCGCTATGCTTGTTAGGCAATTACGTGTCTCAAGACTGACACTCTTACTTTCTAAACATATGCTCTACGTTATTACCTAACTAAATGTACATTGATCCTTAAGCTATATTTACAAACATCCGTCTAGAAACTTGTAGTCTATGCTGTGTGAAACGGGCGCAAATTCCGGGCATTATGCGGGCCGAGCTCCGTTCTGCCGTCGGTCAGCATGTAGCAGTTTGGGGAGATAATCCGCGCTACTGAGAACGGTCCCGAATACAGCAGAAAGAATTTGGAAATTAATTTCCGCTGTGCGTCAGACGGGGTCATAGTCCTAAGTAGCACCTGCTGCCCGACGCTAAACGTTTGCGTCCGCAATCCGTCGTGCTTGCGTTGCCGCTTCGTAGCTTTCTCTACCAAGAATTCATGTGCTTTCTTGATGTCATCCTCGGGATTCTTCTCGGGTTGATCCTTTAATTTTACATTGATACGAATCAGACGCAGTCTCATCCCGCACGAAATGATCGCGAGTTTCTCATTAGCATCGGCATAGCTTTGGCTTTGACTGTGGTGCTGTCGTCAAGTTTCTCGTCAGTATCGGCATAGCTTTGGCTTCCGTGCTGGCGTCAAGTTTTCCTTTTTCCCGCATTTTGTCGGTTGGGTTCTGTGGTATGAGATTTTGCTCGTCAGCTGATGCGCATATAGCTCTTCCTCCGTTATTCAAATTGCCTTCGCGTCCCGCGGTGTCTTGCATTGGTTTGGAACTATTTATTCCAAGGCTCTGCTCACAGGCCTCATGTTTCCAATGCAACACCTCCGGAACCAAATTTGTCACCGTCTTATTTCCCCAATCCATAATGACTTGACGTTTTGCTAAGAGGTCGCATCCAACGATCACATCTTGCGTCAAACCGGGTACTATAAGTAGTGGCAACATTAACTCGCTATTCGCGACTTTCACGGGGATTAGCGCTTGCGTGCTATTGATCTTTTCTCTCTTTCCTATTGCAGGAACCACCGTTACTTGCGTTGTGGGAATTACTTTAACCGCGGACTCTTATCTTTCAAGCGTAGCAGAAATTTCTTAGACATTACGGAGACAGACGATCCCGAGTCAATTAAAATATTCGCCCGTATGCCATATGCAATAATATCTACACGGGGACACTTCGCGCGTGCCATGAGGCTGTCGCCGGATACCATATCTTCTTCTTCGTCGATATTTTCTGGTCCTTCGCCGCGCCAATATTCCAAACTGCCGAGGCAAATGCTGTCGGCGTTGCAGCGTCCCCCGAAAAATCTCATTGTGACGGCGGGGAGTTAGACGCGTTGTTAACGCCGCCCACATTTTCCTCCGTCGCCTTTGCACACATTTCCGGTTCCGCGTTTTCAATCGAGATCGCGTTCACTGGAAATTCTTGTGGATACGCGGATCGGTTGTTTCCCGACCGCTGATGATTTTTATCATCCTTCCATTATGCATTTCCGTTCTTCCATTCTTCCTCCATTACGATTGCCGGAATTTTGATTGGAAGATTTCCCATTCTGTCCATCAGCATAGGAAGCTTTATTGGCCGCCATGCGGTCGCTTAGACTCGCTTTGCGCTTCGCCATGGTTCGGTTCCGCGTCTTGTCTCGCCAGATTATCGGCCATTTTCCCGATTCCTGTCTAGGTTACCGACGGTTTCTAGCAGTTCTGGTATTGTACGAATGACCACGGGGTTATGAGTGACTGCACTTGTGGACCAAAGTGCGCGATCACCATCTCTATGAACTCTCCGTCCGTCATTTTGTCGTCGAATTGCCTACACTGCACCAGCAAAGTATTCACGTAGCTTTCCATTGAATAATGCCACTTGGGAATGTACCTTCCTTGGTACAAGCTTTATCCTCGCCTGGTTCTGGATTCTTTTTCGACCAAAAGGTCTCAAGAAACAGGACTCTGAACTCGGCGTAAGATAAGTTAGTTTCGGACGCAATTTTCAGCCAGAGTCTGTCTGTTTCTGAAAAATGATTCCTCGACTAACACAAGCTTCATGGAATCAGGCACTCCTTTGATTTCAATACCGCTCCATTTCGGTAAGATAAAATCCTAGGATTTACGTCTTTGCGAGACCCAAAACGTGGCAACTTAAGCTCGATATTAGCTGCTGCGTACTGTGCGTAATTCGCGTGAACAATACTCCCGCTAGCGTTGGAATTACCCACTTCCTTCATCTTGGATTCCAACTGCGCCAGCTTTGAGTTAGTGTTCTGCACGAGTGTTTGCTGTGACGCTTGCAAATCCTGTTGTGCCGTTTGTACTTGTTCAACCGAACTTGCACCTCCGACACTTTGCATTTACAGCCTGCAAGCTTCGTTCAGTATTATCCTTAATCTCGTGGACAAATTCCGAGATCTGACCGAGACTCTGGTGGCTTTCTTGCCGCACGTGCTCGACAGATTTTTCGGTCGCGTCCAAACGCTTCGAGATTTCCGCGCTTGATTCCTGCAATGCAGTGCATGTTGCCTGAATCGTATCTGTGCGTCTCTCCAACACTGAAACATTCGCTCGCATCTCCGATTTGAATGCACTCATTTCACGGGTCATTTCCTCGCGAAAAACGGACAATTTTCCGTCCATGCCCTTCAACAAAGCATTTTGCGACTCAAATTTTTGATTTTGTGCATCCATTTCTGATTTTGCGAAGCCATTTGCTTAGTTATCTCCTCCCTCAATGAGAGAATTTTGACTTTGTGCATCTAATTTCTGATTTTGCGAAGCTATTTGTTTACTTAACTCCGCCAGCATGTTAAATAGCAGGTTTTGGTCTTGGGGTTGTGCGGTCGCCGGTGGCAATTCTACCGTTATTTGCGACGCACGTGTTTCAACTTCTGCCCGCATGGGTGGATTTTGAACGGTTTCATTGTCTGGGGTTGGAAAAATCCCTAACTGTTCCCCATCTAATGATGCATTTGAATGGATGCTACGCGTACTAGGAGTATCATTACACTCTTCGTCGCCAACGGCATTTCGTGTACTTCCGGTGCTTGATCCATCGCGTTAGTTTGCTCGGAAATGTTATGAACAATAGATTGATCTGCCCTATTAATGGTGCGTGACCTCAACTTCATAGATTTGATCGTAAGATACAAAATTTCAACTCCGAACAATTTGAACAATCGACAACAAACAAAATACAACCGGCACGATTTAACTCGAAAAGTACAGCATTAAACAAATTTCGCGCATAAATCCCTTCAACATGAAATAAAACCCATCCAAAATTAAACAACAAGGAAAAACAACGATGTTTCATGCGACACAAATACCTCAACACATGAGCAAAATCAGCATAAAGAAAAATCTTAACTTTTACCATGCATTAAAATTTCAAAAGCACTGACTCTATCTTTAATTTTAAACTAACCATGCTTGATGCAAGTGAACGAAAATATACTTGAACAACTGATTGAAATAAATCACACATTTAGATTTAAATCAAGCATGGCAAACAAAGCAAACAAATTTCAACATAAAATTATTCTAAAATAATAAAATGAATCAACACAGGTCACATCCATGGATTTTTTTAGACTTGTGAAATTCTCAAAATAATTTCGACTTGCAAAAGCCCGAAACGTTGGGTGCCAATTGTAATAGAACACAATCTACATTGGTGGCTGAAAAAGGGAGGGGGGAATTATTTAATAATTCTGAAATAATTCCTGAAAAAATACATATAATAATGATGCTATAAGGGGATCTAATAGGTTACTAACTAGAACCATGAATTTCAGACACAAAATAAAACCTCATTTATTGAGTCTTATGGCCTTACAAGGTCGGGTAGTAATTAACGTTACGTTAAACACAATTAGATCAGCAAAAACAAGCAATACCCGACGTTTACAATTCGCCGGAGTAAGCAAACAAAACTGAATGAAATATCTCAAACAAGTAATAAAAAAAAAAAAAAAACAGCAAAGTTAACATTGAAATAACATGGCAACACAGGCCATCAAATTGAAGCTAACATTTTACTGTACAAAGGAAAATCCCAGGGGGCGCCGTATAAAGTGAATGAAAAGCATCAAAATTGAATTAACAAACAGCAAGATGCTTAAAAAAATTGAATCGAAATATAAATTCAGCTAGCTCAGAATTTAAGTGGCGGGAGCAGAGTCTTAACCCAGGCGTCGCTTAAGGGCACATAAGTCTGTTAAAATCCACTGATAGTGACCGTCGTTTCTGGTACATTACCATAGAATCATCGCCGTGATGGTGAGCGACAAACACAATGCCACTGCAGCAATGGAAGCTAAATAAGCGGCTACGACCGCGTTATTAGCATAACTTCCAAATAATGGCAAGCATGCCACTCGACATCTCGCTTTCCCAAAGCAAGAAATGATCAACCACAATGATCATCAGAGAGCGTGCCAGGCTAGACAGCGTCTGTTCACCAGCTCGTCTTGGACCCAAGTCACGTCCGTTCACAGCTCGTCTTGGACAGAAGTGATGTCTAAAATGGCTCCTTCTTCTTCCTCGGCTAGTTGCTCGCCACATGTAAAAGAACTCCACGGAATTAGTATTGTAGACCCCAATAAATGTTCAGGATTGGCTATCTACACATTTCCGTCGTCACGTGTTTAATATCATGCGTCGCATTCGCCGTTCCTTCGCGCGTTTCCTACGTGGCCTTCGGGGTAGTAGCGGGGTAGGGGTAGGTCACCGCCCGATTTCGAACGGGACTCAAGCCGGGCTGTCCCGGCGCCATCGAGTCGCCTCGCCTGCTCCATTGTTCCTCTCTCAACCGCCGAAATGGCAGTTTCTAGCCTTCGATATTCAGCCCTTCTGAGCCATGCGTTTACAGAAAAATTGATTTACAATAAAATATACCTTTGGCCGCCCTGGTTTTAAACATACATTTAACCTATCCAGACAACCCTCATTATTTACAATTAATTACACGTTGCAAGACTAAATAATTAATAAATTTGAATATAATAAAAAAAAAAAGAATTATGAATATAATTAATAATAATTTAATTATATTCATTGTGGGTGACGCTGTCACACCACACCGAGACTATCTTTCAGTTTTCCCGACACTTGCTTCGACGACGCTGTTTCATGTCACCGGCAATCTAAATTTAATTATTAGTTTTTTTCTTTCTTGCGCAGTTTATATATTTAAAAACAAATTTAATATAAGAATTACAAGAAAAGACATACGGTAAGCAGACTGACGAACTTACTGCCAAATAATTTCTGTATTTTTGACAAATATTATGATACAATGCAATCAACGAGTTTTATCATAAATTTATGTTTATTTTACTTTGCTGAAAAGAAATGTAACCGATAACTTTTTTTGTGCTACTTGTTAAAAATTTGAGTTTTCTTTTAATGCGGTAACTATTTTGCTTTGCCTGGACATTTAGTAACTACTAACTTGTTTAAAAAGTAGAACTAAATGTATTTGATGTTTTTATAATATAATATTGCCGACATGTAATTGCTATTTCCGTTTATAAAACAAATATGCTGAAATGTATTTCCTTTTTGTGAGATGTGTCTCTATTTGGATAGTACGATGACTATACCAACTATTGAGTATCTGACTATCTTCGTAGTTATGTACAAAGGATTGAATAAATCCAGGGAGAAAATGTTGTGATGGTGCAATTCAGGTTGTTCCGAAAAATATGAGCATGGTAGTACTTCCATGTGCAGTGTGGTGATACCATCACGCAAGATCTGAAGGGTTTTAGAATATTTATTTTTAATCTTTTTCGAGGTTATAAATAAACCGATAAATGTCTTTGTGCGCCGGTGTGAAAATATCTATCCTATATCTATATAATATACCAATATCTATTTTGAAATTTCTTGCTGGAAGTCATAACCGTTGCTACCTTTGATACATGGGCAACGTTTGTTTGCTTGCTTCGAAACGGAAGTTAAGTTCGGAAAACTTTGATAATATGACAATGTTAGAGCAGGTCAGTGGTGAGAGGAACCAGTAGATTGAGACGGGCAATGGATTAAAGACATAGTCTAGGTTTGCCTGACTGCGCTGAAACGGTCTTTCATCGTTGAAACCGGCAACTACTTCGTAATTTCGCTGCATTAGTTTAGTATTTTTCATATAAATTGCAACCCTAGATCTTCTTCCACTATTTCATTCGTGTATATATTGGCCTGAAACTTTTGACTGTCTTCAAACCTTGAATAAGTGGTTGGATTTTGAAAGTTTACAACTCATTCCCATCCAGGTCATTAATGTGGAATTTAGTAATGAGAAGGAAATTGATCATGTCCCATATTAAGAAATAATTTCGCTAAATATGAAATGTTCTCGGGTGACTAGCCGAGTTAAATAAGTATTACAATTACACAAAATTTAGGGGATCTCATTCGTTGTCGCCATCTTCTGTTGAAGAATGAGATCGCACGAGAACATTTCATATATTCTCAACGCCGAGAAAAAATTTATTCTTATGAATCTCGGTATGTTTCTGAAAAAAAATTGGAAACTTTTTAAAACTGAAAGGTGCGAACAGTACACATCCGTTTTCAGCTATTCGATATTTCAACGCAATGCTATCGCGCAATCAGTACTTGAGTAAGAACCGATGTTGCTAGGAGCACAGAACTTACTAGAAACGTCCTTCAGCTAAGCAATCAGAACCTTCCCTGCATCACACACGTCATGGCTTCAGACAATAGTGGCCGGTCTCCCCTCCTCTAGGCAACCCGCAGTTCTCACGGGGTAGTTGTATTTTAGGCCAAATGGTTTAGAAAGTTTATTAAGTATTCCACCAACACCTTTCCAGCCTTCGTACGTTCAGAGAGAGGCTTTGTACTACTGTTATTATTTTTACTTAACCACTTAGGTGCTGTTAGAGAAGCTGTATCGCTCTGTTTCAGATTTATGCTGTAAGAGTTTATTCTACCATTTAATTTGCCTCCCTAGTAAGTTCATAATTAATTGCCAGTTAATTTATATACTCGAGCTTATTATCTCAGACGTTATAATCTATATTCTATTCATACCTCAGCAAAATTCTCACAGATGCCAGCTCAGCAGAACAAAAAAATTAAGACAAGTCTTGATTATGAAATGACAAGGTTTTGTTAGGACAATGCACATCTGATTTCAGAACCATTTCCTGCTGCTAAGAGTGTGCTTCAGTTGTCAACACCAACAGATTGAATGCCTTCTACAGAAACTTTTGGTGTTAAATGAACCGTTCAAATTAGTGCTGACTGTTCAGAGGTTAAAATTCTCTGGCGTGCATTATTATATACTGCGATATTAGAAGCCCCCTTTGACCTCGCAGAATTACTAAACTAGAACTTACTACATTTGTACTAAGGTTCTTGTGTCTTTTCTTTTTTATAATTATATTCTCAAATAACATGAAAGCATCGAGCGTGGTGGGTGAGCGGTTAACCCTATGCCCTCGCATTCGCGAGGACGACGGTTCGAATCCACGTCCGGGCATCCATTTTTGGGTTTTCCATGGTTTCCCCAAATCACTCCAGGCGAATGTAGGGATGCTTCCTTCAAAAAGGCCATGACCGAATTCCTACCCGTTCCTTTTCCCCAGTCCCATCTCGCCTCTAATGACATCAACGTCGACGAGGCGTAAAACCATAGGTAAAAAAAATGAAAGCATTTACTAAAATATAAAGATAATCCGGAAAGTTTTATATAGTATCTGAGTTTAGTTATGAGTTTCATACTTGTAAACATGAATGATATGTACGTACAGTAGGGTAATTTTTAGGTATTATTTATTCAGGCTAGGTTAGAAGTTCGCGGCAAGGATATATTGTGCAGTCAATTGAAACATAGTCGCTATAGTGTGATTTGGAGACCTCACGGGTCTGCTGGTCGACAGTGTCATTAACTACAAAGCCAATAAGTGATCGACGAGACCAACACAGTGGCTACGTAATGGTCTGAATCGGTTTGAGAAGCGTAAACAGCGCAGCTTTGAAGAGCTATTAAGCCCAGAGGTATCTGAAGTTTAGTGCAGGGCTCTACAAATTGCGTACACCTAGTGCTAGCACACAACGCTTGACAGAGTGATAATCGAACTCTTTCATTTACATGCCGAGCTCAGTCCAACACGTAATTCGCTCCACAGTTCCTGCCATCCGACTCTTTTTATCCGCGTGAAGAACCATTTGGTATGGCACGGCTATCGCTTTGCCCTCTCATACAACTCTATTGAGCCATTACCGGCGGATTGTTTTGAGGAGCTCGTTATTATCAGTAACAATATCAGTGCATTCCAAGTGTAAATAAAAGTATTTCAAAGTGTAGATTTCTGTGAAAATTATCCTCAATTCGTATGTATAAAGCAGTTCTAACAGCTGAAATTTTAAATTTATCATACAGTTTCTTAATTTTCCGTTTTTGACAGTTATTTAGATCGTTGAAGAGGTTTTGAAAGACTTTGAAACTGTTGTCGGAGCCACAGCCAAGGGGGCGATGCTAATAATGCAGGACTGGCATATTGTCTTTACGGCTCATTGATATCGACATCAACGTCGGGGTAATTAGTGCTGGGAGAAAATAGGAGGAGGGAGGGGGTAGGGAAGGATTCTGACCATACTGTTTTCAGACAGCATTACATCTTTCAGTTCGAGTGATTTCAGGTAATGATGGAAACGGAATTCTGGATGGATTGCCCGAAGTAATGCATTACACTTTACCAAGGCCAAATTTTCATGAAGTGAGTTCGGAAGGGTTGACCATTTCATGCAGTTTTCATGGAAGTTAAAGAAGTAGCAATAAACTAGGATAAAACCCTAAGAACTGTATAATGAGTCTTATTTTACTGAATCGACTAGAAATAAAATACTTGCATATAACTTCTTTTCCATTCATTCCCGCATACCTACTGCTTTATGGGATGTAGCAATTACTGTAATAACTTCTATGTGTTTTCTTCTTCAATTTCTTGAAGAATTATGTCGCACACCTTCGAATACCTTCAAAGCAAGGAGACACTTTCATTGAGCAGGCACAATGGATTCGAGAGAGAGAGAGAGAAAAGAAAAAAAGGAATTACAGATACTGCCTTATGAACTCCTAAGACGGTTATTCTCTCCACATCGTAACATATTATTTTCGGGAATGGTTTGCAAGGAACGTTGCAGTGGTGTAATGATATGAACTAAGATAGTTCTTACGGATGTCGTGAAATTGGTTCAGCGATAACTTGTACATATAATCCTCCGGGAATAACATTTACTTCCCCTGTAAATCTCATGAAACCTGTAATGTCAGGTATTCCTTTTTAAAGTGCCGAATGCTATTGAACTGCATTATATTAAACTTGACTGAACATTACTGACTTACAAGTAATTGATTGTTATAATGTATGTCTGTCTGTATGTTTGGTGACTCTGCTAATGTTATTGCTTACATACGAGGAAATCTTTTCATAAGAAACAAATTTACGATTGTTTTAGTTGTAATATTGCGTTTACCTGACGGACACCTCCATTGTTATAAACAGTGAGATGAGGAGAGTTATGTACAAACGTGGCAATTATCCGCCAATATAAATGAAGGCTGTGTATTCCCCCCTCCCCCAAAATGTCTGGTTCGTTGAACTTTGGAGAAACTTTTTATTTGCGAAAGAGAGCATAAAATTTTCTATTGTATTTTGGCTGGATGACGACACATCTCCTGAAACTACAGAAGCACGGTGTCTAAGGCTTTTAAGGCAGATAAACTGACAAAGCAGGCAAGTTATATTGACTGATCTACTGTAAAATTGAATGCATGTTTTAACTAGCCGGCAGGAGCGTTATAAAAATACAGGTAAATCTTTGGTGTGTTTAAGCACAAGAACTAGATTCTCGGTAAGTTTCTCTAGCAACTCTTTTAAAATAATCTGTGAAAATTCCGCCAATTTGATGATTTATTCCGGGCCAATAATTTACTTGATTCCTGCGTGATATAAAGAATCTGAGAGAGGGGGGAGGGGATGGGGGTCTTACAGAGGGAAGAGCACGATTCATCAGTTATAACACCTTGTGACCAGAGATGGTAGATATGCAGAGTCGCGCCTCCTTATTCATCACATAGTGCAGTTTCTGTGACTATCCTTCTGACCGGAAGTCCCCGGTTAAGCTGAAGACTGCCCTCACATGCAGTTTGCACCACGCTAGCGTGATGTTTTTTTTTATTTGACAACTGCACGGTAATTTCGCTGACACTTAGTCGCACACAGCAAAATTAATTCCCGTAAACGACTCAATCAGTGAAAATTGACCCAAGTTTTTTTTGTTATCGAGAATTCAAATAGATTTTGATTTGTTGTTGCTAATTTAACTTCAAAAGAACAGAACAGTTAGATTTTATGTTTTTAAAATTATATGAAATCCCTGAGTAATGCTTTGTTAAGTCATATTATTAATCCTTGTCCAATTAACAATCAGTTCTGCCATGGTTAAAGTGACTAATTTTAATAATAAGAAATACATTAAAAGCAACTATAATTTAAAACAATAGTTAAGACCAACGACCATATATCCACCGTAACCTTAATATTACATACCAGTATTTCATTTAGTTCTTGGGATATGTTGGCAGGTTTTCAACTGTAGACGACGAAGATAATTTAAGATATTTGTATCTGACTGCCCACTTTAATTTTTAACTCCTGTTAAGAATCCGGATGCCATGATTATTAATTATTTATCAGCTTTTCTTCAGCTGTTAAAAAAATTGTGTCAGCAGAGAATATAGTATTTGATTTATTGTTTAAATTACTAACAGTGTTGTCTTGTGATATGATCAATATTTTTATTACTGGAAGAAGTTTTGTTCCTATCGTAGGTATATGGAGTGAATTTTTGGACAATACATTTTTATCAAACGAAATTAAGTTTAATTTTTGTCAATTAATAGTGAGGTGGGTCTTTATCTGTAACTTTCATTTTCAAAATGATTGCAGAAATATAAAAATACGATGATGCGAGACTTATCTGCGGCAATTTTTATTATTTTCTTCAACTCAACCATTGATCGATAAACGGTGAGATAAGTGATTTGTGAGGTGAGCTAGAAATCTGATAGTGACATGGAAGGCATTCACGCTTGTCCGATCCTTCATCAGCACAGGTTCTTGCGTCATTTACTCCTTCCACAGAACCCAGAAACTAGCCTTTTGTGTTTACGTACCTTCCATATATTTTCAAACTTCTCATCTATCAAAACATGAAATGAAGTTCTTATTAAAACTCATTGACCACGTTACAACCGACAGAAGCCACATTGCTTTGGTGTTCCGCCAGTTTGTCTCCAAGTGCCCTTTAGACCACAGGTGTCCGTCGTCCTCATTGGTCCCTAGGGAGCAGTTGGCTAAGGGCCTCAGGGAGACGTCACTCACAGAGGGCTTGGGGAGGGGTGTGCATGACACACTGGGGTGAGACTAGAGGCGAGAAGTGTCATTTGCACGCTCGTTTGCTTTTTAGTTGTTCAAAATGAAACTAAAGTTTTCTGGTTGCTAAACAAGTTTTAATTGTTTCTTTCTTTTTACCTTTTTTAATAGCATACGATCTTTGGTTTACAATTTGTATTCCAGATGGACGAGAGATAACATTCAAGTCTCATTTTCTTGGGGGATGTTTCTCAAACTGTGGTACGCGATGATGGTTCAGATGATTGGCAGTTAGGATATCAAAAATTTAGATATTGTATTCGTCGTACTGTATAAGGCTGCAAGCTATGTAGAATAAACTGTAAGCCAAAGTTTTTTAAAGTCGGGAATATTTCAATGGTCAGGTAAAAACCTGGAATTTCAGAGTGAGTATAGGACAGCATTGTTCCTATAATAATCTATTAATTTCCAGTTGGCATGGAAAGAGCGCCATTCGTCTTGGCATTAAGTGAGTGACCATTTTCTGAGTGTCTTATAGCAGTTGTGAGGGACTGCGGTACGTGCTAAGTGTAAATAAAAATAGTGAATAAAATATTTTTGGCACTTTATTCTATTTTTGCATGCTTGGCGATGGTATAGTGTAACAAAGTCTACAGTAACATGATTATTCATTTGGTTAGTAAGTATTAAGAATCTGGTCAATAATGAAAAAGTTCACTTCCAGTTTCGTAACTGCGTTTCCGGAGGATTTCATAAGATAGTTTAGATTTATTATGTTAAAATGTTACAGTAAAATATGTCCTAGAGATTAATGACAGAGAGGTAAAAAAATTAGGTCCATGTATGTTTGTGGTCCGAAGCATGATTTTTGACAATTTAATGGTCATCGGGCTAAAAAAAGGCTGAGAAACGATATAATCTGGAGCATACGTGTCCGATGCCTGATCATACTGACGTATTCGATAGATTTCCAACATTTTTCTAAGCGAATGGAGAAACTGCTTCACAAAGGCCTCTTTCCTCATCAGATTCAGACTGGTGATTAGCCAAGAGCGAACGGTATAAAATGGCACTGAACAAAACTGTTTGAATATAGGGTCCATTACAACAAGTTCAGACAACTGTTTGATAAATACAACAGTTTCATTGTATTTGCCTTAAGTATTGAATTACAACAAGTTCCAGTCTAACGCGAATCGATGTTCTAACGTTTTTTCGGACAAGTTAACACTATAAATATTTGATGTTCGTTTTACATATTCTTTACGCATGCCATTATTCATTCAGTAATACACAGGGTTCCAGTTGATCTATTTGCTACTATTGTGCTATATGTAAGAGATTATGCGGTGCAGTTGAAATACTTTAATAGAATAGATGCGAGGGAACTCATTTCAGACTTGACTAAAACTGACGTTACTCCTTCGCAAATGGAACGTATATGAAGAAAACAAATCAAATTCGTCCCCATCAACTTAATCAATATGTTTACAGCACTGTAACACTCCGTATCACTCTGTCTTATTAAAAAAAAAAAAAAGCATTCCTGTATTAAATACACTGTTTCGAGTAGGGCCTACTATAAATTTGCAGTTTTAATTTAAAAAATGAAAACATATCTCTTACTGTGCCAGTAAGATAAGTGACAGTTTAGAGAATGTTTACCATCTTTGTAATTGTGGTTCAAGATCGTAACGAACATTATCGAAGATATTTCTGAAAATAGCAAAAAAATTATGCCCATTGACCCAAAAATGCGCTTGAACGAGATATAAGAATGGAGATAGTTTCCGGAGCATCCGAAAACAAAGGGTTCTACGGCTGACTTTTTCCGCTACAGTGGAAATAGCTATTTGGCGACTCTTGATTTTTTTATTGTTTATATATATATATATATATCTGTGTGACAAGTATTTTACTAACGTGAAAACTAGTGAATCATGAATACAATCCGCTGTGCATTTGTAGTGAGTACATGTGACACTGTTAATGGTGATGCCTCTGTCAGAGGGGAATGTTAATTCTGGTGGACCAAGGTGTACTTCGGAAGAGTAGGCCCGAATGAGCCGGCACCGGGTTTCACCTTCACCCTGTTAGGTATCTCGTGGTTTATTATATGAAATAATTAATTTGACCAAGATACAGATTCCAGATTTTAACTGTTTTTATTTCTCGTAAAACATCAGATACTGGTTGCACATGTACACACAAGATCCAGCGATTACACTCAATACTGCTTTCAGAGACAATACTGCCATACACTCTCACAGAATCTCTGCAAACATAAAACTGTTCAAACTGTTCCAAAACTCGTCCCTGCCAATCGCTTAACTAAGTTCCATAGAAAGTTCCAGATTATTACAAAGACTTCCGCCAGATGTTTCTCGAACTTCAACAATACTGAAACAATTAAAAACAATAAAAATAAATTAAAATCATTACGAAATGCACAGAAATGAAAATTAAAGATATTTACACACAAAATTATTCACATAAATAAGTTAAAACTGTCGCAGATTGTCCTTTAAACATAGTAGCTCACCTTAAGACTTGATATTACAAACATTTAATCAATTTTTCTTGCATAGTTCTGTCCTTGAACATATTAAATAGTATCTACATAATTTCTTTTAATAAAACAAATAGTAGCGGCTATGTGTGATATGGGGGGTTATTATGGCCGCGCAGTCCACTTGTGAACGTCTAGATTGATTTTGGGGATTGTTCTTAGTAGCATCTTAGGATTTTAGGCTATCTTCCAGATTATAACAGATTAGCTACTTGTGGGCACCGAGATGTTATTTGTCAGGATAAGAATATTGACACCAGGGCGATCTTTGATATAGCAGGTATCCCGAACTGCTCTAACAGTGATATACTTATAATAGATCTTACCTTGCCGATATATCACAAACTCTTCCACATTATTATCTGAAATAACTTGGGATCTAACATAACGACTGTAAATGACTGAGACTACACAACTGATAATTTAAACATATTTTAATTATAAAAACCTAACCATACATTTATCCGCAAAACTGCCTAACTTTATGCTGGAAGGGAAATGACACGCAAGCATAGATACAATTGTTATGAACATACTAAATGAATGAATAGCTTCTTCATACGAGTATAATGGAAAGATAGCTTTACTGATTAAATAAAAATAACTGAATAATTAACGGTCCTGATTATAACCCGACATTACCAAATAAGATTATCACGAGACTACAACATTACGACAACACCGGCGAACAACTAATTTAAGTTACACAGATTGAATAATGACTTAATAATTTAACTAACATATTTTACCTAAACAAATAATAACTAACATGAGACAATGCAAGGCAAAGCATAGCTTTGCCATGTGCCAAAGGCACACAGACAAGACACAAGTCTTACCTCTCACATGACTGCTGGCAGAATCATTACCGAATAGAATGATCCGATGCTACGCGGCGGTTCTTATTCACGTTATCACGTGCTAGACCTATGGTGTGTGCTTCGCGCAGCGCAAGCACTGGGAGTCAGCAGGAGGTCTCACATAACCACTGTCCACTTGCTTCGAGCAACTCGTAATATTCACAGACCAAAATATCAAAACTCCCAATTTAAGCCTTAATGCTCAGACTGCCCGCTACAAAATAATTCAAATAAATTGCAAGAAAAACATACAAAATCATAGTTACTCAACCCCTAGCTCTCTACAAATAATTCATAAAATACCATTTCAATTAAAGTTTGAATTTGAGGGTTGGTGCAACCCTTTTTAACCGACTTCAAAAAAGGAGGAGGTTCTCAATTCTTCTGAATTTTTTTTTTTTTTGGATGTATGTTCAGCGATATCTTCGCCAATTTTGAACCGATTTAAATGAAATTTTTATAGTGGATAGAGTATACCTCCAAAGTGGTCCCATATGAATTTCATTGAGAAACCACCCCTTCTACCCCTTTACACCCCTTAACGTTTATACAAACCCACACTTTTTATCCGATTTTGATGGAACTTTGGAAATGTATATTAAAAAACAAACAGAAAAATACTGTCAACTTTTGGTTTAAAAAAACCGAACCCCTCTCCCCCTATCCACCCCTTAATTTTTGCCAATGTTCTTTATACAAAGCTAAAGTCGACACCATTTAACTGATCTCCATTAAAGTTGGCATGTACATGTAATTTTTCATGGAAAAGGTTCTGACCCAAAAAAATAAAACAACACCCCTCTCTCCCTTTACACCCCTTAATTATTATACAAACCCACATTTTTATCCGATTTCAATGGAACTTTGGACATGTATAGTTAAAAATAAAGAGAAAAATGCTGTCAACATTTGGTTTGAAAAAACTGAGCCCCTCTCACCCTATCCACCCCTTAATTTTTGCCAATGTTCTTTATACAAAACTATAGTCGGCATCATTTAACTGATCTCCATTAAAGTTGTCATATACATGTAATATTTCATGGAGAAGATTTCTGACCAAAAAATAAATAAAAGCCACCCCATTTCCCCTTTACACAACTTAATTTTTATAGAAACCTATATTTCATATCTGATTTTGATTGAACTTTGTCAATGTATACTTTCAAACAAACAGAAAAATCTTGTCAACATTTGGTCTGCCAAAGCTCAACCCCTCTCTTTCCTACCAACCCCTTAATTTTTGTCAATGTTTTTTCTTATATGTATAAAATGCTATAGTCGCCACCATTTGACCTATTATCATGAAAGTTGGCGTTTATATGTATTTTTTCACGAGGAAGGTTTCTGACCAAAAAATATAAAAACCACCCCCCCAAATCCTCATTAAACCGTTTAATTTTTATACAAACCCACAGTTTTTATCCAGTTTAGACAGAACTTAGCAAACTTTTACTCTTAAACAAAGAGAAACATAATTTCAGCTTTTGGTTTGCAAAAACTGAACCCCTTCCCCCATTTCCGCCCCTTCACTTTTGTCAATTTTCTTTTTGATAAGCTATAGTTGACACCATTTGACCGATCTTTATGAAAGTTGGCACATATATGTATTTTTTTATGGAGAAGATTTCTGACCAAAAATGAAATAAACTACCCTAGCTCCCCGTTTACATCCCTTAATGTTTGTACAAACCCATATTTTAATCCGATTTCGGTGGAACTTAGCATGTGTATACTTTAAAGCAAATAGAAAAAGAAACATACTACTCACATTACTTTGACAAAAACACAAACCCTATTCCCCTTTCTACCCCTTTAATTACTGTTAATGTTCACTATATAAAGCTACCATTTCTACCTGATTTTGAAGGAAGTATGCACATGTATACTTCAAAACAAACAGAAAAATACTGTCTGCATTTGGTTTAGAGAAGCCAAACCTCTCTCCCCCTTTCCACCCCTTTAATCTACACAAAGCACAGTTTCTATCTGATTCTGAAGAAAATTTGCACACGTATACTTTAAAAAATACATAAAAATTGTGTTTAAATTAGGTTGAAGAAGCCCAACCCCTCTTCCCTTCTACCACCACCCCTCCTAATATCCAATGTTCTTTATAGATACCTACCGTTTTTATCAGATTTCGATGGAACACTGCAAATGTATACTTAAGAACAAAGAGAAACATTCTGTTTACAAAACCCAACCGCTCACTCCCTTACACCATTTAATTTTTATAAATGTTCTTTACACAAAGCTACAGTTTTTATCTGGTTTCGATGGAACTTTTTAAAAAAAGAGAGAAAAATGCTGTCCACACTACCTTAGCAAAAATCAAACTACTCTTCACCTCCACACCCCCTAATTATTTTTTTATACACACCTAAAACTTTTATGTGATATCAATAGAAATTTACAAATGTATACTTTAAATCAATCAGAAAAGACAGTCAACATTTGGTATACAAAAGCCCAATCCCTCTTCTCCTTTACCCCCATCGTTTATAATTTCCAATGTTCTTTACAAAATCCACAGTTTTAAGTACCGTCAAAATCAATTAAACTATTTGTAAAATATTTATAAAATGTATGTGTCCTAATGGCTGAACATGTACTTCAGATTTCAACTTGGACCCCAAGATTTTACGCTGTGAAAACCAATTAAATATCTATATTTTCTGTGTGATGCTGGAACGAACAGATATATTTCAGAGACAGATTTGTATATGTAGTATGTATTAATGTCCAGATGTTATATGTTTCGATTATCGAGCAGCAGCTTTAGCAGATGTTATGATTAGAACGAAACACAGCCTGGATCAAAATGTAAACTAATATTCCTTAAAACAGCATCCAATTCTCCCCATTCTGAAAGTTGTTGTAAAGACAGATTTTTTTCTAAAGCTTTCGCTTTAACCACTGAGCTACCAGGAAGTTCACAAAATGAGAACTGCTGTTGCATATTTAAATACAAATTAACTATAATACCACTAAAAATTTAAAAATAAAATAATTGTTTAAAAAACATAAAAACCGCCTTCAAAAAATTGTACTAAAAATTTTAAAATAACTTTATACAATGCTTAGAAGAAAGTAAATCTAAATGGACAATATTTTACATTACTGTTATTGAAATTTTTACATTAATTAGTTATTTTTGGAGTCGGTGCCAGCGAAAACAAGAAAAATAAAAAGATAAAAACAATAATAAATAACAATTATACATAAAAAATCATGTTACTACTTACCTACAATTAATTCTAGAAACATTTTTCAACAAAACTGAAACATTTAGATGATACACCGATATTATACTAACTATAAAGTATTTACTGCATAATGCAGCCTACCAACTGACACTATAGCGCCAGAGATATGCCTGGATGACTAATGAGGCCGAGCCACAGATAACATGCCATTAATTTGTTTCCCTAAGCTGTCTCCCGCAATAAAACTATCTTCCTCACGACATGCTGTAAAATATTTGGAATTTTTGTTCGTACTCTCGGTTCGCCTCGAACACCAAATAAAGTTCAGTAATTCGATCTGCGCGATCTGACAGCTGGCACCGACTCCAAAAATAACTAATTAATGTAAAAATTTCAATAACAGTAATGTAAAATATTGTCCATTTAGATTTACTTTCTTCTAAGCATTGTATAAAGTTATTTTAAAATTTTTAGTACAATTTTTTGAAGGCGGTTTTTATGTTTTTTAAACAATTATTTTTTCTGTCATTCATTCATTCACAACACCCTTCGCTAAACATTCTGACATCACAGTTATACGTAGGAAACGATAAACATGTAAATGCCCTGCCGCCACTAGGGAAAACAACTTCAGATTAAATTCCGCAAAAGAAAGTATCCACCAACCTAACAGTTGACGAGAAGAAAAACGAAATATTAACATCGTTCCTACGCTGTAAAACGAATTAACGAAGACACAATTAGCACTAATATTGCTAAAACCATGCAACATTTAAATACTTAGATAATCGGTTGTTTAGCTTACTCAAATCAAAATAATCATGTCGATAAATTAAATTGTATGCTAACGTCAAATCCATATAGTGATACGTGATGTAACAAAATAAATAAACCGTTTTCCTTTCTTTTTTCACAATGCTTCAGGCTATTCAGTTATTTTATATACAAATGAAGTCTGATAATTCAGCGCGACATAAAAAAAAGGTAACAAACCTGTCAGTCCGATAACAATGCTCCCCAGAACAATTCAAATTACTCTCGGTTTGAGAAAAATACAGCTGACAAACGCAGTACCGTAATTTGCAGAACACAATAGTAATAAATTCTCTTTATAGGTAAAACTTTTTTACAGTTGAGTGGTTTAACTTTGATGCCAGAAACCAGAACACACTAAGAGCAAAACACACAGGGGATAAGCTGTTAATCACTGACGAGGAACAGATTGGTGGGCGATTACTTTATTGAAAACAGTTTAAAACTCAATGAAAGCAGCAAATTTCTTCTCAGCGATATAAAAGCATTGTAAATAAAAAAAGTAATTTACAGAATTTAACCAAACTCCTTTTTAATTTTGAGCTTAAAAACGCTGCTAAATTAGTTGAAAAACATGTCTGCAGTCACGCTATTTTCGCATCGAGTAACAATTCTGTTTCAACTGGTTGTCAGTAACAGGACAAGTTCAATTCAACCAGACAGACAGACAAAATTGATCATCAGTAATTTAAACTGCAATTATTATTTTTGAGATAAAGTTATTGTACTGTTACAACTTTACTGTCCACTATGTATATATCTATATTTATGTGTGTGTGTGTGATTTTACTTAGAATAACATCTGTAAGTTCTGCTGTAGATGTTAATTTTCAGAAAGCAGCACACTCAAATTTTGTCGTATTTCCATTATAACAAATGCTATTGCAATTTTCCTAAAGTTTTTCCGTCGAGGACGTTTTTGAATAAATCAGCAATAACTGAGATATTAGTAATAGCGTAAAATCCTCTCGAGCTTTCCACCGAGATAGAGCGTCAGTAAAATTACAAGGCGACGTGTCGGAGTCTACCTCTGGCTCCATCTTCCGGCGAAGTGTCGGATTTCGGAAGAGTTCACGCTTGCCCTTATAAGCGTGGACTCTTCCGAAATCTGACACTTCGCCAGAAGATGGAGCCAGAGGCAGGACCCGAAACGTCGCCTTGTATTTTTACTGACGCGCTCTCCCGGTGGAAAGTTATGAGGATTTTACGCAACTGACACACCGAGAAAGCCTACATTCGTTCACATTAGCTATTTTTTGAAATGTTACTCTATTTCAGGGGTAAGAACTCAAGTTCACGACGGGTTACGGTGGAGTAGCGGGGGTACTCCCTCCCCTGTCCCAAACATCTTTTCAGTCTTGCTCTTTTGCACTAATTTTGTTTCTTTTCTTTTTTACATTATCTAAACCACTGCAGATATAAACAACATTAACTGTCTCACAAAATGATTACAAGCTGAACACATCCTTAACAACAGGTTTGCGTATATAGATATAAGTGCTTAATTTCCGGTTTATTTTTGTTTATTTTAATTTATGCCATTCTATGATAACATATAATTAGTTGAAAAACTTTGAACATTTCGAAATTCAGCATCCAAATATTACTCAGTCCTATGCAGTGCACAACTTGGGGAAATTTTGCTGCATGGGATTCTTATTACCAAAAACTTTCATGCTCATTAGTTCTGTTACTTGACTTTTTTTGGATTAGGATTTTACGCCTAGTCGACGTCTCGGTCAATTAGAGGCAGGAAAGGATTTAGAAGCAAGGAAAAGGAAGAAATTTTTGCCATGGCCTTTTGAAGGAACCATCCTGGCATTCACCTGTAATGATTTGGGGAAAACAGGGAAAACCTAAGTCTTGATGGTCAGATGGGAATTTAAAATCTCGTCTTCCAAAATACCAGGCCAACCACCTTACTCGGTTTTGCACCTGTCGCATGATTGCTTTTCGGGGATGTAGGGATAACATAAAATCTTTATTTCATTTCGTTCATAGCAGTCGAGACCAGCCCAGAGCTGTTTCACAGTTTGTAACATAAGGACCGAGTCTTATCAGCCACAGTTCTCGTGACATCTGACGCTTACACCTTAGCATTGCATGGTTATGCGTGGGAGTGGAACCGGTGTTTCAAGGACGTGAGAAACTGCCGTCAGCTACCAACTTGCTGTGTTAAGCCTTTCCCCATACCTGAGTGTATAGCAACGTCATTAGTAGCCAGTCAGAACAATTGCTTGTACTAAAATCTTAACTAGCCATTCGGGAACTAGCATACCCCCTCCACTAGCACTGACTGCGCGCCTCATGGCGACGACACGAGTTCGCTAGCTGGCGTCCACCTTCGACTCACAACAACATCACTACACTGAGGAAATCTGCTGCTAGCTAATTATTCCATGTTGAGCTTATCTAATATTCCATGATAGTATTAAAAGGAACTGTCTGATGTCACTCCATCCTCCAACTTATTTAGATATTGATTCAATACCAAGCCTACTATAATTGCTACCCAATCGTATCGCTAACCGTGCCATCATAACTATATTGCAATCGGTGTGTTTACGAAATAATATCTTTATCTGAAGTGTTTGTAATAGTGTTCTTTTCTTCGCAACGTATTGTTAATAAATAGCCAATTACTTTATACGCTGTGTGTTTCTTTTCAAGCTACCTGATCACTGAAGTAAGATATAAGATAAATTTAGATAAGTTATGCTAAGTGTTCATTCAGATGTCTGCCATTATGCTAACAGAAGAGAGTATAGATATTTACAGAGCTTGTTGACTAACTGCTAGTATCAAATAAGTATTTAACCTAATAAATCTCGGCGTTAACATTGCAGACAGTAGATCGAACCGCTTACTGGCAATGGTCGAGACGGATCCAAAATCCACGTGTCGTAGTTACAAAAGCTACCGGTAGGCTCTCTAACACGCGACACACCATACAGTTAAATGGAATAGAAATTTGTTAGCAAAGTAAGTATAACAGATGACGGTACTCTTGTACTGGACCGAACTATTAGATGTTACTTTGCTCTAGCCATTTCAGTTATTAGTTTTCTTGCTCAGGGTTTCGTCATGTTTTACGTTTGCTAGATGTAGTAGCGCTGTTGTGGTCCGGTGGGCGGACACCGAGGGCCACTGCGTGCGTTAGAAGCCCGCCGAAGCTGTCAGCAGCAGAGCCCAGAACACTGCCGACAGATCCGCCAACTTGGGCCGTCCGGGATTGAGAGCTGCGCGGGTTCTCCACTCTGCTGTGGCATCACAATGCGGCCCGCGGCGCGACCCAAACAGCGGGGCATCAGGATGCAAATTGGTCGCCGCTCATATTTCACTCACATTACGGGCCCGAGAGCCGCGTGGCCCGTGCAAAGAATTCCGTATTAACATGAGAAAAGACGCCGCTACGTGCCGCAGCCGGCCCGACGTCGGAAAAAATTACCCAGGAGCCGCGACGCCCGGGACGCCAACCCCGACGCTAAGCCAGAAATCTGGGCCAGCGGGGTGGAAGCGTCGTCGTCCTTGATGGATGGCGCCTGTCCTCGCTCATCCGTAGTACCCGTAACCTCCACCAGAGGCGCGGACTCGATGTACTCGCCAACGCGTTCTTAAAATTAGCGCGACGATC
This sequence comes from Vandiemenella viatica, assembly GCA_031002005.1. Lineage (NCBI taxonomy): Eukaryota > Metazoa > Arthropoda > Insecta > Orthoptera > Morabidae > Vandiemenella > Vandiemenella viatica. The sequence goes on from JARYHS010012519.1 coordinate 71,073,793, forward strand.
TCGTTACACAAATTGATTATAATCTTCTTATTTCTTCTTCTTCTTCACCACGTTTATCCCAACATTTTGCCATCTAATCATCGTTGGCATGGTTAAATTTGGAAGCTATGGTTTTACAGCCTCATGTCGTTAATGGCGCCAAACGTATTGTAGTACCTACTTCCAAGTCATAATACGTACTAATCGGGGAAGTGAAGTGCTGCCACCTGTCTGTGAAACGTGTAAATATGTTCTGTGCGTGATAAGTGTATTTTTGTTTCTCAAATATGTAGTTCATGAGGTAAAGATTGGGAAATGTCCCGCTATTCGCTTTGATGACTGCGGGAAACCCCCTAAAACCGCAGTTAGTATAACAGGTACGCGGGGACGAACCCGTTGTGCTACACTGGCGGTTTGAACGTAGTCATTCTATTTGACGGTGGTAGTTTTCTGTTAATTTGTCTATTAATACAAATGAATTGATTTAATTTTTTTTTTTACTAATCGCTTTAAGTCTCGTCGACATCGAGGTCATTAGAGGCGGGATGGGACTGGCGACAAGGAACGGGAAGGAATTCAGCCATGACCTTTTGAAGGAAGCATCCCGGCATTTGCCTGGAGTGATTTGGGGAAACTATAGAAAACTCAAATTTAAATTTAAAACATTTCTTTTGAAACCAATTACAGCTAAACAAATTTCGATGTTAATAATCGATTTACTTATTTTCAAGGTCACATACTTTCTGAGTTAGCCATTGCGGAATAACTCGTTGGTCTGTACGTCTGTCCGTTAGTCTTTCTCAGCCTCGTAACTTCAGCATACAGTAATCTAGAAATTTGTAATTGCGCACTATCTTTGCTCCTACTACACTCAACAGTATTATAACATAAAATGTGAAAAGTGGCGGATATGAAATTTGTTGTAGATGTAATTTGGAGCTATTATACCAGTCCTTAATGTTACAGGAATGACGGAGCATGAAAAATAAACTTCGAGGCAGTGCTGACAACTTTTACATTACAATATTTAACGGATATGTTGGTTCATTTTACAGACCATATTGTTATTCCTAATTGGATTATGGAATTTATCTAATAATCTCTCTCTAACCTTCAAATCAAGATGAAGTTTCTCAGTTACAGTTTGTAACTATTTTTTGGCAGCTCGACTCAACGGGAGTATCTAACACTCTTCTCTTTGAACTTGGTTTTGCTTTCTTGTGTCAGAAATATGTTGCTATCTTACCGAATGAGAGCAAGAAGCATTATACAATATTTTACGCTACGCTTTTAGCAGGCGTCATATTAATCAAATATTCCACTTACTTTTTCGGGATTTGCGCTGCTCTTTTCGATGTATTACTACGACGTTTTGGCGCCCAACGTGGGGCCTTCATCAGGGTTGTATGGAAGTGAAGTATCACTTGTGACGGTTTTCACACCAATCCGTCTTTGATCTCGCTGTGCTAATTATTTTGGTTACGGGCAGTGGGTATCAGCTGTTTCAGAGATGTTGTTGTAGTTGAAGATTTTGTGTTGCGATTGTCCACGAGTGTACATTTCTCTTAAGCCATAGCCGCCTTCTTAATTGAAATTCATAATAAAATTCAATGGGAGAACACAGAAGTAATAGCAAAACCGAAAGGTTTCCTAGAACGGAAAATAAGGGAATCTATAGAAATTTTCAAAGAACCCAAAATTTCTTATCCGTTTCTAAAGATCTCGATGATAAGGGAAAAAAGATTTTTGTTAGATTTTAATTGGCTGTAAATTACTAATCAGTCCTCTATATTGATTTTTCTACACTTTATCGTTGGAATACCATGCTTATTACTTAGTATATTACATGTTTACTGTCATTCCTGTTCTTATTCTTCTCTTCTAACTGTCAGCATTACTGCAATCCTTAAATATAAAACCATTCTATATTTCGATAAGGTCTCGACTATTGTAAATTAGTATTAAAACTAAATATTAGCACACGCACGTTACATGTCCGAAATTTTACACAGGCATCCACAGATGGCGTTGGTAGCTTATGGTATCGTTGAAACGCAATGGAATTAATACTTGGCGTTTCTCTTAACGGTGAAAAAAGAGCTTGAATTTAATTATATTTTTTCATCATATTTTTACGGATCGCACATCATTCCCATTTTTACTGCCTCCCTGAAAACACAGCTGGTACCTTTTAGCTCCTACGAATAATTATAGATGGGAATGATCTAGGGGCAAGCAACGGGAAGGGAATGAAAACAGAAATTCGTGTGGCTGGATGGAGATTCAAACCCGCGTCCTGTCGAATGCCAGACTTAAAACCTCATAGTGATTATAATATATAGAGTCTTTACAAGACGTTACTAGTTCACAAGGAATTAAGTTAATGTATGTTCAGGTTAATGTTTAAACAAAAAAATATATTAGTATTTTATAACAGGCGGGAAGCTCAGATAATTGTTTTAGCGTTTCTGATAACATTTGTTTCAAAAGGTAGTAGCTGTGTTTTAGGAGAAGCTGTAAAAAGGAGAATGGTGTGTGAGGTTTTCCATTCCCTCTGATATATGATGCGTTAGAAGATCCTCCTATTACTAGGTAAAAGTTGTATGCAGTTGTTGAATTCACCATGCAGTATTGGGTATTATCTGAACTAGAACGACTAACGCATTTGTTGCGATGTCTTCACCATCTCACCGCAGCCAGTGCAAGTTGGAAACGTGAGCTGACTCGGATAAACTCGATAACTTCTGTTTATTTCAACCGGAGAAAGTTTCCTTCTTATCTAAATGTGCTGGAGACAACAGCTCCTTATGTTCGTTGGTCGATTGGGCAAAGATTTTGTGCGATAGGCCTACTTCCTTTTCTGTATTTCACTTACTTGGAGGTGAAGTGGAAACAACCTTAACTCTTTATGTGTATCCGATGTCACTTAAAATTCTTCTTTCCCCGATAGCATTCTACTCTCAGTGCTTAAATTTTTATAGCGTTACGAAATCCAGAAATTAATTTCTTTTTTATTAATTTCTTCACCGTTGATCTAGTGAGGCTAGAACCTCTCTCCTCTGATATTAAATACTTGTATTCCACCTGTTTATGTTCCCCTCATACCTCCTCATCTACTCGGAGTGGGTTAACGGATCGGCATTGAAACAGGTGTGCTGAATAAAGTTTCGTATCTTTTAAATCTAGACATCCAATCTTGGTTCCTAACTTTAACAAGCCAAATCACTGAATGACTGAAAAGGTTAACCAAAAGCATTGCTGTGAACATATAGTACCAGGGCAGCGGCCCGGCCGATGGACATGTTTTATGTGGAATCCAGCAACACTGTTGTGTTCAGTAGTTCTCCCGCGCTCTATCCCACCCCGCCTGGCATTACTAAACCGCGTAGTGCTGGTTCAGCAACCGTTCATAATGGAGGTGCCGATCGCCACTACAGCTGTTTGCGAAATTCGTGCAGTAATTCGATTTTTTTTATTCGCGAAGAGTTTCCACGTGTAGCAATTCGTATTGCTGATTGAATTCATGCCTCCTGGGACGACAATAAACTCAGAGACATTAAGAAAACCCAGACTGGCGATCGAGAACAGCCGGAGGGAAATGTTGAGCAAAGGTGTCAAGCTGTTTACGATAACGCTCGGCCACGCGTCTCTTGTCAAGCCCAGGACTTACTGAAACAGTTTGGATGCACTGTAATGCCTCCCTGCAGTCTAGACCTAGCACCTAGCGATTACCACTTGTTTCCGAAATTGAAGAAAAACTTGGGTGGACAACGCCTCAACACCGACGAGGAGGTTAAAGAAGAGGTGAATTGGTATTTCAGCGGGTTGACGGCGGAATTGTATAGTACGGGTATACAAAAACTGGAGGATGTGAGGTACACAACCTCACATTTTTGTGATTTTGACATTCAAAAAAGCTATTTTTTATATAATAATTGTAATTGTATATAATAACTCTGAATTTTAAGTTCCAAGGTACGTCAAGATGAATATAATGAGATCTCTGAAAATAAAGAACAGTCGATATAGAGTTGAGGAAAAGATTTGGAAAGGAAGAGGAAGAGTTGGTTTTGGAAAGAACGTGTTTTAAGAGAATAGATGAAACAGAATGGCTAGATGGAAGCTACGAAGAGTCCTGGCGGGATTAAGAAGAGGAAAATATTAGCCTGAGGACAGAAGGTTTAGGGTTTTGATTAAGATAATTGTTTGTTTAATAGAAAATATAGGAATTATGAGATAAGTAGAAAGTGTTTTATTTGATATTGAGATTGAAATATAGATATAGGCAAAGGAGTTGATTTAAAGTTTGTATGGTAAGAATTATTAATAATAATTTGATTTACAGCGTGAGTATCGAAATAAAACCAGCAACGGACAAAGAAGGAATAATTAAATCCTTATGTACTGGTCTGGTGCAGGAAATATAAGCAAAAGTATTAATTTAAAAGAATGATAAAGTAACACTCACATGTGTTCTCTACAAAAATAAAGGAGCAATACAAGTGGTACATTACAAGGAGCGTCATGAAAAATGCTTGGATCAAAATGGCGATTACGTTGAAAAATATAATGATTTTTAAACTTTATTTGGTTTTGAAAATAAATGTTGCTATCTATTTTTAAGAATTAAGGGAACTTTACGATCTACCTTCGTGTAACTTACGCTAAAAAAATGATATAACTACTGATAAGGTCTCTCATGCAGTATGTTTAAAATTCAATATGCTGACGGTTACGAATATTGAATAAGAATTAAAATACTAATAAAAGTTAATAAACAACTCTTAAAATTACAGTTTCTAATGTAACTGATATCTAATGTTACCGGAATATTATAAGTTGTTCATAACAATCCTGATAATTTCAAGTAGAAACGGCCGAGCATTGAATATTACTCAGCATTGGACTTCCTGATTCAGTAGTTATAACTGAGAATGTTAGATATTCCTTTTACATTTATTGAGGGAAGTTTCGACAATACTTCAACGGATTCTTCCGCGAATATAACCAAGGCACTTTGAATGACAAAATATGTGTTGCTCTCTCTTACTTTGAACACAATTTAAATTATGTTCATTGGAAACAAGCCGAATCATTGCAGTTGGCATAACACCTCACATTAATGTCCATTGCTTAAAACACTAAACACCAAAATCAATTTAGTACGGTCAGATTGTCTAACACACTACTTCAGGACCAATGCTGATAGTATGAAGAGCAAAGTACCACACATTTGCAATCCAAACTCGCCGAACCACAACAAATGCAGAATTTCATTTATTTTAAATAAATTATTTAACTGAAGGAAGTGTAAATGAAGGAAGTGAAGTAAATCATAAGTTTTCTTAAACAAAGCATAAAAGTTTACTGCTTGCTTTGGTAACGTAAGTAAAGATAAATTTTAAAAATGTTTGGTATTCCAGGTGAAAGTAAGGGAAGTAAAAAATATCTCAAGTGTAAAGAATATGCACACAATTGAAAATAAGAGAAAGTTTGACTGGAGTGGAAGTGAAAAAATATAAGGAATAGTAAGACTAGAGATTGTTGAAACGCTCTAAAACTTTGTGTGATTGATGCCTCAGTAGAAACTGAGTGCTACGAATTAGTTGACGACTGTATCAAAAAACATGGATTAACTGATAAATATTTTGTCTACAATGCTCTAGGACCTAGAGTCTAGGTAATAAATTAGGAATAAACGTAAAAATTAAATATATATTTTTTGTTCTGATTGTGTAGAAATTATTTGTGTGATTAATAACTAACGTCAGTATTGAAAACGATTAACTACACGAATTTTGAATGTTAAATTTCGATTTTAGGAGGTAGTAGGGAGGAGCCATTAGTCTTAACTCTTGTCAGAGATACAGTGTTAAATACGTGGTAGGCTTTATTAGAGGGCTTACATCTCGACGGCAACCGAGAACATAAATCTAACCCCGAGATTATGAGATTCTGCCGAGTGCCGAACTAAAGGAATATCCCGCGATACACCCAATTAACCTCACTTGCTCGATTTTAAGCTCGTATTAAACGCTGCCAATTCTCTTGGGTGGCGATAAGATAATGATATTCAGAACATTTGAATCTCATTCAGATCGAGATTAAGCAGAGCTGAATTGGTGTTGAAATTCTGTAGTCTGTTGTATACGAAACTAAATTATGTGTAACGAAATTCATGAACAAGTATGTAGGGAATGAATTTTTAAAAAAAGGATAATGTTTGAATTTAAAATTAATGGGTTTATTGAGAATGTGCCGCATTTGTAAAAAATGTGAATGGTATGCATTTTCCGCACTAGAAATATTAAATTTAATGATAGCGTAAATAGTCGAATCTTAAATTAAAAAAAGTTTACTCAAATGGAATGCAGATTGAATTATTAAACATTAATATTTTGGTGTCAGTAATATGAATAGTTTACAATTTATTGGTTTATTGAGTATGGGTGAGAATAATGAATGGTATGCATTTTCCGCATCAGATATATTAAATTTAATATTAGTCTAATATTAGTAATAAATTCAAGTGGTTAATCAAATGAAATACAGATTAAATTATTAACAGTTAAAATTATAGTTTTAGTGACACTGGAAATCTGTGTCATAAAATATTGATTGGGCTAGAAATGTCTGCATGCGATGATGTTTGATTGATTGAGAAATTTGAAACGGTAAAATTTAATCCTATACGAGTAAAGATGACTATCTGTTTGCGATGGAGATAAAAACAAGACAGCGATGCTGACGTATCGAAAAATTAACTACGCGAGTTTCTTAACTAAGACACCTTTAGACAGCTCTACTTAACGAATCCACGCTGGTCGTATAACGATTTTGAAACCGATCACGTACTTTCCAGGAAATTTATTTTAATTCAATTCGAGAATGTTTACATAGTCGGTTAGTAAACGTATTGCACATTATTTAGAGACAAACTTAAACGTCAATCATGAACATAATTGATCTCCTCCATGAATAGAGAGTTATTGTGCAGTCCATAAACTACCAAAATATCCAAACAGTGGTTGAAATAATGATATTTACATTACATACTTTGTACTCTTTGTTAAAAATACATTTTGAAACTACATTCAAAAAGTGTTTTCCATAGATAGGATGTAACATTGCCATTTCATGTTATCATTAATCTTTCACACAGCAGCAATATTAACTGCTTGCTTATTTTACCGATGAAGGGAATATATAGAGATGGAGTTAAAGATTAGAGTACCTAGTTAAATAATTAATTGAAGCAGCAGGATATAATGGGTAGGCAGGGAATATCAGGTGAAAACGGAAGGAGATGAGGGCTGTATAATACCAGCAGAAAGAAAGATAAAAAAAATTCTTTCTTTTTAAATGCGTGTCTCACAGTGCTATAATGTATGACTTTTCATACTCATAATTTTCATCGGCATTATTTTAAACTAGCTGGTGACCACTACTTCGTGTTCGTCATGAATTTTGAAAGTTTTTTTTTTAAATGTTTTTTCACGTAGTAACCATAAATATTTCCGGAATAAAAAGTAGCCTATGTAAATCCCTGCCAAATCAACAACCCGCCAGTGATAATCCTGTCAAAATCGGTTCAAACACTAAATATGATGCATATAAATTATTTATATTTGTTAACAGCTGTAAAAAGCTGAAAATTTGTCATATTCTAGAACATTCTAGTTCATTCAAGAACATTCTAAAACATTTTAGTTCAGTAAAGAATATTCTAGTACGTTCAAGAAGATTCCGAAGATTGATTAATAGCTTTTCGGGTTATGCCGCGTTGTTTATTGAAATACCTGAGCTTTCGGCTGGTGTCCTACAGCCTTATTCAGAGATACAGTTTACGTTAAGACGGCCGCGGAAGTCATAGGAATCATTCCAAAGATTGTTTAGAACGCTTTGGTCGAAATATGAAAAATGCCCTAAGTCGACCACGTTTAGTCACTACATCTCGCACACCGACATGCAACCACCATAGTGCACGAAGGGAAACTCGAGGCTACTACCGCACAGAAACACCAGTGGTCTGCACTGAGTAGTCGTGGCTGCATACTGAAATATAGGGACACGTTTACTTGTTTTTCCTCTAAACATGTAGTGAATGGCAGAAACTTGATTGTCACTAAGGTACAATTGTTTTTTAGGGCAAAAGTATTAACACAAACAGCTGGCTAATACTCTTGTTAATTGAGAGTCTAAACCGTCCATAGGGAGGTGGTGATTCGTTTGCGGGTACCTGGCAGATTCGCTATACTTCAGGGGCAGCGCGACGTGGGGTCCACTTTGCCGGATATTGCCTTCAGAGATGCTCCTAACTAACCCCTCCGGCCCCTCCTGATGGAATATTGCCGCAGCCTGCCGTTGCCGTGGTGTAATGTTGCGCTATACGACACGATATTGCGGTCGGATTCGCCTCAGGAGAAACTCTCCTCGTTGTGTCGAATGCTAAGCTAAATTCTAGTTATCCTAGGAAAATTACAATATCCGGAGACATCTCTCAAGTGAGTTAAAAACAGATGGCAATATGTCTCCAAGAACTGGAATATTCTCTTCGCTTTGCTTAGGTAAATGCGTCTCTCTCATAACACATCTCTCGCGTTCAGTTCTGGATCATGATAAAACCCGAACTACTTTAATTCAGCTGAAGTATTGAGGTTGCTAATATGAAAGCGAAGGATATTAATAATAAAACCGATACCCACGTACCTTATTCTTCACCGCGGAATTTAATTTATAATTTTGACCCAAGCTGCGTAAATCAGCATACAAATGGAACTATGTAATACCGTCCCGAAAAAGAAAATAAAATCCTTGTCTCTTATCTTCTAATGCGAAATGTAATTCGTGGTTCAGGAAAAGTTTGTATTACAACTTGACCACCGCCTCCGCTGATATTGTTGCTGACAATAAGAAAACTTTTACTGCTCAAGAATATATTATTGTATCGCGACTTAAAATTGATCCCGTTTACTTTACATCTCACAGAATGTGCCTGAAATAACAAAAAATATTGTTTTCCCAAGAACATCAAGTATGTAAAAATTTATATCAAGTCACGCTGTAGTTATACTAAATATCATTTTCTTTTGGTTTCCCGTCTTTACTTTTTCTAGGGTTTTACTATTGCCTGAGACAGGTTTTTTGGAGGATGGAAAGCATTGTGGTTATGTATCTGGAATAAATTCAGAAAAGGGATTTTAAAGGAATCTTTACTAAGTAATTTTGGGAAACTATTGAAATCCGAAATCCAAAGTCAATATATACTAATATACAGGGAAGAGACGGGCAATGTGGCCTGGCGGGTAAAGTGGCCACGAGGGTTTTGGGGGCTAAGGGGTGATACCATCGCGCTGTAAAAGTAATAACTCGTTCAGTTCAATGGCCTCAGTTACCTTGAGGAACAACATCCGGTTAGCATCTCATCTCCAGAAGTTATTAGAATATTTATGGTTTTTGACCACCCTGATGTTTAGTAAGTGCACCTTTTATGTATTCATTTATAAGAAATCAGGTGACTTCGTTTGCAAAAATTGGAGTAAATCTCGATTTACATGATTTCTGAGCTACATAACTTTTCTCTAAATAAAGTAAATTTCTTTGCAAATTAAGAGCGTTTTTAATCACGTATTTCTGATTTTGAAGCAAGTCGCTGCTTTTTAAAACTCAATATTTTAGGCGCTACAATTAATCCAAAAATTACTAAAAAAATCTGTAGCATGCTAGGATAGTTGAAGAATGTAACCTTTGTTTTTTATGCTGATAGATTTACCATAAGTCAGCTTAAATCATCACCTACCTTGGCCACTCTGTCCTACTAATCCAGTCATATACACTAAGTGATTTATATTTTAAACTTAAATTTTTTGTGGTAACTTAATTTTTACTCTGCTATAAAAAGATTTTTATCACTATTGGCCCATAATATATTTCACTTATAATCATTATTTAGTAAATACGCCAATACAACTGTTGTTGGATGTTCTTTATTCTTCGGACGCGTTTCGTCTCTCGTCGAGGTATCTTCACCGTACAATGTTTTTCTGTAATATGCGATATTTGAACATAATGGTTTTTTAACGAAATTTTACATATAACGAAATTATTCTATAATAGGATTTTACTATGTATAGGAAGATAATATGACTTATATTTACATACCAGTTATGAATTATCATATAGAACGTTTGTTAACACAGGTGTAAAAAGATATGATAATTCATAACTGGTATGTAAATGTAAGTCATATTATGCTTCCTATGTATAGAATAATTTCATTATATCTAAAAAAAAAAAAAAAAGCATTATGTTCAAATTATAACTAATTGCAGACTAAATAATAATTATTAGTTTAACAAGCAACTGTGGAAGAAATGGCCTACAATAATCACATATTTCACTTATAAACCAAAAATTTTCCTCTACTGGCAAAATGGACTCGATGAACGTCGTTACTAAGTCTTACGCCGAAATTTGAAGTTGTGTTCACAACCTTCTGTTATTATTGAAATACATGGTAAACGGTGATTTTATACTATGTCTTTTTACGATGATCATCTCATAAGTACATGATCTGAACACGATAGCAAAATTGTACGAAGTTGCAATAACTACATATGCTGCGATTAAATATTTGTTAAGTGGGAGTTGTTTTCCATATACCTGCATTCACCAAAAAAAAAAAATAATAATAATAATAATAATAATAATAATTGAAAACCGAATAGCCGGATGGGTACTTGAACCGATGCCCTGCCAAATTCCAGGCCCGAGAGTTATCGCACAGTCATCGGGTTAAGTCAGTAAATTTATTCAACTAGTGTTGTACAGAGTACAGAACCTTTTTCTTTCTTTCTTTCTTTCTTTCTTTTTTTTTAAATAATCTATAGAGTTCCGTACATTGTAAATGAAAAAAGGAACTCTTTTTGTTTGACTCAATTTGTCTAACACATCATCATAAGTTTTCAACCCTTTAACTTAGAAGTTAGTAATAGTATTAGTACATAGTATTAACGTAATTATAACATAAAATTTTCGAAAAACATGGAAGATGAAAATAATTATTTGCGACTTATTGGGGACCGAAGAAAAGGTTTCCTTCGGATAATCTTCATTGGTATGAAATAAAAAATGGTATTGTGCCGTCTTCTTTAAGTGATTTGATTTCCCTTTTACAACACGATTTGTGGGAGCTTCTAGCTAAGAAGAATACCATTCCTCCCTTATGTTTCTGAAATAAGTGATCCGAAAATTGTTTCAAAATTTACAGTAACATGAGGGTTTTCAAAGTTTTCTGAAATATTTAAGTGATCTAGCTACAGTTTATGGTATTCGCAAAAAAACTAAGTAAGTGATTTAAACTAAATTAATAGTTTATCATATAATTTTCGACAAGAAATCGTGTGTATCATTTCATGGAGAATATGAAGGGTCTGGTAAATAAATATGTAGTGAATGTAATTTAATTTTTTCCAGTATCAATTTTTTTGTATTTGAATAATATATACTATTTGAAACTCAATAATGCACCCTATTTAAAAAATTTCATGCTACTAGGTTTTTTAAAGCTACTTTTAGTGAACTCAATTCAGTATATACTCTATGTATAGAAACCGCGACGAGCAAGAGTAGACCGCATTTTACAATTCAAGTTATTTATTTATTTTTAAATAAAAGCTGGATTGAAGTGTTGAACATAGATACGATAAAATTAATGGTTTTATCATTTATATCGAATAAATGTTAATTAAGTAGAAATATAATTTGTACTTCTCAAAAACGAATGAGAATTTTCACATCAAAAGAGCTTTATTTTTCAGTGGATGAAAATTGCCAAAACAAAACTGTTTTCTTGCTCAGCTCGCTGCTGGCTCCACCTCCCGACGGCTTCCAGCCCCATTACCCCTACCTCCACCTCCACGAGGCGGGGGGCTTCTTAGTTTTAATTTCCTGCGTGCCCGCTTCCCTTTCCTTCCTCTGCCGCCGGCGCCGTCTTCTACAAAAACCGGCTTCCGGAAACAGGTAATCAACTTAGCGGTGGCCTGAGCTATGGCTGTGCACACGCTGCATTCGTCACCGCCTGGAGGGGAGTCCAGTCGGCTAAATTAGACATCCTAATTGTCATTGCCGGTAATATGGCCGAACGCAGTAGCAGGGGATTTCACCAGTCGTGCGAGGTGACCACGACGACCCTGCCTATCTTTCAGAGCTGGTCATCATCAAAATATATCCCGCTTAACCTGAAAAACTACGCAGTAACAAAAAAAAAAAAAAAAAAAAAAAAAAGAGAAAAAATTTCAAGGTTAAGTGATTTTAATAGTGCTTCTTACAGTTGGAACACGATTTTGAGAAGACGACTTCGGTTACATTTATTGGTGAATGTTTTGCCAATTTAAGTAGGTTTAAAAATGAAGAAATGTTGTTACTGAAAAAAGGGGGAGGCAGGTACCACTGAAACAAAAAAATAACAATTCTTTATATAATCATTTTGTCAGCCATTTCAGTTCATTAACTGATGAGTCCTTCTAGAGTAGTGAGTTTGATCAATACTAACTTCAAGGGTTGTGATTAGTGAACTTCAACTGAGCGTGGTGGTGTAACGGCTAGCGTTCTGGCCTCGCATTCGGGAGGACGGCGGTTCGAATCCCCATCTGGGCATCCAGATCTGGGTTTTCCATGGTTTCCTAAATCACTCCAAGCAAATGCTGGGATGCTTCCTTCAAAAGGCCGTGGCCGAATTCCTTCCCATTCCTTGCCCCCATCCTTTCCCGTCCCTAAAAGACCTCGCTGTTAGAGAGATATTAAGCAGATACATATATATATATATATATATAAAACGTGAACTTCCCTCTAGTCGGAAGAAACCTATTGAATGCCAACAGTATTCGATTAGTGCAATTTATGTTGTTTTTTTTGTTGATATGTGTATTTTTGTTTGTGAAATGTGTAATTTATGAGGCGGAGATTTTGTTCGTCGCCTAGATGACGGAGGAAAACCGCCGATTCGCGGGGATATGGTCTCGTGCCCGGTGCGTTGTGCCTCTCCGGCCCAGTTTGCAGCGCCTCGGTGGACTGAATTACAGTGGCGCGTAGTGCTTTATTTATATACAAATTTAAGTTTATAGTAAGCACCTTGGCGTATTGCCTGATTTAGGCACTATAGTAAAATCAACACGGCGTTTAGTGCCGAACACAAATCGTCTTACTGGCATGGTACACCAAGTTAAAGGAAAATGGTATCGACTGTGAAATGGTGGGATGCATATGGCAATAACGTGATTATGGAGTTGTTGTCCGTCTCGTCAACAAAGGTGCACATATCGAACACCTACAAGGTGCATTAAAACTTGGGGAAATCTGTATGCATAGATGTGACAGTTTTTATATATATTATTGAATGAGGTTTCCCCTCATTGGAAGCCTTGCGGTTATGTGATTATGTTTAAATTTATTCTTAACACTTCTCTAACGAAATGTATTTAATTTTTGTTTGCTAGTATGCAGCCTTTTCTGTATCATAAGCGAGTATGTATAACCTCAGTATCTTATAAAAGTTCACTTCATTCCACTTGTATTAATCTACTTTCTATATTGTTATTTTGCTTTCAATTACTCGTTAGATATTGATTAAGCTTGGTAATACTTCTAGTTAACTTATTTACTATCCAGTTTTACGTACTTTAACTAGGAACTTATAAACATTTAAATAACAAAACTTTATAACATTTATCTTTTTCAACCAATTACTAAATTTTTTGTTAGACTACATTTCTTTGTAAATACAATATCATCTAAAATTGATTATTTTTTCCCCATTCTTATACCGGCAAAAACTCTATGCATCTTGTGAGGCTTCGTGAGATTTTGACGGAGACCCTCCCCCCCCGCTACCTATCGCAACTCCCCTCCCCCTTGGTGAGGTTTGATATTTGGTGAGATTTCGCCGGACCCCCCCCCCCCCCTACACCCCTATTTCACCACATGTCATTAATGGACGCCCTCTTTTAACTGGTGGTGGCGACCGAAAAAAGTCCTTAGTGCCGTTTCCTGGTAAAGTGGCATGCTCGAAGAGGGGTGAGGATAATCCAGTCACTGAAGGAACACGCCAGCAATATTATTAACTTTTGGGTGTTTTGTTTATCTGTTGAGCCTGGCCTCGCATTCGGGATGACGCCGGTTCGAATCCCCGTCCGTGCATCCAGATTTGGGTTTTCCACGGTTTCCCCAAATCACTCCAGGCAAATGCCGGAATGGGTTCTTCAAAAGGCCATGGCAAAATTCCTTCCCGTTCCTTGACCCCCACTCCCATCCCGCCTCTAATGACCTCGATGGCGACGAGCTCAACACTAAAATCCAAGAAAAAAATAAGAAAACAGCCCCCACTCAACATCACACACACACCAGCACACTGAACCAAAATAAAAACCAATGATTCACCATGAGCTACATCAACAAACACACTCACAGAATAAGTAACATATTCAGAAAACAAGGACTAAAAATTGCATTTCACACAAACAGCACAGTACAGAAACACCTAAAAACACATAATGTAATAGATCAGTACCAACAATCAGGAATATTTGAACTGATTTGCCAACAATGTCAAGCAAAATACACAGGACAGGCAACCAGGAACTTTATTACAAGATACAAAGATCATATAAGAGCCATTACATGTACAAATCACTCAACATTTGCAGACCATCAACCTACCACGATACAAACAGACATGAAAATACTGAAAATAAATGATCACAAGAAACACCTACTTACAGTACAGGAAAGTTACCACATTTAGAAAGCCATTGCATCAAAGCAAACTGTACTTAATTAATTCACTCATTTAACAAATGAGACACTATTTAGACATTGAAGAATAACCAAGACACAGGAATATCATACAAATAAAAGAAAATTACAACACTGACACCATTGCACAAACAGAGACATATTGTAAGAATACATACACACAGACATTATAACTCAAGCAAAAACATTAGGTTGGCATCAGTGTAAACAAGCAGGTTCTTGCTGTTCTTCGAACACAAAGAATAGTTATTCTTACAGTTATGTGGACCCATAACTACATTTTTTTAACTGCTTAACGTCTCTTAACGGCAAGGTCTTTAGAGACGGGAAAGGATGGGCGGCAAGGAATGGGAAGGAATTCGGCCATGGCCTTTTGAAGGAAGCTTCCCGGCATTTGCCTGGAGTGATTTGGGAAACCATGGAAAACCCATATCTGGATGCCCGGACGGGGATTCGAACCGCCGTCCTCCCGAATGCGAGGCCAGAACGCTAACCGTTACACCACCATTCTCGGTCTCATAACTACAGTTTTGGTCACAAAAAGTGCAAATGGAGCTATTTCAGACCACCATGTGTCTGTCTCAACCATACGTCGTAAGTAGAATGTAGTTTATTATTAGTCAGTTATGTATATTAATATTGTAATTTTGTTAATAGCAATATGTATGTACATTCACAGTCACTGACGATGCCCCATTCCACAAGGACGAAACGCGTCTGAGCCTATATGAATAAAACAAGTTGCTAATAGACGGTGTTTACATTTACAATTATGTAAAAAGCAACTGCGGAAGGATGGCCAATTTACCATATAACATTAAACCTTGATTTTATTGTATGATCACAATGATATGATCATGAAATCGCTTTTCTCAATAAGGAACACTTCAATATATAAATGATATATTGACGTAATAACTTAATAAGAATTAAGAATTCTTGCATACTAAATTATGATTTAGAGACTTCCTTTTTCTTTTTTGCTTGTGGGTTTACGTCTCGTCGAAGAAGAGGATAATAACAGAAGGGAAAGGTGTGGAAACATGGAACGTGTAGAAAAACGATGGAAAAGCGACATGATGATGATCGACGGGCATTTGAATCCACATGTTCTCAAATACCAAGCCCGAGAGTTGCCACTCACACACCAGGCTCGAGTGTTTGGAAGGAAATTATTGACTAGCATTTCGCACTGAATAGGCAGTCAGACATATACAGCGTCATCCGCACAGCCCCATTTAAGAAAATAGCAGAAACGATTTCTGCACACCACAAATCGTGTGCGTAGTTTAAATTCTAGGAAAATATCATTTTCATGTTTACCTATAACTGAAAAATTAAAAACAATATGAGGATGAGTCTCTGTCTTTTTATTTCTTTGATTGTGGTTCGAAAATTGATAACAAAGTGGCTTGTAGGTAGGAAAATAAACGATATTACTTAATTGTTCACATATTAAATCCGACCGCTGACTGGAACCACAATCCTGAGATCTGTCGGAAGCAACAAATTCGGGTGGTTTCCATATTTTATGCGAACGTACTGCTTTCTTGATTTATAAGCGGATGCTTTTCAGAGACGTAACTCCGCCTAGCCTGACGTCTGGAATAAATCACTGCAGACAGACGAACAGCTAAGCTGCGCTGAATGTAGGTGGCGCCTGGCTGTCTGCAGAAGAAACTATTAAAAACGGAACTAATATCGCAGGCGGCAGGAGAAATTACTGGCTGGAGGCTGTCATCTGGTCCGGCGATATATTAGCGACTATCGATCAAGTTGCCGCTGTGGCGATGGGAAGTCATAAGCTCTGCTCCATTTGAAGAGAGAATGTCTCTGTAGTAGTCGCAGGGCAACGTTGTTAGAGTGAAAAAGTTATCAATTTACTGAGATCATGTAGCTATCTATATTGACATCGTTAACGAGTAAACTCTTTTGGAAAGCAAAGCACTAACATTAACCCTCCTGCAAAATGAGCTGTAAATAAATGTCGCATTTAATTGTTATTCGCTAATAATAAACAAAAACTATGGATGAAAACTGAAGGGAAAGATATTGTAACAGCCCTCAAGATTAAACTTAAATGGAATTGTATTTTATGAAGCACTTGTAGTAAGCTAGAATTTGGTCAAATATAATCTTGTATGTTTGTTTTACAATTTTCTGTAAATCGGAGTAAATAGACTTTGTTTTTTGAAAAGAAATTATTGGCGGCCATTTAATATGTTTAAGGACAGAATTGTGCAAGAGAATTACTTAAATGTTTGTAATTCCAAGTATTAATGCAAGTTACGATGTCTAAAGGACAATTTGCTACAGTTTAAAATGATTTCTGCGGATAATTTTGTGTTTAAGTATCTTTAATTTACGTTTTTACCATTTTGTAATGATTTTAAATGACTATGTATTAATGCTGATTGTTTTTAATATATTTCAATTGTTTAAGTATTTTTAATGTTCGAGAAATATCTGTCGGAGTCCTATGTAGTGATCTAGAAATTTCGATGGAGCTAATATAAAGCAGTTTTTTCAGACTCAATTCACGACGGCCAAGGACTGTATTCTCTGTGGAAGAAGTGTTGTCTACAATCGCTGGATTGTATGTATGCATGTAACCAATATCTTCGACGTCGTGCTTATGAAAATAAAAACAAGTTTAAATTGAACTGTATGGTGCACTGGTTATGTATCATATTAATTAAACCATGAACCATCTAACAATATTACCATGAGCACAAAATCATTGGCCATTGAAAATTTCTATTAAATGTGAGGTTAGAGGGTGCAAAACTTTTTTCAACACGTTCAGAGCTCTCTGCCAGAAGCGACTATTAAAAAAATTTGACCAACTTGATTGTAAACACGTGCCTTTCCAGAATGTTTCACCAAAAACTCGCGCTTGGAGTAGGTTGGCCATTATATCAAGTCACGCAAAGTTATCTTCAACCGAATAGCCTGGAGTGTGCTTCACAAAAGTTCAGTGTAACGAAAGTGATGGTTACTTTCGTTGCTAATT
Organism: Vandiemenella viatica; assembly: GCA_031002005.1. Taxonomy (NCBI): domain Eukaryota; kingdom Metazoa; phylum Arthropoda; class Insecta; order Orthoptera; family Morabidae; genus Vandiemenella; species Vandiemenella viatica. The sequence continues at coordinate 71,091,596 of JARYHS010012519.1, forward strand.
TTGCAGTTTTACATGACAATACGGACGTATGATTTGCTATACCGTTTTCACTAATGTGAATATATCTGTTTTCCTTAATACACTTTCTCCAGAGTTTCACAAGAGGTAGCAGTAATACTAATCGTGCTCTCCGAATTTGTAGTTGCGCTTGATCTCGGAGTGGAAATAGTAACAACAGAATTTAATTTTTTGGATTAAAAAGGTTGCAATTTAGTACCGTAAAATTATGATTTCCACTTAAAATAAATTAATTATTAATTTCGGTTTAAATTGTTTATTGTTACATTACATTTTTTTTTTTTTTTTTTTTTTTTTTGCTGTCATTAGTCTTTTGACTGGTTTGATGCAATACTCCATCCCTTCCTATCTTGTGCTAATCTCTTCATCTCTAGATACCCCTTACAAACCACGTCCTCAATTATCTGCTTCATTTATTCTAATCTCTGTCTTCCTCTACAGTTCTTACCTTCGACTGCTCCCTCTACCAATAAATTAACCAATCCAGCATGTCTCAAAATATGACCTACCAGCCTGTCTCTTCTTTCTGAAAGCTGCTTCCACAAACTTCTTTCCTCACCCATCATTTCCAAAACTCGTTCATTTATAACTTTGTCAGTCCACTTAATTTTCAGCATTCTTCTTTTACACCACATTTCAAATGATTCAATTTTCTTTCTTTGCGCTATTCATAAAGTCCATGTTTTGCTACCATAAAGTGCTGTGCTCCACACAAAGAGTTTTAAAAAGTTCTTTCTAATTCCTAGATCAATATTTGAAACTAAATGATTTCTCTTTTTCATGAAGGCTCTTTTTGCTAGTGTTATTCTGCTTTTAACGTCATTCCTGCTTAGGCCATAGGTTGTAATTTTGCTTCCCAAGTAAGTGAATTAACTTACTTCTCCTATTGCATCCGATCCTATTTTTATATTTAACCTACTAGTATTGATATCATTTCTGCTACATTTCATTAATTTTGACTTGCTTTGAATTATATTCAGTCCAAAATCTTCCTTCAGTATTTTGTTCATGCCATTCAGTAACTTCCAAATATCCTCAGCCCTTTCTGCTATGCCATTAGCAAATCGTAGCATACTGATTTTTTCTCCCTGGACACTTATGCCTCATGTAAATTATTCTTTGACTTTCTTTATTGCTTTTTCTACATACAAGTTGAATATTAACGGGGATAGACCACAAAAAAAGTGTCTGAATTGCTCCCTGTTTCTTGCTCCTAAGCACGAAGAATAAATTGTGTACCCACTTGACGAATCTCGAAATAGTTTGCTGTATGCCCTCCCTACATCTGGACTGCAGAGAGAATAAGAATTTAATACATGAGTTTGATGGATAATCTGTTATCTGGAACCACCATCTCTCTCACTACAGGGTCCAACCGGCTAGCCCTGTGGCAGGCCCTTGAGATAACAATCGTTCTGTACCATATGAGCAAACACGACGGACACATTACAGTCATGGTACATTAATATAAAAAAATACGAACACAGCATATTAATAAATTAATTGTCCTAAGCCGCCCGATAACAGTCACCTTGCAACGAAAGGACAACACTTATTGACCACCTTTTTATTTAAATTCTTATGATGTTGATGTGTTTCCCTAGAGCATAGGTGTCAAACCCAATTTTGCAGAGGGCCGTATATTAAATTTAGAATGTGTAGGTGGACCAGATTCAAATAAAAAAAAATACTGAATTATTATAACATTTTATTTATTTAATTGTATAGTATATAATATACGGTTCTTAAAAATCATATCAAAGTTATAAAAAGAGGGTAATTATTTTGAGCTCGAGGACCCAGATACCTGATTTCTCTTGTTTTTGACAAGCCCACTGATATCAGGTATCATATTTGTTGTAATTATTTTAAGAATTGATTAGAGATGTTCATTCGTAAGTCTTGTACGATGTTTGTTCTTCTTTATTTTCATGATGGAAAACATCTGCTCGCATAAATAGGTGCTACCAAACATGCTCAGAATGCGTGCTGCATGCTTTTTTAATTCCGGGTATTTATCCAAACTCTTGAAATATTGTGTATAAAATGTAAGAGCGTTAACCTCTTTAAATTTTTCTTTCAAAATACTGTCCGATTGAAGATCTTATCAACTCCATTTTCAAATCAACTGGTGCCTGTAAAGTTTCAAAATTGAATGGATTGTTGAAAATTGGGAATTCCATTTCATTCATTTTGTATAAGTCTTCAAAACGATTGTTGATTTCCGTGATCAGATTTTGAAGACGTTGAGAATGTTGAGGAATCGAGTGAAGTCTAAAAGCTCTAAAAAAACATGATTCTTCTTTCTGTGTCACATTGCGATCGCGGGCCGTATTGATAGGGCCCGGGGGAGGGATGCGGCCCGTGGGCCGTATCTTTGACATCACTGTCCTGGAACATGTACCAGTAGTTATCTTGTCTATAGTAAGACATTTACTTTTATGAATATTTTTACATTGTTTCAAAACCTAGGATGCGATTACCATGCCTTCTGTAGCGACGGAGTATTATTAATTCAATCACTGATTCATTCTAAACTTATTTCTAAATCACACAGACTGGTATGACAAGGTGTAAAGAAATAAGATGAATTTAAGAAATAGGAAACAAAGAGCAGTTATTTCAATTTTGTAAAGTGGAGATCTCAAATAATCAACACAATACACAATTCATGGAATGGTTGAGAGTATTTTCAGGACGGCGTTGTGAGTGCATTTCGTTTTCGAACTTCATTTCTCTTGCGGCTGCTATGGAAGCTTATATATTTAAAAACTAGTTTGACCATTTAATGGTGTAGAGCTGATTGATACAAATATATAACATCTTAAGATGCTTTAAGTAAATAATTACGGATACTTCAAGATTCTGAAAACTTTTTTAACACGTTACGAAAGCTATAAACAAAATAATAGCGCCAGATGCGCTAAAGCTCGCCATGATGTAAATTTCCAGCAAACCGGGTTACTGATGAGGAAAGACAGATGGTGGCCTACACGAGCCAAGGAAGAGTTGAGGATTTCCAGGAATAGAAGGAACGGGAGTCCGGAGAGCGCTATATGACTATAATTAGCATTAGTGTTTATCAAAACAAAACAAAAAATGTATTGTAAGCTCGTATTTATTTTACTGATTTCTAGATTATGCAAATCTGATAGTATACCGATTGTCAAATTTTGTATTTGGTTTCATACCAAGTGAACTATTGGTGTTACAAGAATCGAATTTATTTTCGAATTTTAAGTACTTTTCCCACACAATATTTGCACAGATTATTTAAGTTTGTCACACTCCGTTTTCATGTATTTGATTTTTTTTATGTAATAGTCACATTGCATTATGGACGAAAAGTTACAGTTGTAATTTACGAAATAAGATTATAGATAGTGCATAATTGTTTACGCTAAATTTAGTTTTACTGGTCACACTATATTTTTTTTTTATCTTATGTTTACGCATGATTTATAAGGAATCACGATTCTTATTATTACTAATTAGATAATATGCATTATTAACAATGTTTCTTTTAATTACTAGCATTTTTATAGCCTTATCAAGTTTGTAGAATCGAAGTGTGCATGCAAAATATTTGTGAATTCCCTTATACTTATAAAATTATGTTATTGTTATACTGCGAATACGGGAAGCATTATGCCTCAAGGTATTGAAGTTTAATGTCTCTCATCATACAAAAAGTGTATGTTATTTGAAACACTGAACACTGAAGTCTGAAATAACAATGTTTGTGATGGCTTCTTATCCGTAAGAAAGGAGGAACGATATGTATATATTAATGTATATGTGGCGTTATGAGTATCGTAACTTCTTGAATAAACCTTTTTGAAGAAAAGTAGGGATGCAGACAAAGAGGAAATCCTAACTCTTCAATTAATAAGCCATTTATTAGAATCTGGTAAGTAATTCGTAGTGAAATTTTAAACTGTTCTTAAGAAACCTTTATTTTTTATCATTTTAAGCACATTTGAACGATGCTTTAAAGTGTTTTGAAAGATATCATACACCATTCAGTGTCCATTTATTTCGTGTGAGTACAGCGAAATTTCTCATCAATTATTCTCAAATAATCCTTGAAACTAGGAAGACAATATCGACAGTTTAGATTCAGATAACATATTGTTCTTAGTTAAGCCTAATAATAAGAAACAATCCGTTCTTCCTGTCATCGTCGAAGAATTTAGCTTTTCACACGTCCACAGCACTAGACATTGATAGAACATTGACATGATGTCTGAAAAACTCGGCCTTCAAAGACATTCGGCATGGACTTGCAGCAAAGTGAATAAAATAAATGTATTGTAAATAGTGGTATTCACAAAATAAGCTCAGTTGATTATGATTTCATGGTTAATGTACGCTTATATTTGTTACACCCTTCAAGAATGGCTCTACGCTTACCCGGAAGCAGGTAACAGCAGGTGTCTTCCCCAACTCTGTCTGTGGCTCGCAGGGTGGCGAACCTGCTGCTGGCAGCGCGCCCAGCGGCGAGCCGCACAAACAACCGGTACCGCGCTCATTTCGGGCCGGCCGGGCCGACAGCTGACACAAATATGGAACGCGTCCAGCCTGCGCGGCGCTCGGGCGGCAGTGCGCTCGGCTCCAGCAGCTGCGACTAGCCGCCCCTAAATAACTACAGGCTGCAACCGGCAGCGCAGGGCGTAGGTCGAGTCTGCCGTGTGTTACAGGGCTGCCTACTGATCAGGTTGTATCGACGAGTCAGGTTGCAAGGCACTTTCTATGCCGTACTATTTTTCTGCAGTTTTAGAAAGTGTTTGAAATAGTTTCCCGCAATGATTTTTAAACAGCTCAACGAATAAAACATATCCGAGTGGAATTGTGGTTTGGACAAAGACTTTAAAGAGAACAAATTCAGTTTGCATTTTTTGTTTTGTTTTTTAATGGCTTTCGGCATCTTAGGCCACACAGCCAGCCTGATGAATTTTTCCAGATAATTAGACACACCACAGGACGGACATGACATTCACAGACACAACAGTTAAACACCCATGCCCGCGGCCAGACTCGAACCGGCGACCTTCGGCACGCGGAGCTAACACTCTAGCCCCTACTACCGAGGCCAGCATTCAGTTTGCATTCAATCAAACACATATACAAAATTTCTGATTATGTAGTGACTTAAATTACCCAGTTTAAGATAAGCTTTGCGCTTTATTGCTTACTTAAGAGGTGTAGTGCATTTATCATTTGTAACTATAGGTTAATTCTTGAAATAAAAAAAATGAACCTTTCAATTTACATTTACCTTATAAAATAAAAAAAAGATATAGTCACTGTTTTCTTTTCTTACAAATATTTAATTTTTAAGTAAAAACAAATGTTTCGCAAATTGCACCGGTTTCTTGAATGAAGTTTGCCACGCGTACGTTACTGCCTTACCGAAAAGAAGAAAAATCTTTGTACTTGCCAAATGAATCTAAAGATCTCAAGTTCAGTTTCGTCACAGGTCACCATATATCGCGAGGTAATAATAGTTCATATTAATAATAACAGCCACGCTTCTTTATTTGAAGATCGTATATTTTAAACATTTACTTTTTAATTAAAATACATAATTCTTTTCATATTACATCCAGAAAACAGAACGAATTACTGAGTTCTCCTGCCCATAATAATATTATTACAAAGACATTATTATATATTACACATCAGCGATAGTAATATATTCTACTGCACTTGCAACCACTGTGGCATAAGCCCCGATCGTTTTTTCTTTAAAAATAAATAAAATTAATTAAATGTTTATGTTTTTAGCAATATTTGACGCCATAAATGGGATATAAGTCCCAGTTTCTAGTTACCGTCGGAATGCGGAAAAATGTACGCCAACTCGTTACCATCGAAATACCAGAACACAGACTTGCCTGACGTGTGATCAATCCTCGAAAAACATCGAACATGGTGGTAAAAACAATCTGCGTGTCATGCATCATGGTCTATTAGCTCACCTTTTCGAGCCGATGTTCCTATTAATTGTTTTTTTTTGTTTGGTAGTATATTAATACTAATATTAATTATCAAAAATTGATGCCAATGTATGATGTCTGGGAAACTTCAGTGGAGAACTACTGAAAGAAATAATGAGAGTATTTGAAGTTCATCTAGCATCAAACCCCATCTTAAACCGTTACCCTTTTCTGATGGGGTTCTATCCTAACTGATATGGACTTAAACAGGATTATTAAATTATCATATAGTAAAATAAACTGTCGAGTCCAAAAAGGTCAAGATTCCAAGAAAGACGTTCAGATATTACTGTTCTAATACTCGTCTCTTTTATTCAAGCATTACCGGCGCATCACGTTACATTGCACGTCTGACTGATTATTAATTTGTGATAAAACTAATTGTTTCCATTTGTAAAATCTATTGAAATGAAAAATTAATTTTTATTCTTCGGACTTTATGGCTTGGCAACGTAGAAGTCATTAAAGCCCCTAGAGAATGGTGGACGTTGGGTTAGGCAAGAGACAAGGCATTGGAGTGATTCAGCCATGGTTTTTTGAAATATTATCCCAGCATTCCTATGGAGTGATTTCGTGAAACCTTGAAAAACCGAAATCTGAATAGCCGGATTCGTATTTAAACCATATTTGATCCTTAATTATACTGAAACATGCCAGCTACATCGGTTTGTTGCGTCCTCATAATAACACGATGTGGTACAAGTTTTTTTTTCATAGAAACAGCTAAATTATCTATTTGAAGAATTTATTTTGCTATTATTTTTGATAAGCTTATTCAATTGTGACGTATGTCTATTCCACGTCGGTAATAGGCGGCTGATCAGAAAGTAAGGTTACAGTATAAATGGCTACTCGTTTTGAAAACTGGTCACGCGAGGAAATCCGCAGTTATTCAATTTCGGATGTGAAAACATGTAACCGCGGCTGAAATGTATCGGTAACTGGTAGAAGTTTACGGAGAGACTGTTAAGTTCCCTTCAGAATATTGCGGAATGGTGTCGAAAGTTTTTGGCAGATAAACAACCAAACCTGTTGAAGCCCGGACTTCGCTCCAAGTGACTTTCACCTTTTTCATTACTTGATGGAGCACATAGGAGGCTAACGAATAGTTTTAGGCGCGAAGGTGAAACACTTCGCGCCAACTTGGCTGAACACTCAATGGCAAGATTTTTACCAGGTGGGAATATTCAAACTCATCCCGCGAAGCGACAAGTGCCTAAACTGATGAGACAATGTCGAAAAATAACCTAATGTACGTACTATCAGATGACTGTATTGGATGTAAGAAATTAAATATACACGTTTAACTGCATGCATTGTAAGCTTAGTTTCTGATCACCACTCGTGATAAACATTCAGTATTTTAATTATTCTTTTAACCTCATAATCCAGTTCATATTAATGCAGAAGAATGATACACGCAGCTTTATATATTCTAGGAATTACTTAGAGAACTTTCTTTTTGATCTATCTGTTTTCTCTACATTGGGCTTCTGAATTGGAGTAGGGGAATATAGTGCTGTAACCTAGTATTATTGGGAATTTAGTGCCAGTGTCCTCTTTAAATTATCGTTTACCTGATTCATATTTTATTTTTTGTTTAGCAATTACATAATACGGATTTATGTGAAGCCCTAGATGAACCTTTATTCGGTACGCTTTCCGGGTGCTATTAATTCCTAGCAAAAATAAGATCAACGGAAACTTGACGTTCGTCCCTCGTTCTTTAAGTCAACAATAAGTTTTATTTGTTTTCTAATTTTTTATGTAATTTAGCTGTTTGAAGAACTGATTATTTCAATTCGCATAAAAATATGTTAATATAATGAAAGATACGGTCTCTAATTTTTGAATGTGTAAAATATACAACCTTGAAAGCTATTCTACATGACAGATATTTACATAAGCTAGGGCAAAGAAGTATCTGATATAATTTGAGGTAGTGCTAATTTAGAAAAATGTGGTTTAAGTCGCTTTTGTCATCTGGTCCTGGCGTAATGCAGACATCACCGTTGATTCTCGTCCTTGTGCACTCTAGCGGCGAGTGCTAATGTCCACACTTAGAGTCACTCTGCGTCGCCACTTGACAAACCGCGCTGCCCCGACAGGCAATCCACTCAGCCGCTTGATCCCTGTACAGCGAGCCGCCTACCTCCATTACGGTCGACAGACTGCTAAGGCGTGCTAGCTCAAATGGAGCCAAAGGGCAACCACCCCAAATCTCTTTACTGCTGGCTTTGTGCTGCGGTCATACGACCCTGCAAGGTTCTCTCGTTGCTCTTTCCGACGACACAGATATTCAGCAGAATTAGATAAATCTTCGTTTCATCTGTAGAAATTCAAGTAGCGGTGTGAAATATGACATTCTTAATATATACTGAGAAATGTATTCTGCGACGTCATTATATTAGTGTCACATGTCGTTGAGGTCATGCAAGGTAGGGGATTGATCCGAATTCGAAGGAACCTTCTCACTTAGAGTGATATCGGGAAACCATGGAAAACCGAAATCTAGATGGCCAGACGGAGATTTGAATACTTGCTCTCTAGAATGCCCGGTCTGAGTTTTACTGCTCATCTCCAAGAGTTTTGAGAGACTGATGACTTTACAGGTTGATAGATTCCATCAGATTGCGATACTGAAATTAAACCTTTGAAAAATAGCTAAAATTTCTTTGCTGGATGTTCGTTCTAGGCATTAGGGAGGACGTGGTTTAGAAAAGCGGTTCAGCTATCCAGATTTCATTTTACACGGTTTACCAAAATAACTTGCGTCCTGCAAAAGACGATGATCGAAATCATTCCATTTATAGATCTCCATCCTCTCCCAGCTTAAATTACATAGAAATCGACGAGCCATGACGACTTAAAAATCGTTTCTTGATTTTTCAAATCTTTCATAAAGCTCATAAATATTCCTGTTTTGAGTGTGTTACGAGTCCAACCTAATTGATGTTTTTTGATTATGGCTTAACGCCTCGTCAACATCGAGTTCATTAGATGGGAAAAGTATTGGGACCTGGATGGGCGTATGGGGAATCGAACCCGCGTCCTCCCTTATGTGAGACCAGAACGTTACCGCTCACCCACCACCCACCAAGTTCGGTAGCTCAGCGGTAGCACAGTCAAATAAAAAAAAAAAGGTTACAGTTCATATCCGTTCCATCATTTTTCATCACCCCCTCCTTCCCTAACGCATTGTCCTTTATAATTTTTGTATTTAAATCGATTATTTACAACAAAATAACATGATTTCTTCAAACACTGAAGTGTTCAGCGCCAATGTCTGCAAACGTAATCAGAGAAAATTTAAGTATGTCAGAGCTTAGTTAACGAGATAAAAATACTGATAAGCTATATAATCTCAAAATGTCAGAAACAGTCTTTATTATTAAGGCTGATTTCATGTTTATTCCGGAAATGACAGTATTTTTCTTTTATCCAGTTAATTTCTTATAAGCAGTTTCATTACAATTCTTATTACTTATGGTCTCCTTGGTCGTCGCATTTGGGATATTATACTTCGTGACTTCATTATAACATAACTGGTGTTCTAGACCAATGTCTATTTGCTCCTATGTGTATTCATTGCAGTTATCCGTATTAGGACTTCCAGAATATTGTGTGTTCTTCATTTCCCAAAAACGACTTGTGATGATTCAGCTAATATTTCCTACGGTGAAGTCGTAAGTTATTGCGTTTTGTATCTTAAAGAATAATATTGTCTCATATTTCTTGCTGTGGTATAATAATCTGAATGATAAATTTTCTCGTAAACTTTGTTCTCAGCCTGTTATAAAATTCAGTTTCGTCTGCAAAAATCCTTAATATAAGCACGCTCTCGCCAAGAATATTACATTATTACACAAAACAGCACGGTTTTTCTATCGGTTGCCTCCGAGGCTATTGCCATAGTTAAGAGCAGCTGGTGCGCTCTGTTGCTGACGTCGCTCGTGGTGAACCGATGCGGTCAGACTTTGTTAGGTCGACAGCGCGGTCGCACGAGGAAGTCGGTCGTTGGGGAGCCTATACGGCCGGCGACGACCGGAAAAAAACTGCCGAATTATACGGCGGAAGGGGGAAGGAGGGCGCCAAAGCGTCGACAGCGAGCAAACAAATTGGCAGGCTCAACGCCACTGCTGTACAGTCAGCCCATGTTATTGTAATTAAGGGAGCCGACAGTCTTATTCCCAGAGAAGAAGGGTTGGCTGGCCAATAAAAGGACGTCCAAATCTGGCGTGATGGTCGTCGTTCTCCGCCACCGTTATTGTGTATTAAAATGTATGAGGCAGCAGAGTAGTTTTCTTGGTGAGACAGGCTGCAGGAATAAGCCCCAAATTAATGGTGACATCTGGTGAACTTAATAAACTGGAATGTCTATATTGAGACTAGACTATGAACCTAATTCCGATAAGGAGATATCAGAATACTTAATTGTATACATAGTGAATTAAACTCGAATTTCATTTAAGTAAGTATGGCTTTGTCGGCTGATGTTTTCCTGTTCGTAGCCAAACCAGTACAAAATCATATGCTCCTTAGGCATCAAATTCCTTTCTGAACATGTACAGTCTTCTTGCAAAAGACAGCTGATAATGATGAAATACTGTCTAGTGACAACATTTTTAATAAAATTTAAATACTAGGCGATTTACGAAAATATTTAAAATTACTGCCTAAAGAAATAATATTTATAGTTAAAAAAAATGAAAAGCCACCACACAATATTCAGATATCACTGGTCTAAAGAAATTTAACTACATCACTATAAAACTCTTCACGGAAACCTTTATAATTTGATCATTCATTGATAATATTGGTCACTCGGTAATTGGAACTAATTATAATCTCTACTTCACCAAAGATGCAGATCAGTAATTAGGTTTCATTATGAAATTAATAGTTTCACTCAGAGGACAATTAAACGATGCGTTGAAGGAATTTTTTATTGTTTAATGTTACCGAACTAACCGAATTGCAAGCATTTGGTTTTAGTCGTCTCCTCGTATTCTGGTTATTTCTTCGATGATACAACATTTTAAATACAGAAATTTTAATTCAGATGATTTACTTCATCGTAATGACTATATTTTTTGTAACGCATTTTGTTATCTTTTCGGGGGACTAAACTGTTTTAACAATATTGTACTAAATAATGATTTATTTTTGATCACTTCTATGCATTTTACACATTTTGTACAGTTTCTACGAATAAGTAAAGCTATTTCTTAATTTTTTTCACGATTTTTAAGTTACTGGATCGAGATAATTTCTCCGATATTTTTATTTGGCTTCTTTATATCTCTTATATTTTAAGTGCTACAGTTATTTCTTGCTAGAAAGTTTAGAACTAAATCCGGTGGCGGAAATATGTCTCTCTCTCTGTAAACAAGCATAAGTGTTTTTTTTGCTTTTTTGGAATATCAAAATAACGGATTAATATTATCATCTATTTACTTCATGCGCATATGAAAAAAGGGACCTTCGTTAGTAATACAGCCAACATAACTGTATAATCATGGAAAACTTATTTCTAAAACGTTCCATTAAACACCAATGTTTTCTTACCCTCAGTAAAGTTAACTCAGAAAGTTGTATGCCAAGAAATAAATATGTGTCCCTGGATGTTTATAAAAATAAAATTGTATAACTGGAACCATACATATTTTTACACTTTTTTCAAACGATAGTCTAGGCAAATCTTGTTAAATGTAAAAATTTAAGACTTTTTGGATACAACTTGGGAGTGTGAAACCGTCGATATTATTTTAGTTATGATTTATAGTGATATTATATTCCAGTGGTAAACTTAAAACATTTTTGTCTGATTTAAGATTGATACTTGAAAATTATTTGATGAATCTGCCTTTATATTAATCTTCTTTCTTCGACCTTTTATTTATTACCTGAATGAGAAATAGTGGGACAACTTCAGAGATTTATATTAAATTAGCTAAAAAGTAACGCATAATAGATGTGTGAATAACACGAATTTTATGTTACACATGGCACTGCGGAATTTTTTATTTCATTTTAAGATGTTAGTTAATAGTAATCATTTTTAAAAAAACGTAACAGAGATAACTCAGGGTTACGCTGCAGGTTTTCAAGTTAGCTTATGATAGTGAACTTTTAAGTATAGTGCGTTTGACTTTTTGTTTAAATAAACTTTTACTTACTTCTCTTAAAAACAATGATAATTGTTGAGATAAATTATATTTTAGATATAAGCCAACAATAGTTTATTAATGGGTAGTTGCGGTTTACCAAACAGTAGGTAACTGCAGCTTGTTATTGTAGTGTTTTGTAACTTTATAACATATTACTCTGTTATTAATACAAAAACTCGTAACAAATTTCGGTTACTTTATTTCTAATGAGATCTCTCAGCAGTAAAATATTCATGATTATCCTGACTACTGATTTTGCTCACAGATTAATGTTGAATGTTATTAAATTACATCTTGTTGTGGCAAACGATCATAATTATGTCTTATCCGTAATTCAGTAACGTTATAATTCATAAATAGCAGATTTCGAGTTGGATGATAGCAATTAGTCACGGCACAAGTGAAGTTTGGTAGGTGGACCAACTGCGTTGCGTTTATCTGGTGGAACCGAGTTCATTGGAAACTGTAGACACGTTGCCTTGGAAACTTACAGCAATTTGAAAGCTCCGACAAGTTCAAACTATCCAGTTACATTTCTCCAAGAGACAGATGAATCGAACACTTGACATAAGTGTTACTGATTCACCAAAATAGACTTATCAGAAAGGTATTTTTTTCAAATCGTGTTTAATATTCAATCCGAATAACTGACGGTCCAGGCGTGACTCTTACGATCAAAAACAATTTTTAAAAATTTTAGGCTACTTGGAGATTTGAACCGGAGACCACGATCCAAATAGCAGTAAGCAAGTGCTTTAGGCACTGAGCTACCAGACCGCTATATGGAAAAGCAGCACAGAGACCTACACATCCTGCGCGTCTTTATATAACCATTCAGTAATTTTTCGAAATTATAAGACAACATGTATTATTTATACAGAAAATTTTTCAACAAAATGTAGACAGTACTTTTCTCCTTGTTTCAAAAGATAAGTGTGCGAACTGTCATCGAAATCGGATGAAAACTGTTGATTTGTATGAAGAACAAACAAACCAACAAACATACATTCATCTTTATATATATATAGATTAGTTTTTTTCAGTGGCAGCAAATTAAACATTGCAATTTGAATTACTAATCAAAATTGTTTCTAGTTTCCATGTTTCCGCAATTCTGCTATACAGTCAGTTCTATGCGTCTACTGTTCCTCGCTATTGCGTGTCACGCTGGATTCCAGTGGACCCGAGGTGATGCCTGAGCCACCGTCCACTCTCTCTCTCTTCCAGAGCCGCAAAGTTGTCTCTGGAGCTCGCCGTATCACCGCTTAGCAGCGCTGTTTGCATGCCGTCGCCACCGCTCCAGGACAAACTTTGTCCGAGGGCTGCCACCCCAGCTGACCACAGCAGCCCTCGACGTCCACCCGCCTCGCCGTCATCGTCCGTCTGCAGGCGTCAACATACACCCCGCAGCACTGTCCACCATTGTGGCCATCGCTGCTTTATTTCAAAGATTGCATTATTTATTTTTAACTGACATTTTCCGGCTGCTTTGCCTGCCCGGATCTTGGTGTGCGTAGCAACGCACTTGCCCTTTGTTTTCGTCTTTTAGTAGCAAAGCATGGACGTTTCAGACGTAGTATCTTCGTAACCTTTACCGTCAATGAACTTCCACAATTTCGATTTATTATTTTGATTTATTTTGATTTATTATGCATCAGAACACTGAATAAATAATTCATTCCCTCTGTTGTGAAGAATAATGCTAATATTTCTGCACGAAAATGAAAGCTTTTGTCGTGCGCGCATTAATACATTATTAGTATCGCGGAATAAACGTGATTCCATATTTCTTTTCTTACTATAACAGCGATCAGAGAATACAGTGAAACAATTTATATCGAACGAAAATAAGTAAACAAAAAGCAACTAATAAACAAGACAGCAACTAAAAACATTGGTGCACTTATCGCTGTGTAATAATGACGACTCCTCCAATTGTAAGTATACCGTCTGACGTCATCACTTGATTTCAGAGATTAGTAAAGCAATTTTAGCTTTAACATGTTGACTGCGCATGTGCAAAACGTTAAATTCGCATGCGAAGAATGTAACGTTGCGTTGCACGAGCACTTGACGCGTAACTCGTAACCCGTAATGCTAACAAAATATCTTCCTACCGCGCCAAAGAAGTTTTATTTGAATAAGTAACCAAAAGTACATAGTTAAAAAACAATAACAACAGAACACATAGAGTGAACTGTTTATCTGTACAACAACGGGATTTTTGGTGAGTACTGTTGTGACGTATTCGCAGAAAATATTAATTTTACTCCACGTAGGTACGTCATACATTGTTCTGTATTCTTCAGGAGATTTTTATGAACGTCATCGAAGGAAAATGGTACACTGATAAACCAAAACATAACACTTTAATTTATTTTAACTCATTTAATCTTATTGCAGTACAACACACTACACGGTGGCAACTTATCTACTCAACTGCCTCCCAACAGTATCATTTTCTCTCTTTATTTTTATTTTTGAACCGATTTCTTGCATTAACATTATCCAAATACTTTTTCCTTTTATGAATTTTAGTTATAAATCCATTGGCATTATCATTTATTCGCAACTTGCACGTTAATTGGTAATCATATATATTATTTCTAAAAGTTTTTTTTTTTTTTTGTCACAAGCTATTATCTCCCTGCATACCTCACCGATAAATGAAGTATCATTTTAATATATAAAAATTGTTCTGGGGCAACTAGCCGAGTTAAAGGAGTGTTATAAGTCACCAGAAGATGGCGACAGCGAATGAAATCGCCAAAATATAGTGTAATTATAACACTCCTTAAACTCGGCTAGACATCCGAGACCAATTTTTATTTTATCAACGCTGAGAAAAACTGCGTTTTTAGGCACAAATATAATTTCTCCTAATGTGTTATATTTTACTATGAGTCATTTATCTCCCTTGATTCCTAACCGGAATAGATAATTGAGGTATCATTTTAAAGATTAAGGTCTTCGCTTTGGTCGCATCGTATTTTAGGAAAGGAATTTTTCGGAATTCGACCCATAAAGGACAAAAGTGTCAGTATTTCTACCATGCATTTCTCTGTCACGCACCATTTATCTCCCTTGATACCTAACCGAAATCAATAATGAGGTATCATTTTAGAGATTAAAGTCTCCACTTCGCTCACATAATTTTAAGAAAATATTTTTTCGCAATTCCACACTTATAGGGCGAAAGTATCAATATCTCTACAACGTGCTTTTTTTTTGTCACGAGCCATTTATCTCCCTAGATATCCAAACGAAATAAATGAATGACGGATCATTTTGAAGATTAAAATCTCTAGGTAAAATCATAAACTAAGAAAGAAATATTTTGGATTTTGACACTTAAAAGGTAAACGTGATAACTATGATGGGCACGCGTATGAGACAGTTCAGAGCTAAGCAGCAAGGTAGCAAGAGCACATAACACAGAGATATCAATAAACTGCTTCACTGGCGTTGACAAAAACTGAACGCATTACTGATAGACAGCAGCCCAACAGAGATATCAATAAACTTTTGTGTTTTTTATACAATAAGTAGCTTTTTGGATATTTTTCTGTTACGGAAAAATTTCTGTTTTGATATACATTGCCTACGTAAATTTTTTTTTCGCGAAATTTTCTCACCGACTATGATCGCAGAGACACATATCACAGGGACACAGATATACTGTAGGTATTTTGTTCAGGTTTGTAGTATTCCGTTAAGATCAGTAACAGTTTGCCAACATATATTTTACAGGTACAAAAGAGTTTCCTAATTGTTTTGTAATATGTTGTAAGTATTTTATTATGTACCTGTTACACTAAACAAATAACCGAATTCTACAAACCAGCCGGATCTACTTTAATCCTCATACAAACCACCAACTTCACTATTGATGGTATTTTATTCGCGAAATTTTCGCAAGGGTCATCTAGTCTACAAATATTTCTATAAAAGCTTTTTAAATATGAATCTAGCTGTAAATTGTTTGTGGTATTGAAATATTTTCCTATAAAACCACCTTCTTTAGGATTCAAGTTACAAAAATATTTCATGTAATCTAACTTACCATCTTCTTGCCACCAAAAAATGTAGTACATGAATTTGAATTTTTGTAATTATTTTTGATAAGAATTCAAAATAATTCACTACGAACAAAATTTCCTGTATCGAATAATATGCTCCTTAGTTCTGTTGGTGAATTTTAGCTAAGTTTCCCAAGAAAATTTTTGTCACTTTAGTCTCAAAACTATTCAACAGAAGAAAACTTATCACAAGTCCATACTGAAAAAAAAAAAAAAGTTTTCGGGGAACAGGAAATTCTAAATCCAAATTTTTCATTATTTCAATAAGATTTTTGAAACTTTAATTGTTTGTCGATTATTAGAAAAACATCACAGTGCTTACTTAGAAATGATACTGCTCTCAGCAGATATCGAATTGAAAATCAGTCGCTATTTAATTAACCTGGTGATACACCTAAGGACACAGCAATCTAAACTCATTTACTCTTGTAACAGCACACGCTTTCACTAAACTCAAGTCAATTTGAAACACCTAAATAAAGAAAATAACATAAAATATTGCATAGAACAGAGTTTCCCAAAGTGGGGTACGCGAACCCCTGGGGGTTCGCCAGTTGATCGTAGGGGGTTCGCGACAAGGTTTACGGAATGGCGGACTCATTGTTGCCCATTGTTGTTCATTGTCCCTAGGTCACAGTTTATTGTCAAGGGTGTTCGCCAGCGCCTGGAAGATTTTATATGGGTACGTGAAGCCTAAATGATTGAGAAACACTGACATAGAATATTTCACCGAGCAGCTATATTGCATCTCAGAATTCTAACTATGAATATTTAATCATTTTGAACAAAGAGAATTTCTTTGCCAGGACGTCTATATGTTACCGTTATAAGCTCGCCTAGTGAGCACCCTCCCGTGCGCTGGTGGCAGCAAGAAGTCTGTCCGGCGGCAATCAATCAATCAACATCCTCGGCCAGCCGGTCCCTGGTCGCCATATGCGACCACACCGCCATCCATCACTCCTGGCGGCTCTCAGATGTGGACGACCAACGAGCCGCTTCCTGCAAACCGGATAGCCCCACAATACACTGTCGGCTTCTCAAACAGGTAGAAAGCTACTTCCACTGTCCAGGAACTCCAATCCGTCCTAATCGAGCACGTAAGAAAATAGCTATCTTTCTTTAACAGTTCTGTGACGTAGTATGATTCCACCGTATGTTATCGGGTGTGGGAGAGCATAGATGCAAGAAATCAATCTGTATATATAAAGATAAATGTATGTATGTTTGTTCTTCATACAAATCCACCGTTTTCATCCAATTTCAATGAAAGTTTGCACACTAATCCTTTGGAACAGGGAGAAAAGTACTGTCTACATTTGGTTGAAAAATTTTCTATATAAATAATACGGGTTGTCTTATAATTTCGAAAAATTACTGAATGGTGATATACGGACGCGTAGGATGTGTAGGTCTGTGTAATGTCTTTTCATAAAGCGGTCTGGTAGCTCAGTACTTAAAGCGCTTGCTTACTGCTGTTTGGATCGTCGTCTCCGGTTCAAATCTCCTTACAAGCTAAGATTTTTAAAAATTGTTTTTGATCGTAAGAGTCGCCCCTGGATCGTCGGTTATTCGGATTGAATGTTAAATTGTAGATATCACAAATTTAGGGGTTGAATGTGAGGCAAATCGTAGGTAGTCTTGCAATGATGTAGGTGTACACTTTTTTACGTTATAATGATCCCTCAGGGGTTGTTCGCAGTCAGTGTGCGCGCGCGTGTGTGTGTGTGTGTGTGTGATCTGCAGTAATAATACTATAAATGTGGAAGTAAGTCTCTGTCAATTTTTTTACGTTATAACGACTAAATCGCTATATCGATATTGATGGAATTTGAAAAGAAAATCTGCAGGAAGGGCACAAGACATTTTTTTTTTTCGGTATGATTAACAGTTGTAGTGACAAAATTAATAGAACTTATCGATTGGTGACAGAAATATGTTGAAAATTGATTCTCTTCAAGAGACAGGTTCGACGGTAGAATGATATAGTGATAGCTTTCCTGTCATGTTATGCCGACTCGGTGTTGTTTTGGAACAATCCTTCGTTATCAACAGCTTTCTATATTAAATTCTGGCAAATAAATTCTTAATCCATGCGTACGAAGTCGCTGGTATCAGCTAGTATCAAATATAATAGCATGCTTTGAAGCCCACGAACAAGTTATTAGCCAATTTACTTATTTTTTCCTATGTTTCCCCTACTATTTAAAGTATTTTAGTGTTTTTATTAAGTTGAGTGAAACACTTGCTAAAGTTGGAAGGGTACTTACTGAACATTAAAACCTAAAAATAAGCAAGACTGAAGTATTAATTTCCAGCAGGTACGTTAAAAGAATGCAGTTAAAATTAGACGAACAATTAATTGAACAAGTTAAAGAATTAAGATACCTATGTAGTATAGCCACAGAAGGTGGGAGAAACAGAAAGGAAATACTGCCTAGAATCAAACAAGCTAAACAAGCTTTTAATAAACGAAAGAAACTTTTCAGTTCCAACTGGAACAGCCTGTCAACGGGTAAAAATCTTCTAAAAAGGAATGTTTGGAGCATAGCATTACCTCGGAAGTGAATCATGGACCAAGCGATGACGGAAATAAAACGACGGGAGGCATCTGAGGTCTGCAGTTAAAGATGAATGATGAAGATAAGCTGCAATGATGAGGTATTTTGATTAGTTTCCTAGGAACGAAGTTTTTGGAAGTACATACAGAATAGAAGACACAAGACTATATGCCGTATTCTATGACGAGACAAGACGATATGCCATATTATGCGACATAATGGGTTGTGTAAGGTGATTCTCGAAGCAAAGATAGAACGAACAAACCACAAATGCAGATAAATATTGAGCTAAATAAACCAAATTATTAATGAAATTAAATGCAGCAGCTATGTATAATAAAAAAATAATGGAAGAGAAGCGACAAACATGTAGAATTGCTACAAATCAATCTTCGGTTTGATAACTGAAAGGAGAAGTCTGAGACAGAATATTTATACGTTATGTACAAAGTTTATAGCCATGCTAAATTCAGTGAAAGATAACAAATTTTGTTTGGTCGGATTTCGTTCAGAAAAGTATCTGAATACGATTTTAGGATATTTTTTCAGACACAGGAATTAAACACACAATTTTATTTCTGTGGGACGTAGTTATGTCCAAAATACTTTACGGGTTGTGATGTTGTTTATAAGACTTCGTTCCCAGGAAACTGCAAGATTCGTGCAAGTCAAAAGACATCGTGGATGTTTTATTTTAATACAGTAATGTAAGATAGTAATTTCAAGAAATGTTTCGTTTGGGCACAGACACTTGACGCATTATCAGTTTGATTTGTGACAAGTGGTTAAAAAAAATCACTTACTCTCAAACTTAGCGACAGTTTAACTTAGTTTATTTTATATCGGCAAGTTATCCAGTTATTTTTCAGATATGTTTCAGGTACTCTAAGTTCGGGAAATGCACTCAGACAGTCTTTCCTATACTCTTTAATATGACATTTCAATAGTGCTTTGGCGTCGTGACTCATCCATCAATATATTTATATTTATTCTTATCTTGGTAACAAAGTATTGTTGAAGTCTTGGTTCAGTTTTAGGGACTACTTGTTACGAACTCGACTGGCCCAAGCCACCCCCTTTCGTGTATGTATTCTGTGAATGCATATATTGTTGGATAATTAATATGGCGTGACCATTTTTAGGGGAATGAAAATGCTTGTATTCAAACTAATGCTCAAACAACTCGCAATTTGTTTACAGAACGTACTAAATTAAGATAATTACAATTACGACATTATGAAACTAAACACCTAGATCACAAATAAACAAATTACTTTAATATTAGAGCAAATTTAGAAAAAAAATTAGAAACTTTTCTCGATGAATTAAATGCCTATTTTAGAGTTTTCCGGTTTTAATTTCAACGTGTCGTATCATTACATCATGTATATAACTTGTTTTAAGTTACTGTGTAAATCAATAACAAATTTCGATCCTTATTTAAATGTTCGACGATTTAGTACCTTTAATAGAACTGCTATCTCAATTATTTGTGTGACATAGGAAAGGTGAGATGTTTTCTTGACACGCAAATAAGTGAGCTGGACTGGAAGGCCATAAACAGAACATCTATTCTCTAGTAAACCGAAGCTTATGTTGTTATAGTTACGAACTAACGAAATGAAATCTTAAGTGGACAAAGTTGCAACAAAATCTTCTCGGGTATCCAGCCGGAAGGTGGTGTAAAAACACAACGTTTCGACAGCTGACTCTGCTGTCTTCATCAGGTATCTTGTAGTTGTTCTCAGTTGACTGTCTCTGCCTCGACAGGCTCGGCCACCCATCGAACCTCCTTTATACCTTATAAAGACAGCAGAGTCAGCTGTCGAAACGTCGTGATTTTACAATACCATCCGGCGGGACACCCGAGAAGATTTTGTTGCATCGATACGCCGGGAAGGTCTCCACTCACACATCGTGGACAAAGTTGTTCAATACTAAACGTAAATGAACTACAGTAGGAAAATATGGAGAAAGTAATGTAATGGTTACGTTGCTGCCTGTTGCTGATTATGAACGACGAAAACGGATTACTTTCTGATACCCAGTCTCGGGTACTTCAAAACGTCGCAAGAGTTTTTGACCCTCCCTGTACAGGGAAGTTTGTGTTACAAATAATTTTATGGACTATTTTATAATTCAGCAAACCCCGTTGGTCAGGTGTTTGGAGAATCACGATGGATTCCATATTTCTGAAACGCGATTTTCGCCATCCAGGTCTTAGACAATATAGTGGTTCATGTTTCTTGATCAACAGATTGTGTACAATTGTCCTGGGCTAAATCCCAAACTTCTCCGCAGTGAGTTAGTGCATACGACATTACTGATGTCGAATCACTTCTAATTCCACGAGGTTAATACCTTGACATAGCTACTATCTACGTGTCATGATTGTAACATAAGTTTTACTTCTGTCATATCATTGTATGTTTTAAGGTTCCGTACTGTAATGTCCCACAGCACACGGCAGTATAGTTACCGAGCGTGGTGGTGTAACGCTTAGCGTTCTGTCCTCGCATTTGGGAGGACGGCGCGGCGGTTCGAATCACCGTCGGGCATCCAGATTTGGGTTTTCCAAGGTTTCCCCAAATCACTCCAGGTGAATGCCGGTATGCTTCCTTCAAAAGGCCATGGCCGAATTCCTTCCCCTTCCTTGCTCCCCATCCTTTCCCGTCTCTAAAAACCTCGCTGTTAAGAGGCGTTAAGCAGTTAAAAAAAAAAAGGACAGCGTAGATCGTGCTTTCGAGTAATGAGGGATTACACTTTTTTTGTTTTACTTACTGCTTTACGCCTCGTCGACGGCTAAGGTCATTAGAGGCGGGACGGGACTGGGACCAAGGAACGGGAAGGAATTCGCCCATGACCTTTAGGGATTACATCGCCCAACCGATCGCGTTATGGCGTGTGATAAGGTTTGTTGTTTTGTCGTCAGTTTTATGAATGCTAAATCTAAAAAGTTATTTTAGAATGCTCAGTCAAGACTTCTGAATGATCCCTGAAATTCTTGAGTGGTTATGTATAGGACAGAGAAGTATTTTTCAGACATTTGAATGGTGGACTTGGTTCTCCATCCATTCGACTTTCAACAAACTCTAATGTTGATAAAAAAAATTGTTATATGGTGACTCCGCGAGAGCTTCCGAGGCGCAAAATAGTGTGGAATGGAATGGTGCTGGCTTGTACTCGATTTTGGTGTCCTGTGAAATCCCCCTCCTCTCCCCACGTATCCTGACTTGGCTTTTGCCTCTACATCCTCCCCCCTCTACCTGCTTGGCACGTAGCCTTTTTCCAAATTTATTCGAGAAGACATTTTGTACTGTTTTCTCTTGTCAGACTATTGTAAACTATATACGGATATAATTAAATGACGGGAACAAATATTTACAAGCTGTTGTGTGTTCTGTACTCTATTTTAACTGTGAAAAATAGCATGAATGAAAAGCTGCGTGGCGTGGCTCGGAATCCTACCTGACACGTAGCTCAGCGTATCTTTCTACTCAACCCATCTGTCGCCCTACACCGGCTACATAGTTATGGACGTCCCCTTGGCGGAAGAGTTGGCACGTCGGTGCTAAGGGTTTTGCTTAGTGGCTGGCCTCAGCTGTTTCAACCCTGCCGGGAAGAGTTAGGCTGCCTGACGTGAGCTGATCCAGAGAGGGGGCAGCTCTGCATATGCACTTGGCTCTCGGCCCTCACCTGGCGGCGATAAGAGCAACTCATCGCAGACCGTTGTAATATGTGCCGCGAATCTAATCAGATGTTCACAGCAATGGGTCAATACGCCGAATAACTTCCTGTATAGATACGTCATGCTGATAATTTTCGTTCAGTTATTTGTGATTCTATTTTCCACTTTCATTATGTTTCCAGCAAATAAATCATTCGTTTTTCGTGAAGTACTTTGCCAGGTTAATACATATTTTAAAAATACATTTCTTTGGTTACTTTATGTTATTATGTGCAGGGGAATCCGTAGAAGTAAACGGGATAGAAAACGTGTCTTGGCGTTGGAGATTCTTGGAATTGAATCGACTACCTATACCGAAGTAAATGTGTCAGGTATTTATTTTGATATCAGCCTACTGGAATTTCACCTATCACGTACAAGGTATATGTTTAGCTATTTACCGTACCTAACACTTCTTACGCTATGCTCTATTTGCAATTGCCACTCTTTATTTGTTACTACGAATAGACGAAATATTAGCAATCTGCCAAAAGGATGGACCCAGACAACGAAATTGTATGTTTTCTAATTACCGATTGCCGAATGGTGGACATTTCCCTGTGATAATCAATTGATCGGACATACTCATTATTTGAGAGGACTGAAATCAGTATTGTAATATACAAATTCAAATAT
This sequence comes from Vandiemenella viatica, assembly GCA_031002005.1. Lineage (NCBI taxonomy): Eukaryota > Metazoa > Arthropoda > Insecta > Orthoptera > Morabidae > Vandiemenella > Vandiemenella viatica. The sequence goes on from JARYHS010012519.1 coordinate 71,114,783, forward strand.
GTTGTTATGAATAACATTTTAATTAGCAACAATACATTGTATAATAACTTAGTACGGTGATTCATATTCATTTAGTTAATGAAAAACCTACATTTCGTAAAGTATTTGAAATATAACAGAAGTTTCAGATAAAATTTGCTAACCCTGTTTGAATTAATGTATCCGTCGTAACGTATTAAATAATATGTGCTCTAAAATATTAATCGCAATTGTGCAACGCGAAAATCCAAAACAATTAGATGATAGCTACCTACCTTACACGATTCACAAAAAACTGTCACATTATAGCTAATATCGTATTCTAAAGACCATATGAAACTTGTCTGTAGATCTTGCTATAAAGGAATTACTTGCAATATTCCTGTTGGGGTTGTTAACCGCACTTTCATTTAGTTACTAGGAAGCAATTTAGATAGCAGCACGCTGGTGAAGGTAAACAGATCATTACTCAGCTAAAAGCTTTCTGAAAAAAGGTAAAAAATAAACCCGCAAAATCACAAAACAACAGAATTGGCGCTAAAGGCATATTAATGATAGCAAGCAGAATGTTAGAGGTTTTTTTAACTAACGTAGAAGTAGGAGAACTTTTAAAGTGAATTTTAATTCTGAAATTTGGCGCTATGTGAGACATTCGTAGTTTCCGAAAATTGGGTAATGACATATTAGGTCTATGCGTTGATATGTACAAGTATTATGCTTTGTTCGATGATTACAGTATGACAAGAACTTTACTAAACATGGAAGACATTGATTTTGTAATTTGATCCAATTAATGAATTTATGTTTCTGAAATTCTAAGGCGTAGGTTATACGTAGCACTAAAGTTAACTAAATTCAAGGTACAATAGGGAAACGTTTCCAAGAATTATCTTCCGTGAAGGAGATTTAGAACCTCGTCAAATGCAAAATAACTGTCGGAAATAAGTATTTCTTATAAAAAACGCAACAGTTCTACCCTCTCATTCAAACAAGGTACTGGACAACTTAGCAGAAAGACAAATTACTTATTTGTTTTTTATTAGTGTTCCTTTCTTGTAGTTTAATGACAGTATAATTCATGAAAATATTAACTGTAAGGTTATTTGCTAATCGCCGTATCTTGAAATCAAGTTTCCAGTTATTTCTATGTTGTACTGTATGCTAACAAGGGTTGCTGTGTAGTCACCATGATCCCCCGCGGCATGCTCCTCTGCACACAGATTGGACACTCAGTCTATCAACAGACACAGAGGTCAGGTGTAACGCATCGTACTGTATAGCATTGGTATAAGCCCTGCGGGAAGATAAGCGAAAACGCGATCTCAAGATATAAAGGTAAATAACGTCAATATTTACGGTCGGTATCATGTCTGGCGTCTTGCTGAAAATTGTGACTTGCACTCTGCGTTCTTGCTACTTTCTCGAAACAGCCTTCAAAGATTCCATGTTCAATACAATCAGTCAGTACTACAGGATGAGCAGGGACTGCAGATACAGAGAAGAAGGGTTGGTTCTGATCATTGCATTACTAACTTTTAATTTTATATTATTAATGACTGCCACAACTTCATAGGTGCGTTAGGCAATGTTTGAACGGGAGTACGCCAGTTCCCGTCAATGACATGCTATGATATGTTGCGCGTATGATATGCTTATTGGACGCTTTTTGGGTGGATACAATCTTATTAGTTCGCGTCAGCAACATGCTGTAATATCAGCTGTAACTATAAGTATAACGTGTTTTGCTTGGACAGCAGTAAAGGTATAGATTATACTTATAACTGATACCTAAAAATTAGTGTATGTTTGTTTTCTTGCCAATGTTATTTATAGAAACACATGACCGAGCTTGGTGGGTGAACGGTTAACGTTCTGGCCTCGCATTCGGGAGGACGCGGGTTCGAGTACCTGTCCGGGCATCTAGATTTGGGTATTCCATGGTTTCCCCAAATCACTCCAGGCGAAAGCCGAAATGCTTCCTTCAAAAAGGCCATGGCCGAATTCCTTCCCGTTACCTGTCTCCCATCCCATCATGCCTCTAATGACCACGCCGTCAACGAGGCGTAAAGCCCAAGCAAAAAAATTTTGTCATACAAACACGCAGTTTTATCCGATTTTGATAGAACTTTGCATTAGTGTACTTTGAAACAAGTAGAAAAACACTGTTTACGTTTCATTTACAAAAACCTAAACCCTCTCATCCTTTCCTTCTCGCCTTAATTTCTGTCAAAGATATTCATAAAACCCACAGTTTTTATAGTATTTAGCACGCGTATACTTTAAAACAAGGCGGTCTGGTAATTCTGCAGTTAAGGCACTCACATCCGAAAGTTTCTGTTTCCGGTCGCGGGTTCAAATGCCGTGGTGAGCAGTAATTTTTAGGAATTGTATTTTATTATATGAGCTACGCCGGAACGTTCAGTGGTTATGACTACACATTAAACTGTAGGCCCCTGAGGAAATGAGTTGCTCTTTCTGCCTCTGACACAATAGCTTGGTTCATCTCCTTCGGGAAGATTCGACCAACCTTCGGCTTGTCGACCAAGTTATATTTTTGAAGTGAAAGCGATTTTAGGATGGGTTCGCATAACCGACATGCTCATGTTAATAGTGTATCTGTATCGGTCTGGTGGCTCCGTGGTTAAGCTGACTGAGTGGGAAACGTAAGGTCCCTGGGTAGAATCCCCGTCTTGGTGGGGATTTCCATGGATCCTTAATCCACCCTTCATCCCCGGCACAGCTCGCTGTGTAATGTGAAGTACGCCAGAATGCTTCCGTGGTTTGGATTCCACTTTAAAGTGTAGGTCCCCTGTACGTGGCACGGATATCGGGTCAGGTTAAGGCTACTAAGACAGAGGCGGAATGTGCAGCCAACAGAAACCCTGTCACCAGGTCATTACGACCACACGTAATTCTTATTGTTTAGCATATCTGAAGCTGTAAGTATTGCGTGTTACGCGTATGATATTCATCGTTTTAAGTTTTAGCTTCTATCGGCAGTCCCCAATGACTGCCAATTTGTTTTTATTATTATTAAACATTAGATTTATACTACAGTATTATCAGAAACTGGTAAATAGGATGTGCTTCTCTGCTTGTTCTGGCATCATGCAAGCTACTATAGAAATTTTGATACGGTTTACACTATCCGAAAGCTTATTGATAAACAACTCGTAACATCGAGCTTTAGAAACTAGCTTGCGCAGATTTGCACTAAATGTGTCACGTCACCAGCTGATATTAAAATTTTCACCAAAGTATGTAACTACATTATTTTTTACTTTTCATTGATACTTGGTTCTTTGAGTAACAACACCGTCTATTAACTTTTTACTTTGACTTTATTTCGTAGAAACACGTAGGGAAAAAATTAATGTAAGTACAAGAGCATCAGACTTCTTTCAAAGATTTAAAGAACATTAACAAACAAATCACACATCGTCTTGCTATCACCATTCCAGGTGAGTTTCACTGCTCGCAAACTCCGGAGGTTAAATAGGTGTAACAGAATATTCTAGACCACATTATAGAGCCCAACAATACTTTATGGAGCGCTTAAAATCCTACCAACAGTAAAAATCGAACAAAAACAATTAGAAAATATAAAAAATAGTTACAATCATCAAGAAACATATTAAAATAATATTATAAAATATATGCTAGTCTTAAAACATAAATTTTAGAAACTTAAAGTACTTAACTAATATCTAAGTCACTGTACTGCTTTTAATCTAATTAAAGCTAATTTAAACCACTTTCGTCCCTTAAAGGGATTGTATATTTATAGGAAAAATATACAAATTCAAAATTATTCAATGTTTATCGCTCTTCGATACAAAGATCTTCAATTAAAAGAATTAAAATTAGTATGTTACTCGGTCTTTACATTATGATACTATTAAAAATCTGATGTATTGTCGCCGGAAATTAAAATACGTTCTGAACTTCAATTACCAGCGTATAAATACAACACAGTCTTCACGGGTATGCAGACGGATGTTTTCATGAAACGATGACTTGATCTGCTATTTATAAAACTAATTAAACATATTTTGACGTAGCTTAAACAGTTTGAAACCCTAGATTTTGATTTAAAATCTGAGGTAAGTCTCATTATAGTTCGTCAACTGACGACTGACACCGAAATTAAAATTTGTTCTAACCACTAAATCTTCCCCGGTTAATAATGGGCAGCATGTCAGAATATCGAGAGACATGAAAATTTCCATTCTGAAACAACTACGGAACGGAGGACAACGGGAGGATGGCTATCGGTAGAGTTAGTTCGAAAGGAAAAAGTATACTAGCAAACATTTCTACCACACCTCTCATCACACACTAAAGAGACGCAATTGGTCAGATAACGAAACGGCAAATAAGTTCACAACGAGTGAGCTGAGAAATAATCTTCTCGTTCGTGCGACTTGAGCCAAAATAATATTAATCGTATAAAATACACTACTGCGGATAATTTAAAATTATAGATAAAAGTAGATTTAAAAAGAAATTGTGATACTTTAAAAGTGAAAACGTTAAGAAAACAGAAAGAACGAAACGCATTTAGGACGAAAGCAAACATCGTGTAAATGCGAACAGGTGTCGTCATTACAGACTGAGTAAATGGAGTGTTCAAAAGCCATGTGAAGGCACGAAGGTGTGTTGATTCTGCACATGCCGAATGGTCTTATAAACTGGATCCCGCTCATTCGAGTCTGACTTGAAGCAAAATTAGAGTATTTCATTTAGAGTTTAAGTTCTTTCACGATTAATGAAAGTAACTCTCGCAAAAATATTATATCTTGAATGTGAAAATTTCAAAGTACTTGGTAATCCAGTGGGAGCGGAATGAGTGGAAAGCGGTTAGAATTGAAGAAATGTGTAGAGGTTTCGGCTCTTTCGACTGATCAAGGAAGCCGAATGAGAGGAAGTTATGAGGAGTCGCGATCACGAGGTGACCACCGGTGCAGGGGAAGGAGTTAGGTAACAGAACTTGCTTTCTTGCAGGAAATAGAATGTTGATCAGCCTCTGCTTTTCTGCTTCTGTAAATCTACACTGAAAGATGTGCTAAAACAGTTATCTATTGTTTTACTGGTTATTTGGCCAAAGAAAGACTAATTCTCGTTACCACCTACGACCACCTACGAACTACCACTATTTTTTTAAAGTCATAACTTGAGAGCTACTGAAGTGTTTTGGACGAGATTTCAAGATTTAAAATCCTTTAGGAGTTGAATTCTGATATTCATAGCAACCTTGGGCAGAAATGGTGTGGTGTATCAATGAAAAGAAAAAAAATGCATTTTTTTTTCTTAAATTAACGTTTCATGATTGAGAGTGAATTTACTGTACGAATTTATCAGCCTGCATAAAGATTTATTGATAGGCTTCAAAATTATTGCACCCTAATTTTTTTGGAGCGTAATGACAAAACCCTGGCTTAGTTCGATCTCTCGTAGTTTGCCGACGTGGACTCAATTCAAAATTGATGTATGCTGATGTAAGTTTGATACCATTACCTTCAAGCTTTCGTTTCTAATAATAAATATGTTATCTTTCTAATGTGGTACACATTTGTGGGAATTATAACATAAACAGAACTGTTACCGGATAGAAAAGAATATATATACAGTAGTATTTGCTTTCTTGTCTTCCTTTCCGTTGAAGTACGACGGTAGCAACATATCCCCATCTGTTAGCAGAACTGCCAACCCCCACGTATTGGTGTGTTTGGAGCTAACATTGTGGTGCTTACGACGGACATTAATAACGGGTTGACCGCTCTCTCAGCTAACGAACCAACAAGAACACCTCCCCAGCTCCAAGAGCAACTGATTGAGATTTATGTCACCACCACCACGCTCACAACGAGAGACAAAGGTCAGAGGTCAACAGGCCACAATATGGTCACCTGGTGATCTCCGATCGATCTTGACCTTGCGATTTTTGTAGAATGACTTCTTGCACAAGCATATTGAGATTTTCAAGCAGATATCAAGTTTTAAATGTGAATAAACATCAACTACGGTTATGTATAAAATTATGAACTTTACAAATATCATGAATTATGATCATCGCCACATTATACCGTGACTGTGTTTGATCCTAAATGTGGTGATCGCCTCAAGCCTGATCCGTATGTTTAGAAGATTAAGTCATTCCATTTAAAAGTGGTCCACTAACTGAAGCTCACAGGAAGAAAATCATTGCTGCACGAGTAATCACGTCAAGGATTTTTTTTTAAAGGAAAACATCTATAGTCACGTTAGGCGAGGTTTTAAGGGGGTAAAACTACGAGATAACGTCTTCCCTTCACCAATACACTATGACTTGTTGAACGTATGATATGCGCGTTGGACGTGTCACCAATATGCTAATGCTAACAGTATACCTGCTGCTATAAATATGACATGTGGCGCTTGGAAAGCAGTGAAAGTAAAGATTATACTAATATAAAAAAGTTATTTTTTTTCGTCAACGTTCTACATACTGTCCACTGGTTTTTGGAACAGTGTTTTCCGGATCATACTGTTTCATCAATAACAAAATCATCAAGTTTGAATATCAAAATAATAATTAATTTTTAGCTCAGCACAATAAATATTATTGGAATTAATAGGAGAACTGAAAAGTGGGTGTACAATTAATTAAAATTGATCATTGTTAAATTATGCAAACATGAAGTTTGTTTGTAATCGTAGGCTTCCGTGGCCAGAGTCAGTTGATTCTTGGATGTCCTGGCGGCGCCGCGTCATGTTCATTGTAGCCGACGTTTCGCCCTGGAAGAAGACCCCAGAATGAGGGTCGAAACGTCGGCTACAATGAACAGGACGTGGCGCCACCCGGACAGCCAAGAATCAACATGAAGTTTGTTTTTATTCTGATATAAACAACTACATTTCATTGAATGTCTTTAATGTCAAACAGTTAGAGCAATATCTCAGGGTCAATTACTGGATGGAACTATTGCATTAGTTTCCGTCGTGATCGAGGATTTTACAGTTGTTCAGGGGCCAGGTCAGCACCCAGGCTTGAATAGCGCCGCATAGGGTCGTCCAGCTTTCTCGTCCGGCACAGCGTGGTGGCAGTGTCCAGGCCCCGGCTCGCCCAGTGCTCAGCCCTCAGCGAAGGTCACTTGCGGCAGTATCAGATGATGATCCTCACTAGAATGTGTCTTCGTCATTTTTTCAGCTCTGTACATCTCGCAATGCAATGTCTCGTCCGGCCCTTGGCGAATCACAGCACTCCGCGCCAAAGTACCAGCAACTCATTGGCTCCCCGAACAAACAAGAAAAAACACCAATACGTCAGTGAATTGAGGCGGCTTCTCTATTTTCTGGATCATCTCCCACCACTCTCAGAAAGCGCTTCTTTTCAACGAAACGGCACTAAGATACAATTTCGCTCGCCGGCACCAGTTTTTGGCGGGTATTTTCCGAAACGTGCGAAAATAGAAAGCGGGCCTTATTTATTTATGGTGGCTATAAATCCCTTTAATGTCCAAGTTGGCAGGAACGTTTTCAGTCCCCCACTGTGCGTGTAAATCTGGACATTTTGTTCCGTCACGTATCTGTTAGTTGGCATGTCGCACCGTCAACATTCACACATACCGTGGGAACACTTGGTACCTAATAACACTGTACTTTTCAATTATTACTGGCTTTATACCGTAATTAATTCATTACAATACAAACACACAATTTTTATCCGATTTTGCTGGTACTTTTTATACGTATATTTTAAAACAAATAGAAAAACACTATTTACGTTTGATTTACAACCACCTAAATCTTCTCCTCCTTTCCCCCTCACCTTAATTTCTGTCAACGTTGTTCATACAATTCCACAGTTTTTATCCGATTTTTGATAGTACTTATAACACGTATACTTGAAAACAAGGCGGTCTGGTAATTCAGCGGCTGTGGCGCTTACTTCTGAAAGTTTCTCTCTCTGGTCGTGGGTTTAAATCCAGTCAAGAGCAGGAATTTTCAGGAGATGTATTTGATTATGTAAGCTACGGCTGGACGATCCGTGGTTCTCGTTCCACGTTAACCTCTATGCCTCTGAGGAAAGGAATTGGCCTTTCTGCCTCTTTTTGCCTCTGACACAATAGCTTGCTATACTCCTTCTGGAAGATTCAACCAAACTTGGGGTTATGGACTGAGTTAGATTTTTAATTTTGGAAGTGAAAAGTTCACTAGGCGAGTTGGGCCATTTTTGGATGGGTAAAATCTAATGAGCTCGTGTCACCGATATGCTAATGTTAACAGTAACTTCGGAGCGGTTTATTGGTTAAGGTATCTGAATGTGAAACAAAAGGTCACCAGTTTGAATGCTTGTGTCGGTTGTGATTTTTATATACCTGTAAACCGACCTTCACCTCAGGCACAGCTTGCTGTGTGTTTTGAAGTACTCCAGAACGATTCCGTGGTTCGGATTCGATGTTAAAATGTAGACCCATATAGTACCTGATAGCATTACCGGGTTAGGCTAAGGCGGTTAAGACAGGTGCGGAATGCCTGAAATCCTGTCATCAGGTCATAACGACCACACAGAATTATTATTATTATTTAGTACATTTGTAGCTATAAGAGTGACGTGTTGCGCGTATGATATTCATAGTTATAAGTTTTCACTTCTGTCTTGTAATAAGAAATTCTCTGATTGTTTAACGATGGGAGCAGATTGATCCCTCGATATTTTCATCTTTGGTTGTTTAGAAAATATCTCTGTGAAACCTCAGCCAAATATCCAGCAATGAAATTCTTCTTTTAAAAGGAAAACTGCAATCTCTCACTCTTATTTTTATAGTTTTATGGAGCAAGACTATGATTATGTGTAATTTATTCCAAACTATAATATAAGTATTTCAGCAATGATGACTGATTCTTACGGACAAGGATTATATGTGAAACAGAATCCTCACACATTTTACTTTTCCTAAAGTAGTCTATGCAACTCACACTAAAGCTCGCCACAGCACCTTTAGGTAAATAGTGATCATAGTAAAAAAGATTATGAAACGTATGTAAGAAAAGCTACATAATAACGTAGAAAACAAAATTCAAAACCAATGAAAACATTGAAGAATTTGAATCTGATGATTTGTAATAAGGTTTGTAATGTAAATGTTGAGATAAACGGAAGACCTCATATATGAAGATGTGTAATATTGCGTCAGATATGATAATAAGAAATGAAGGAAAAAACCGAAAGGAAGGCAGAAGACAAATAGGGGCAGAGTATACACCACTAGACATGTATTGTGATTTAAATATTTCAATGGAACATTTTTTGTTGTTGAATTTCTAGAATTATTTTTACTGCTTTCAGCATCTATTCTATGAATCTATCATCATTATTATATATCCATTAATCCTTGTGTCCACATTTTTCTGGCAAATATTTTTACATTAAAGTTCAAATGAATGGAGTTAAACTAAATTTCATTATTTATTCCAGCAACGGGGCCATAATGCGATCGCGTTATCTTATTTGAGTTTGTTATAGGCATTTTTTAGACCTATGGTCAGTAAATATGCTGAAACGAGACGAATTTAAAGGAATTTATGTAAAAATTACGTTTAATTGATGCGCAATGGTTACTGATAATTCAACACTTGGAAGTGACTATTCCTTTTTTCTTAAGGATGTGAACTGATGTCTGTATGATAATCATAAATTCAGTAGCAACCTTCCGTTTCTATTGAAATATTACAATCAATAATTATTTTAAAAATGATTTCATTTAGTATCAGAGATGTGAGGTCAATTTCTTTGAGGAAATTATTGGTTACCATTAGTATAATTATTTATGCAAGACTGCATAAATATGCTAGTTAATCATATTGCGACTGTACGCTAGCGTAGCCCCGTGCTTTAAGGCGCTGCATACTGGATCGGCAAGATGCTGCAGGGCAAGATTGAGTGCTGGTACCCGCATACCAGCTGTCCTGATTGCAGCTTCTAGGCGCTTTTCCACAATCGCTAGTTCGACTGCCGGGACGGGCCCCGAAATTCGCCTCATAAAGTACACATTACACAAACAAAAATACACTTCGCATACACAGAATATAGTTACACTTTTCACAGACCGACGGCGACAGGCTAAGGGACAAATTGGCGAAATCTCAAACATATCGCACCCTGAGAAAAAGCCGTCCCTGCAACAGCGGGATAAGTGCACGGAAGAAGAAGAATCATAGAGCAAAATGCATCTTGAAAAACTGTAGTTAGGACGACGAAACTGCACACATTAACTGAAAGGTAGGCAAGAAATAACAGACTAAACAAATCACCTTGTTATCCCATTTATGAATAACTGGCAAAAGAATCAAATTCCTATTACGAAGAAACGAGTTAGATTGAAGAGACTGATAGTCAAGATATTCTGTCTTTTTTTTTCTTACTGCTTTACGCCTCCTCGTCGGGTAAGGTCATTAGAGGTGGCATGGGACTGAGGACAAGGATCGGGAAGGAATTCGGCCAAGACCTTTTAGAAGGAAGCATCCCGACATTCGCCTGGAGTGATTTGTGGAAACCATGGAAAACCCAAATCTGGATGCCCGGATGGGGATTCGAACCCGCGTCCTCCCGAATGCGACGCCAGTACCTTAACCGCTAACCCACAACGCTCGAATAAATAGTCTTGAAACTTGAAGTTCGTTAATTGAATCTTTATATAATGGTCGACCAAAGTGACTGGATTATGTGTTAATTGTTTAATTTAGCCAAGAATATTTCATTATCAGGGTTTTACAGGGCTGAAAGCAACAGTTATCAAGTTATGGTATTATCACATTTATCAGTAACGTCAGTGTATAATGGCAGTAGACCCAGCTTTCACTAGCGGCTTCACGGTGATACCAGACGCTTTCCATCTGGAAGATCTAAGCGCTGTAATCAGACAAGATCGATAGCACGGGACTTTTGCTCGGTGCTGTCGGGTTTCACGCTTGAAGAACTGTCTCTTCGTCGTTTGCCATCTGGCGCAACTAGGTCCGCTTTCGTTTCCTGTAGCACTTCTCGTCCAGAAACTTACGTTGGCCCTCTGTTTCTATAAAAACTGTTATTCATGTAACTGGAAAGAAAATACGTTTCAGTAACTACGTTCACGTGAGCCTGGCTCTATCTAGTGATGGTTTACCTGATTGCAATATACCGCGCAGGTTTGTGTGTCTATTCTTCAGTCTATTTATACGGTCTGTCTGAAATCAAAATGTAAAAAGAAACTGGGAATGGTTTAGATTTCATTTGCGCAGGGATCAGATTTTTCCTATGTGTTTATGTGAATGTTTCAATGCGGTACTTCTAACTTTTAGGCAAAGCGAAAGAATTTTTTTTAGCTTAGACCAAAATGTTTGTTAGTATCATTATAGTAATAATCATTTCTTGCTGCATTGTAATTCAATTCATGTTAAATTTGTATCTTCTCTTCGATCTGTCCCCCCGAGAGAGCTGGGAGCGGGAACTTTCTTGCCGCGCATTCGGAAGGAAACATGTACGAAACCCTATCCGCCCAACGAGATTTTAAATTTCCATGGTTTCCCCACATATTACTAACGGTAAATGTTGGGATGGTTCCTTCAAAAGACCATGGCTGAATTCCTTTCCCGTCTCTAATGATCTCGCTTTCGAGCAGGCTTAAAACTATAACAAAAAAAAAAAAAAATACAGTATATATTTCTGATACATAAGTAATATGCATCAGAGACAACCACGATTGGGGCTTCAGGAATCACGGAAGCGGAAAAAATTGAGTGCAAAAGCGTTATAAAAATTGTTGGAGCAATGTATAAAGACCAACGAAAGAACTATACGAACATACAGATAGACTGACAGACATGGTCAGAAGACGCAGATTACAATTCTATGGACTTTTACAAAGAATGAACAGCACTAGACTCACAAAGAGGGTGTTTGAAGGGGTAAGTGGTTCGCTCAGGAAAACCAATTGGTTCCATGAAATAGAATCATGCAAGGCTCAGAAACGAAATGACACAAGAAAGAGGACAATTCAGGAACAAAATTTAAAATACCGAAGAAAACAGGAACAAAATGGACTGAACAAAGGAAACAGGTACACAGTGAACGTGTGAAGAGGTTTTTGGAAGAGAAGAAGAAAACAGATACAAACAAAAACTGAATAATCCTGAATAATTTGAGTTTAACCACTGTCCTCAAAGGCAATAATGATTAATAATAATAACAGCAAAAAATGACTACCAGTTACGATTAGTTCTAATGTAATACACATTATTTCCAGCGTTAATCGGCGCGTTTTAGATTAATTTTCGTATTTGTGGTAAATATTACTTTTGCATTTGATTTACAAAATATTATTAGAGACTGTGATTAAATTCGTCATTTTCCAGTGCTTATACGGAAGGGAATATTATTCTGCCACTTCTCTATAACAGTGAACATCCAAGTAGGCATAATAAAATAGGTTCTGAACCAGAAAGTCTTTTAATTTGTAATTGAGACTACCAGTCAGTAAGAAAGCTAAAGTTTTGTTTCTCTGTACTTGGGTATCGGATATATAAAAACACTGCAATGATGTTCACCTTGTTTTCTGAAACAGGAGAAAAAAGCTATGTCCATAGTATGGTCGTAAATCAATATTTTTTTATCGGGAAAAAATCAAGTCTGGCTGCTTGGCTTCCTGTTAGTGACTGTGAATAAGCTCAGGTTTTCAATTTAACTGTATGAGGTCCCCAAAATATTCAGAAATATCGTTCGCAGAACAAGCCGAGGTGATGTGGCAAGGCAAGCTGCCTCGCCCAGGGTGGCGATAAATAGTTAAGCGGTTGGCCGCAGCTAATGGAGGGCTCTGTCCCGGGGGCCATCAGCCAATTAGCTGCACCGACAGTTGACGTCGTCGTCGGCACCTCAACCGCTTGTTCTCCGGCTAATCAGCTGAGCCAGGCCGCAGGCGAGCTGTTTGCTCTGCAATTAACACTGCCCGCACTTAGCGATTATCAACCCTGCACCTGAAGAAACTCTCCTCAAAGACTTGTCTCTTAATTAGGTGGTCATGTTACTTCCATCCGGTGACAGTAGCGACTGCTCTCATTAACTAAGTAAGGTGAGGTATTGTAACGGTACAGCAGGAATGGTGCTGTAATGTGAGGTATTGCAAATGTTTGTAGGTACATTCATATTCACCGCGTATTGTCGCGATGGAACAACAGATAACTATAGATGGCTCTGTGGAGCCGTGCTGTGGCTGATCGGAGAGAAATGGTGCCAGTGGTGAAATTACCGTTGAACGGTAATGGTCTGTTGCGTGTGTATTGTATTCTTCTACGAACACTGCAATCTTCTGGTGAAGAAGTCTGATACAGAATAATTTTGGTTGGTGACACCTGTGAGGGAATGTTTTCTTTGAAGTGAAAAATAAATCTACCGTTTAACCTCAACTGTGGTTGTACTTTAGGGTGCGCTGGTTATAAACCTTATACGCTATCATATCCTCCACAAAAAGAGAGTTTACCACCCGACGGCCGGGAATATCAGATATATTACTAAAGAGCCCAAGAGACTGGTACACCTGCCTAATATCGTGTAGGGCTTCCGTGAACACACACAAGAGCCGTAAAACAACGTGGCATGGATTCGACTAATGTCTGAAGTAGTGCTGGATGGAATGGACACAATGCATACTGCAGGGCTGTCCATAAATCCGTAAGAATGCGTGGGGGTGGTGATCTCTTCTGAACGACAAGTTGCAAGGCATCCCAGATCTGCTAAATAATGTTCACGTCTGGGGAGTTTGGTGGCCAGCGGAGGTGTTTAAACTCAGAAGAGTGTTCCTGGAGTCACTCTGTAACAATTCTGGATGAGTGGGGTGTCGCATTGACTGCTGGAATTGCCGAAGTCCGTCGGAATGCACAATGGATATGAATGGATGCAGGTGATCAGCCAAGTTGCGTACGTACGTGTCACTTGTCTCGTATCAGGAATCCCATGTCACTCCAACTGCACACGCCCCACACCATTACGAAGCCTCCATCAGCTTGAACAGTCCCCTGCTGACATACAGGATTCATGAATTCATGAGGTTGTCTGCATATCCGTACACTTCCATCAGCTCGATACAATTTTAAACGAGCCTCGTCAGGCAACATGTTTCAAATCATCAACAGTCCAATGTCGGTGTTGACGGGTCCAGGCGAAGCGTAAAGCTTTGTGTCGTGCACTCAGCAAGGGAACACGAGTGGACCTTCGGCCCCGAAAGCCCATATCGACGAAGTTTCGTTTAATGGTTCACACGCTGATACTTACTGATGGCGCAGCATTGAAATCCGCAGCAATTTGCGGAAGGGTTGCACTTCTGTCACTTTAAACGATTCTCTTCAGTCGTCGTTGGTCCGGTTCTTGCAGGATCTTTTTCCGGCCTCAGTGATGTCGGTGATTTGATGTTTTACCGGATTCACGGTGCATTCGTGAAATGGTCGTACGGGAAATCTCCCTCCTCATCGCTACCTCGAAGATGCAGTGTCCCATCTCTCGTATGCTGACTATAACACCACGTTCAAACTAACTTAAATAGTGATAACCTGCCATTGTAGCAGCAGTAACCGATCTAACGCCTGCGTCAGACACCTGTTGTCTTATATAGGTGTTGCCGACCCGCAGCGACGTAGTCTGAGTGTTTACATATCTCTGTGTTTGTATATGCATGTCTATACCAGTTTCTGTGGCTCTTCAGTGTATATTGTATGTGCAAGAGATTAATAATTACGCGTGAACAATAGGGAAAAATTACTGTTGTTAACTTACAGTATGTGTTGATAGCATAAGGGGAAGGATACACTCCATCGCCAATTTTTTAAGGAGAAAGATGGTGTACAATTCGTAATGACCTAACTTGTACCAATCCTATCCTCTCAGTGTGAACTTAGGACGCTGTGGATGGTGATACATTAATGTGACCACCTCTCAAACACCAGAATAACCAACTTTGGCGTGCAGGAAGTGAGTGAATTAGGTTTCTGAAGGTGTTCTCTGGGATGTTGAGCTATGCAGACTCCACTGCCGTGGCCAGCTGCGCTAGATTACGCGGTTGAGGATCCATGGCGCGAACAACCCGATTGAGGTGGTCCCACAGATTCTCGATTGGGTTTTAATCCGGTGAGTTTGCTGGCTAGGGTAGTAAGGTAAATTCATCCAGGTGCTCTTCGAACCACGCACATACACAGCGAGCTGTATGACACCTCGCATTGTCCTGCTTGTAGATGCCATCATTCTGATGAAAACTTTTTCTCATGTAGTGCTGGACATGGTCCATCGTGCCTTCCACAATGATGAGTTCACCCAGTAAATGCCAGGAAAACATTCCCCAAACCATAATGCTCCCTCCTCCACCCTGGATCCTTCCGGCAATTGTTGCAGGGTGTTTGCATTCAGATGTTTCACGCCGTATGCGCCAACGTCCATCTGTCCGATGGAGCATAAAACGTGATTCATCGGAAAAAGCCACCTGTTGCCACTCTGTGGACGTCCAGTTGCAAATTCCAGCCTTCGTCTCCAATGAACAGCAGTCAGCATAGGTGCATTAACCAGGCGTCTGCTGCGGAGGCCCAGGCGCAGCAACGTGTGACTGGACTGTGTAGTTCTGTAGTGTAGTGCCGTATAACTGGGCGGCCCCCTCTATATCTTTTGGAAGACTTGGTTCGAATCCTCCGGCAGCCAGACTTACCTTTGTTTAACCTCTCATACACAACAAATTACGCTTAACAGATATCCACCTTAGTCATCTACGCACGTTGTAGCTATCCAAAATATCCTACGCTAGCCATACCGAGTGATGCACACACCAATGCCTCCCAAGGAATAATGGGCAGGGATATTTCAACATTGAGTATGTTTAATTTTTCACTACTGAAATTAAGAGAAAATATCTCCAATAAACTCTCAATGATAAAGAATCTTGAGAGTAATATTACTGACCAAAAATTTCTGTACGCGACACATTGCGGACTGTAGATTTGTGAGATGCTATTTCAAATCTTTGATTTATGTAAATTGGCAGCAGATTATCTTTTTGGATGTTACTCCTGGACTCTTATCGGAGAATCCAAACAAAGAAGGTGGGTAAATATTCCAAAGGCGCACTTGCTTCCGCCAGTAGATATGTGTCGTGAATGGAAGAGTGTCCGTTCTTTTAGTTTTTGTTTTTCGGCGAGTGAAACATCCTTCAGCTACAGGAGCATTGCTGGAATCCCATTTAGGATGTTCACCCAGAAAGGCGTAACAGATTTTTGCCAAAATATCACTTGGCAGGATTATTGAATGTTTTATTTCATTTTTTATTTGCCTATGGCTTTATGCCTTGCAATAAGAGGCGGCAGTTTTTCAAACAACACAGAAAATACCACTATTTCTAACTCATGGCAGTAATGAAAGTCTTGTAGAAGTGTACAATTTATAATTAAAAAAGTATGAACTTGTGTTGAAACGCACTTCAGTGACTTCTTTATCCTTAGAAGGTTCATTGGATGGCGTAAACGTATAATTGAAAATGAGGAGAGTAGTGATGACGAAATAGTGAGTTTTAGAAGAAGAGTGATAAATAGAATTTGAAATTTCATTGAGACACTGAGGAATCATATGCAAGTGAAGACCTTGACGACGTTTTGGAAGAACTTTCTATGGAAGAAGATGAGGAACTGAACTCTATTGATGATTCATTGGACATTATCCAGTCGAACGAATTCGCTAACAGGCAACAATCATTTCCGTTCATCCGAAAAGGTGGGCTTCTGATGCATTTGCCGTCTGATATTAGCGCAAGTGAAGTGCTTTCGATATTCTTAGACGAAAAAGTGATATGCCTATCAGTCAAGATACTAATAGATATGCAGAGCAAAAAGCGCATCAACATGAACTAAATGATCATGTGCTACTGAACAGATGGAAACCCACCACTTCTGAAGATATTACAAAATTTATCGGACTGATAATTTGGATGGGTGTAGTACAGACACCGCTAGTTAGATGTTGGTCAACGGACCCTATTTGTAACTTATCATTTCCGCGCAGCAGGGAGTCCCGTAATCGTTTTGAATTACTGTTAGCAAACTTGCATTTTGCAAATAACCAAACGATAGAATAGAGTAACAGACTTGGAAAGGTTTTGCGACTCCTAAACATATTGATAGACAATTATCAAAAAGTCTTTTCACCAGGCGAAGACATTTTAGTCGACGAAAGGGGACGACTGTTATTCAGGCAATACATACCGATGAAATCACATAAATATGGTATAAAACTATTCAAACTGTGCTCCATCAAATGGTATACATGGTCCGCGAAAATATATTCTGGACGAGATACCAGCGGAAGAAAGCAAATTGGCATAGCCGAAAACGTCTGTATTGAACTTGAAGATAAATTGCAAAATGAAGGATGAACTTTGCTTCTCGACAACGTTTTCACGAGTAATGAATTAGCAGTCAATTCTTTACAATTCAAGACGCATGTCGTTGGAACTGTATGGTACAAACAAAACATTTATGCCAGGTTTTTAATGTCTACCCACTGAAGAGAGGTGAAATGATAGAGTAAGAAGATGACAAGGGTATTGTGGTGCTAAAATGGAAGGATGTTCGCGAAACATGCACCTATCATGACTCCAAGTTCGAATTCTACTCATCTCGGTTGTTCTCCGATACAGAAACCTTTAGCGGTTCTAGCATACATATAATACTGGAAAAACTGGTATCGACAGAAGCGATCAGATGGTGTCATATGCCACAACGATACGGAAAAGTATCAAGTTTTATCGGAAATTAGCACTACGTTTGCTATAGTAAATACTCACATCGTATACCAGAGACCCACAAATTAAAAAAAAAAAAAAATAGAAATAAGAAAATTTTGGGAATTACCGAATGGTTGTCCTCGGAAAATACTATGCCCGACAATAATAGAAATAAAACAAGGAACGTGTTCCACCATTTACAGATGCGTAAGCATTAACAGGGCAAGCCTATAAGAAGGATGTGCACCCTATGTTTCCAGAAGAGGAAAACTGCCGAACGCCATGGAGCGAGCAAAAATGCAAAAAAAAACTACTACCTATTGTTCTAACTGTCCAAAATCACCTCAAATGTATTTAAAGTGTTTTAAGGAACACCATGCGACAAAGTATAATGTAATAGGTTATCCTAAATGTAAATTGATAAAAAGTATACTAAATGTGTATATTTTATGTAATTTTATGTTGTATATCCTATATCAATATGTTAGTACTTATTCCATTAAATTTATTTAAAAAACCCACGGAAGAATATCGGTCAGCCAGATATGGGTGACACGGTGACGAACGTGTTAACCGATGCTTCATTTGAATAGTATATTTAAAATACCATGGTGAGTTCAAACGAGGACTAACAGGTGCGTCTGTTCATTCCCTTTAATTAACGTTTTACGTAGTAGTATACAGTAGGCATTACACATAACAAGTAATTTGAGCAGGTGTGGCTTTACTACACTCTCGGAGAAAAATCTTGCTATGTCATCCGGTAAACGAGACTCCCGAGAGAGGCTGCAGGCAATCGCAGATACTTTGCTAATGTTTTTTTTTTTCGAGTGAATTTAAAATAGTATAACCATATAATAAAATTAGAGGACATACTGTAGAAATATTAAAACTTGAGACTTGAAGACACTTGGGTTAGTACAGAAATCTGATATCAAGAATGCAAACTTTGCAAAACCTAGTATACGTCAAACATTTAATCTTAGGCAACAGTCAAATTTAAGCAACTCCACATCTAGTAGCTTCAATAATAAGAATTTGGAAAAAAAAATTCTGTATAAAATGATGTAATTAGGGTAGGTATCGTTTGAAACTCAACATGTCTTCAAAAACTCCAAGAAATATCCAAGGAACAAATCCCTCACAATGGTTCTTGGTTCGTCATGCCTCCTTCTCTTCAGTTATGACATTGGATAAAGTGCCATCTTAGCTGTGACCACATTAACTTCATGAATGGACAAAGAGAGTATTCAGCGCTTACACAAGGCGGCAAAGTGAGAAAAATCTTACATCCACTGATTTCATTTAATGTGTGCTAAACGCAATACACGCTGTATGGCTTCAATAACTGAGAGCAATACAATTTCTAGTTCTGTTCCCTGGAAACTCTCAGGCGAGCTTACTGATCAAGTCAGCAATTACCTTATTTTTCTCTCAACAGAACTTTCATGTCGCTTGATAACTTCTACAGGAAGGCGCTTAGTTTTCCTCCAAGTCGTATCTTCTTATTTCTATTGGTTAACATATACTACCAGAGTTGATGTTGCTATACCCCACCAAATAATTATCTGTAGTTTGGGAATGGCTTTATCGCACACACAAACCTCCCTAGCGAATAAACCCTTAATCTGATACCAACCTCACCGCAGCTGACTGATCAAACCATCAGACGTGTAAGTGTCAGTAATAAGCGGTAGTAACGGAAGTTGTTAACACGAATGTGAAGCGGTAACTTTTAATAATATGGAAGTTCGACATGGAAGGAACTAAATAGCTTCATGAGGGTGGAAGAAAAAAATTAGAAAATTAATTTTAATATTATTGTTCTTAAGAGGTTAGAAGTGTGAACCATAAGATGTAATCTAGTTGATAAAACGCACCTTCCGAGAATCAGATATCACAGATAACGTACACAATGAAAAGAAAAACGTAGCTAAATTTAGTATCGTAAAAGAAATTCAAATGAAAAGCGGTGACGAGTACGAGGTAACTGAACTGCATTAACAGATACCTCGTTCTCCATTCGGTAATATAAAGAATAAAAGACCTAAGGGAATGAAAGAAATATTGTCAAGTTTGCAAAGAAACAAAAACACTCATATATATATAAATACATATATATTGTAATTCACTCGAAACGTCCGAGAGATATACAAAAATGTTACTATGGAATAGAACTGCGTTTCCAATGAGAAGATGCTGATTCTATCATCAGTGAATGGTTTATTGTTTTATATTTTTCAAATTTGAAAAGTGAAGCGTTTTAGGACCATTTTTAGATAGTGAAATACAGTATCGTGTTCATTTATTTATTTCATAAGAGAAAACGTTTTCGAAGATCGATACTTAAACGTTGATATGCAGGCTGAGATAACGGAGCTGAATTAGAGGCACCGAAAGGAATATCTTTTATTTACCATTACAGTTGCAATTAGGCAATTACCCAGTTTTATTGAGACGCCTTAGCATGTATCTTAGTATTTTTCTTTTTATAAACTTCAGTAGCACGTCTTACTGCACGAATCGTGAAGAACTACATGCGGTTTTGTATTATACGACAATTCAAACGCTTACATTATATATCTTACTTCGTCAGCTCGCAGAACAGTATATGATGACAATGACGTTTAAGATCCCAGTACCAAATTAAACCATAAGCTCTTTTTGTGCGCATAATGATCCTAGAATGAAATGACAGTGATCGAACTGCTCTTTCTGTGGAATCTGCTGACACTGTGACGAAAATTGGAAAGCTTGGTCTCCCCTCTGTTCCCCTGTCTACCGGAGACCGCTATGAATATTTCTGTACAGAAGGCAAGCCACGCCCAGTCCATCAAGAACGGCAAATATTGACAGTGGGGAAGCACTAGCGGGGTGACCTCTCCAGGGGCAGAATGCGAATACAGTGACAAAGAGAGAGAGAGGATTGGGCATTGTCTCGTACTTTGCCGTTTTATCAGATTGTACCACATATCTTCGTGTCTCGCTAGCTAAGTGCGTAAGTGGCAATGTATGCGATGACTTAGTACAATACTTCCGAGCTTAAAACCAATTTAATAGAAAATGTTGAATTACTGTTGTAGTGATAACCATTGCATATATTTCACGCAGACATTGATCATTCACAGAAACACACTACTAAAGCGTACAGCTACGGCTGAACCATTTAATACAAACTTCTGCTTTAATAGTGTTTTGCTATTTAACGAAATTTCTAGTGATACTGGTGTTCGTCTCCTTGGCAGTTTATAAAAGTTAAATATTTGTCTTTTACCTTTATACTATAGTCTTTTTACTGGATGTATTGTAAGTTTTCTCCCGCTCATAAAATATAAGTAAGTTTACTAAAAATTACTTTATTAAAAAAAACTGTTTCACCGAGCTTGGAAGAATTTCGTTTAGTGACAATATTTAATACAAAAATAATTTCGAAATATCGTATTTTAACCACACTACTTGAGAATAATGATACAGAATTGACAAAGTCGAAAATGAAGTGATCTGTATGGGAATCCCAGTCAGCGAAACCTTGTGTGAAAATGTGCCCAAGCGATACAACGAGTTGGATCCAACGAAGGTAGCAAGGATATGGATGGGGAAAAAAAAGCTGAAGGGGAAAAGACCTAGAGATCAGCACTGGAGGAGATGGTTCGAGCTGATAAAACTGTACCTACGGAAGGGAAGTGTTGCATTATCTAGAGTAGGAGTGACCAACCCAAATGATCTTGCGGGCCACTTTGGATAACTCCGCAGGCCGCATATAAAATTATATGTTCGTAAGAATATTATCTTAAAATCAAAGTTAATTTTTTTCTCATGATTTCTACAGTTAATTTTTGAATATATGGATGCACAAATATTGATTTTTTTAATATATTGAATTTGACATTACAAAATTATAAAATAAATATAGTTTGTGAAAGTGTGATGAATCTCACGGGCTGGAAAAATGTTCAAGGTGGGCCGCATGCGACCCGCGGGCCGCGGTTTGGCCACCTCTAGACTCTAGAGTCAAATAAGAGAAAATATGCATGAACGTAGATAGGTTGCGAGAACTCTTACGCTGCACCTGTTTAACTGGAGACCGATGACGATGGTAACATGTAAAGAACGCTATGTTGGTTTATACAAGGGAAATGTAAAAACTCCCAAGAGCGATGTAGAAATGGTTTATACGTAACGAAAGAGACCTTCAATCCGGTAACTCAGAGTCTTTGATTAGAGTACGAAACTTATTTTCTTGCCGAATACTTTATAAGTTTTGCCTGCATGCTCTTTGAGGATGATGTCGGCCATGTTTACCTTGATTATGTGGCTGTTTACATCCCCGACTGAGTCTCGCTAGTAGTCGCTTTGTTGTCACAATGAGTCTTGATTTATTCTCGCAAAAACTATCTTCATCGGCTTACTGATTCTGAACTTATAACATATGGACCTGACTTCTGTGATCATCCGGCCATCCAGAATTCAGCTTTTTCGTATTTTTTCGAAATCACAACAGACGAATACATGAATGGATTAGAGCACAAGGAGTTGCATAAAGGGTTCAAAAGAGAATATAAAATATATTCGGTTACTCCCAAAAGAGATGGTTGTCATGGTGACGGTAACAGACAGTGAGAGAGGAATACTTTAGTGTGTGTGTGTGTGTGTGTGTGTGTGTCGATGTTATTCAGCCAGTCATTGCTAAAATTGGAGAACTGACTTTTGAATGAATCTTGAATGAATAAGATAAAAAATGATATTAAAATTTGTTATTATTCAAATATAAAAGATTAAATTAATAAATTTGGAGATTCAAGTTCTAAGAGAATTAAACGGCAATTGTATCCTTTGTTGACCAAAAACAACATTGTAACACAATTGTGGATCTTGTGGCTTAATTTAAACTTAATGTTTCATATGTTGTTAGGTGCTACCACTTGTATACCTGTCCCAACTTCTACACAGATTCTATTGACCTTGTCAGTCAAGTGGTCTATGCTTAACGAAAGATTGAATAAGTCATATTTAGGCGCTACTACATGCTACAGACAAAATTCGACACTCACATGTAGTTACCCACGGATCACAAAAATTTTATTAAACACGACATAAATTCGCCAGCACTAGCCGCCAGACACTTCTTTAAACTTCTTCTCCAAATTTGCTAGGTTCGTGAAAAGTATCGATGAAAGTGAGTCGTAGACCCAGTAAATATTCATATGAACAGTCATTGAAAAACAGTTCTGTTTCATACTCTGGGTGATCTAACAACGCCACCAAGCGAAAGTTATATTCAGTTGCGATTCAGTGATAGCTCTGTTCACAGCCTGTCCTCTCTCTTCACATTGTTCCAATTAAACGTCTTGGTCATTACGCGATGTTCACGGGTTACAATTCATGTTAAGTGCGTTCACTCGCTCACAAGACTCCTACCCTCAACTCCTGCGATATTGTTCCTCATCCCTGCGATATCATACACACAGAAACTTACAGATATTTATGTAAATCGTACTGTGGCGTTGCAACATGTAAAGAAATAAGTTAGACATAATACAATACAACAAGGATATGACAGAATTCATTCCTGTTACTTCCTCCTCCTCCCCTTTAAATTTGCGTCGATAAACCGTAAATCCAAAATAATAAAAAAAAAAACATCGTCAGAACCACTACATGTCGCGGCATAAAACTGAAAACGGGAGGGTGGCTCGGGTATAGATGTTGATGCCTTGTTTATATTTTGTAATGCTAAGTAGATATATTGTATGTCGAAAGAAATTTATATTTCCTTGTAGATATGTTTAATGTTTCCTGTAATAGAATCCGGAAACTTTTCAGAATATTTTATAACATACATTTAGCAGAGCCGCCACCAACAGCACAAACCGCCATCCTGGATACTAATCCCTCTTTTTACTTTCAAAGATGACGAATTTTATGGGAGTTTAATATATTTTGTGCTACTCGTCGTGGAAGTTCATAAAATCATTCTGTACCAGAATTCCCTTAGTTTGAAATGGCATATAAGCATAAAATAGACCCCGATAAAGCTTAAACTAAACATAACGTTATTAATGTAAGCTTTTTGCGACACAGTTTGTGAATAAAGTGTCTGCAAAATCTACAGTTACGTGTTTCTTTAGACCGTCCATACGCGAATAATAATTCCTACATATTTGTAAAATTGTTTATCGTACTAAATGTGTAACTGAACTTAAAATAATGTAAGGCACTTTTAACTGAGTAAGGTATACTGGCTATGAAATTTGTAAGACCTTCTTACTGAGGAATGAAACATAAAATTGAGGAATTAATTCTATACTTATCAGATCGGCTTATAGTGCCACAAGCTATTGTATTAACGTATACGATTTTACATTGTAGATCAAAGCAATAATTTTGTTGGTTAATTTCAAAATGTATCTGTCATTAACAGTAATTTTAGTCTGATTTAAGTCTAATGGAATGCACACAGTCAATTATTACATTTACCTCAGTTGGAAATTAGCAGTAATAAATGAAACTTTTGTGATGATTGTACTTCTGGAATTTAAGATATGCTTTTTCAGGAATGCACCATATTTCTTTGCAAAGTGGAAATAAAATGACCACCTGTTTAGTAGCGTATTGATCCACCTTTAGAACGAAATACAGAAGCTATTCGTGTGCTCCGAAATAATTGTACATTCTTCACAATTGTGCTTTGTTGGCATATCTACCTCAGATCATCGCAAATTCTGCTTTACAGAGCAAGCAAGCTTTTGACCTCCACTTTCTGAGATGGGCTTCGGCTTCCACCATTTTCTGGTCTACTCGTGGTTTTACCGTCACTTAATCACTTTCCACAGATGATCACTGCCGTAGCACGCGAACAACCGACCAGCCTCGCCGTTCCAGAGATGCTCGTTGCTAAGCGCCGAGCCCACAAACCACCTGTCCGTAGTTTAGGGTAATTGCGTGACTTATGCTTAAACATTTGGTGCAAAATACCTTCGGAAATGCAAAAAGGACTTGTCAAATCCGCAACTAGTTGAACCGCTGGTGTATTACGTTCCAAAGGCGGACCAACATGCTATTAAGAACATGTTGGTGATTTTTTCGGCTCGCTATTAAGGTGGTCATAATGTTTTTTTTCTTATGACTTTACGCCTCGTCGACGTCGAGGTTATTAGAGGCGTGATGGGACAGGGGGACAAGGAAAGGGAAGGAATTTGGCCATGGACTTTTGAAAGAAGCATCCCGGCAAACGCCTGGAGTGATTTGGAGAAACCAAATCTGGATGTTCGGACGAGGATTCGAACCGCCGTCCTCCCGAATGCAAGGCCAGAGCGTTAACCGCTCACCCACCACGCTCGGTGGATCTTAATGTTTTGGCTCATCAGTGTATTATGCAATCCAGGATTGATCGTTCAAGTTACATATTGTTTATTATGAGATCGTTGTTATTTTATACGCTCCGTCGTCTGACCGTGATATGTCGATTAAAAAATCTACTGAGCATGCAGCATCATTTTTCGATGCAATTAATGCGTAGTCCACATAGAAAAGTGGTATTCTGAGATACTAACGTAATTTGTTTAATAATAAGTACCTAGTGTATCGACCTTCGCTCAATAATCATATCTGTAAACTATTAGGGTAGTACTGAGTATTAATCTAGGATCACTTGTGATGAGAATACTTTTAATTCTAAAGAAAAAAAAAAATGCTAATACACCATGAATAAAAACTGATTATTACTAACAACCACAAAACTAATATATTCGCTGTTAAAAGAATTAAACCGTATATTGTTAGTTGAACCTTCAGAATTTCTTGACTGCGCGAGGTCTGAAATTTATAATAATGGTTTTCGTGGATGTCCTAAAGGCACAGTCATTTGAATGCATTAAGTTTTTACGTTAACGTTCATTTTCCACTTAAACTTAGATATTTGCTATTAAATTTGGTAGGTTTTTCGTTTTTACAAATATAATCATAATAAACGCCTAAAAATGAATTTTTATGTAGACTTATAGGCCCCAAAAAGTCTTAATTTAGTCGTTATAGTAGATAACACTATCATTTTAATATTTTAAAATAAGTAACGTACATGGCGGGTAATCTGCTTTTACAAAAAATTTCTCGACCCTTGTTAAACAGAGAATCACATTTTGTACTAATAAGGGGAAATTACGGTCTTGGAAATTCAGTTTGGGATGAGACTTCGCAGGTTAGCAGTATACCTTGAAAGCGTTCAACCAGTAAAGTAGTAAAGCGCACTAGGCAGAAAATTCAGAGAAAACTATCTCTAAAGCTTTACGCGCAGCTCATACACTAGTCGATTTGTACAACATGCGAAGTTCCTGATTATATAGCGAACTCATTTACCAAACGCGCGACCCGGGTTTGACGCTATCTTGGGTAGCTCCTAATTCACTCGGCTTCAGCACAACGAACATGTCCCCAGTAATTGATTAATGTGTACTTATCAAACTGATTTCCTCATTTTTATTTATTCTTCTCATTGGTATAAATGTCACTTCTTTTTTAACCGACTGTATTCTTTTTCTTTTCTTTTAATGTTTGCAGATTCCACGTGTGGTGAACCTATGCGATATTAACAGCTATAATTTTGTAATCCAAATAAAGATGGTCTACCTCCCTTTTTTCTCCTTTCTTCTGGTTCCTAATCATCTAATGAGCTAGGGTCTTTGAATTTTTCAATAGGTTCCTCGTCGCAGTTTTCATTTTCATGAGCAAGTTCTTCACGAGTGACAAGTATTTTTTCAGTCAGCACGTCCATAGTACGTTCGTAAATTTCTTCACCCAATAACATTGCTTCATGAGAAATTGAAAATTTCGAAGTAATCAAATTAGTTTTAACAAAGAAGCTTTCATAACAAACGATCGCATCTTTCAACTTCGAATTTTACACTGTATAATGAATCTTCACTGAATTCAACTGCAGCTTCTAATACTTCACGATTTCTTCATTAACATATATCACAAATTAACAATATTTTAAAAATTCGGATAATATTTCACAATACAGAACGCTCGCATCTCTGCGAAAGTCAAAGTGAACTGTCACATTAGTTCAAGTTTTAAAAAAGGAATGAGGGTTGGTAGGACTGTATATATCGTACTGTATCAAGTAAGGACCATTGTTCTATTAGTACCGTTCAAAATTCCTGACCATCTATCTATGTACAATAGGGTAACAGCCATAATCTACTTTTCCTCATAGAAATTGGTTCCTCTAATTTGCAAAAAATATTTTTAATCTCATCACACCTTAAAATTTGTAATTGCTTTTTATGACAGTAGCCAAAAACATGGCTTTGTGGTGGCTCGCGAAGTATTTTTGTTTTATCAGAAATAAAAAATACAAATAAAGAAAGTAATAATAATCATTCGAAGATTAACACTAAAACTTCATTAAGTATTTTCGAAAATAGTAATTTTAGTTTATTCAGACAAAATAATTGGACATATTTTTTGTAATAAGACGCAATTTATAAATATTTAAAAAAAGAAATAATTCAGTTTATTTAATTTGTTTTCAACCGTACACAAAATTTCTCATTCGAGTTTCTTCCAGTTTTCCACACTTTAGCATACTGGAATTTTTAATATTACTAATTCTGTCATATGAGAACCGTCTATTTAATGCTAAACATTCTAACGTTTTTACCCTCGAAAACGCAACATATTTAAACCAATGGAAGTTTCTTTTTCCAATATCTATAACAACATTTACCAATGTTAAACCTCGAGATTTATGAATTGTCATTGCGAAAGTTAATTCTACTGAAATTGTTTTCATCAGCAAGTGATATTCCCTCCTTTACATAAGTTGAATGAAAATAATTTTCAAAACTAACCATTATCACTTGTGGTATTTGATCAGGCGGACTTCGATTTTCTTCAAAAGTTAAACATAACCATAAGCTCCATTTATTAATCCGTTTTCCATCTTTAAATTAGAACGTACATAACTTTAGATCCAAAAGACCAAACTATAAATGGTTCCAATTCACTTCATAATTCAGCGTTTGCTAATTTTGCTGCAGAACTTTTATGTACACCTGGAATATAAGCAACAGATTGACGCGGTTGCATTAATTTTTGATGAATTTTTCATGTTTATTTGTTTCAAATGGTATAATGGCATCGTTGAAAAAGCTATGTTCTCGTTATGGAAAAGTTTTTAGATCACGTGTAATTAATTTTTTAGTCTTCCATTGTAATCTCACCAATCTCTACACGATCAAGTATATCTCGAATTATTTGTTGAGATTCATTTTGTCGGAATAATGCAGATAAGAAACGATATATTGTAATAGTTGATGTGAATAATAATTTTCCTTCTAGGAGGAAATTATTTCCTTAAATTTTACTACTGTCAAGTGATCTGTCATTAACTGGTGGTAACTGTTGCATATATACATAAAAAATAAATCATAATACATAACTAATCCATGAAATGGTTCATCTTGTCTTGAAGGAATAGCTCTTCGTAATCGCAAATCAATTTCCTCAAAAGGCTGCATCCAATCATATTCATTTCATCTATAAACAAAGATATAAACTCACGATTGACTCTTGAAATTGAGGAAATGAATGTAAACTGAGTACTCTACATGCTTAATGTACTCCTGTTAAAAGTTTGGATTGTATTATTGAACCATTTGTATCGACAACTCCAAAGAAACTGTTATTGGCCGTTTTAAGCGCTTTTTTAGTAAAGGAACACGTAAGGTCATTACAGTAAAGACGGCTGCGCAAAACAAAAACAAATAATAATAATAATAAATTCTGGACTGCATATTATTTCCGCGTCCTACGTAAGTGAAGAATCACATAAAGTTTCTAATGTGAACCATGCACAGATGGAAAAATGCATCAGATGACTGAAATGTCACTATACCAATTGAAATACTTCCAAAAATTTAAACTTCATTTATGTCCAGAAATTTCCTACAGGTTTCACATGCTTTCATCTTACAACATAGATATAGAACGTGTGACCTTATTGTAATGCATATTTACTGCGCGATAAACGAAATTCTCTACCGAACGATCTATACAATTTCTTTTAGAAAAAACAACAGATACTTTACAGTCAGCTTGTAACAGCCCTCATACCTGCATTTTGAATAGTATTGTACTGTATGAAGTATTTGTAGCGAGCTAGAGTTTGCTTGAAAGTGATCTGGTATGTTTGTTTTGTAATTTCTTGTAAATCAGTGTATATAGCCTTTGTTTTATGTAAGAAAATTATTTAAAGTCCATTTAATATGTTTAAGAACGGAATAGTGCAAGAGAATTTCTTGAATGTTTGTAATTCCATATATTAATGTAAGTTACGATGTCTACAGAACAATTTTCTACAGTTTGAAAGGATTTCTGTAAATAATTTTGTATTTAAGTATCTCTAATTACCATTTCTGATCATTTTGTAATGTTGTTAAGTAATTTGGTATTAATTTCGATTGTTTTTAATATGTTTGATTGTTTGAGTGATTGTTAATGATCGAGAAATATCGGGCGGATGCCTTTGAAGAATTCTCGTAATTTCGATAGAGACTATATAAACAGATCGGCTGGACAGAGCAGTTAGTTAGTTAGTTATTTTAGTTGACAGTATTCAGTGTTACAGAGAGTTTCATTCATTCAGTCAGTTGAGTTCACAGAGATTATATTTGCGACTATTCAGAAGTGCATATCTGTATTGTATCTATGCTTGTGAATATCGCTGACTCGTTGATTTGATCAAAATAAACAAGCATCTTCACATAATTTTTTGGTGGACTTTTAATTAATTAATCAGTAATTAAACCATCGAAGAACCTTTATAAGCTGCACGAACTGTGGACGCGTATTATTTTTCTGTTTTCTAGCATGGTTAGACAGACAGGAATATGTGTGGTGTTTATGAGTTTGTTGCTTCAAAGGTACAAATTTTGTTCGCCAACTCCTCAAAACATTACTACCAGCAGTCGCAGATAAATATTACAGCCATTGTGATTTCATTGCAAAAGTCAGAGGAATTGTATAAAAGCAGAATAACTATATTATATTGCACGCATATAAGACATAAACTGCTCCTGTTAAAGAACATCGTCAAATAAAAGTAATCCGCTGTTGTCATTTACCTCGATCTAAATTGTTTCATAAGCCTCGAATATCTTGAGAACAACTCATCATTTCATTACACCAAAATGCCATGACTCACAATTCGATAGCAATAACACAAAATTCCACCCTCTTCCACACGGAAGTACGCAGTCACTGTTGGCTGGCCGATTGTAAAACTTTTCTAAATAACGGGACATGGAAGACATAACTAATCATCACACAATACTGGGCATTCGAGATGAGAGGGGAACAATACAGAAAAACACGGAATATTTTTATGAAGATAAAACTTAACTTTGTCCATAATCCGAAGGTTGGTTAGATCCTTCCGAAGTAGGCATACTAAACCACTGCGTCAGACGAAGGACGCCTAGTTCCTTCCCTCTGGGACCTACAGTTTAACGAGGAATCATAACCACGGAACTTCCCGGCGCAACTCATATGACGAAACACAACTCTTAAAAATTCCTGCCTGCAATGGGACTTGAAGCCGGTACCAAAGCAATAATATTTTGAAAGCAACCATCTCATACACTGAGCTACCACTCTAGCACAAGGCTGATGATATCAGGTTTCGTTGGGGCACTTTACCGACGAAAATTAGTTGATAGTTTAACTAGTGGCTCGGTGATCTTGGCTGCAGAGCCATCATGTATGACACTTTGAAATTCAGGCTTAATGTTTCCCCCGTTAAACAGTTTTCAAAACCTCCACGGGTTTTGTACATATAATTTAATTATTTCTTAAGGTTCTCTAGCAGTTCAGTTTGCGGCAACGTTATTTTAGATTAAAATTGTTTCCCGCAGTCGAAATATTAAACTATATAATGAAAAGCAAGTTCCTTCATTTTAGATGAGTTGTAGATTTAAGTTTTATTGTTTTATGTGGTGGTATCCACGACTTCGTTCGTGTTTGTAAAGAATTTGGATTGCTGCTACAGACATCTAACCTCCATATGGCACGATGGGAGACTCGATGCTATTACCACACACATCTGCGCTATGTAGTTCAGGCAAAAAAGTAAAATATACGGACACACATGTCTTTGGTCGAAATACGAAAATATCCTTGATCGACCAATTTCAACCACCAAATCACCCACACTCTCACAGTTACCGAAATTCGGCCAACTTTGTGATCGACGGGTAACTCTGTGCTATTACCACATACAAACACCAGTGGCCTGCGCCAGATAGTTTTGGCTGCAAAGTGATACACCATGACACATACGTTTTTGGTAGACATATTAAAGTACCGCAGGTCGACCACTATCAACCACCATATTTCCCACAGCCCCATAGCTACCGACATCTAACCACCATAGTACACGATAGGAGACACGATACCACTAACACACACAAACATCAATGGTCTATGCTATGTAGTTGTGGCAGCAGAGTGACATATACGGGGACACATCTCTTTGGTCGAAATAACTTTCAACCACCATATCTCCCTCACTACCACAGTTACCGAAATTCGGCCAACGTTGTTATCGACGGGTGACTCTATACTACTACCACACACAAACACCTGTGATCTGCGCTTGTTAGGTTTGGCTGAAAAGTGATACACCATGACACGTACGTTTTTGATAGAAATATGAAAGTAGCACAAGTTCACCACTTTCAACCACCGTATATCCCACACCCTCATAGCTACGGACATCTAACCACCATAGTACACGATAGGAGACACGAGACCACTACCACACACAAACACCAGTGGTCTACGCTATGTAGTCGTGGAAGCAAAGTGACATATACGGAGACACATGTCTTTGGTCGAAATACGAAAATACCCTTGATCGACCACATTCAACCAACATATCTCCCACACTCCCTCAATTACCGAAATTCAGCCAACGTTGTGATCGATTTGTTACTCTGTGCTACTACCACACACAAACACCAGTGATCTGCGCTGGATAGTTTTGGCTGAAAAGTGATACACCACGACACATACGTCTTTGGTAGAAATATGAAAGTGGCACAAGTTCACCACTTTCAACACCATATATCCCACACCCTCATAGCTACGGTCATCTAACCACCATAGTACATTATAGGAGACAGGATACCACTGCCACACACAAATATCATTGGTCTATGCTATGTAGTTGTGGCAGCAAGGTGACATACACGGAGACAAATGTCTTTTGTCGAAATACGAAAAACGCGCTGCATCGACCACTTTTAACCATCATATCTCCCACATCCTCACAGCTATCGACATTCGGCCAACGTTGTACACAACAGGAAATTCCATGCTACTTCCACACAAAAAGATCAGTGATCTGTGCTAGGTAGTAGTGGCTGAAAAGTGAAATATAGGAAAACACTCGCCTATTTTTATATACCTCCATTTAATATTAATTTGAAATTAGTCAACTTTTTAAAAATAAAATATTATCTTTTATTTCATTTAAATTAGCCGTAAGAGTCATTTCGTAAAAAAAAAATAATTATGATTTAATTGATAATATTTTAAGTCATTAACCTTATTTTTTTTTATAATTTTGAAAAAAATAAAAAAAAAATACCGGAGGTAGCATCCAGGCCGGATTGCCCGCGTGGCATGCGAGGTTTGTACAGACTCAGCCACTTCACTATGCTGGCGTGACACAAAAACCGACCAGTATATTCGGTGCGAGTAAAAGTTTAGAGTCCTTTTTCTCGGAATCTTCTTCCTAGTGTGCTTGGACTCCCTTAGGGTATACTAGTAACCTGCGAAGTTGACAAACATTAACGAATGGGAACTGCTTCTGCATCACCGCTGCTTTTAAACCATCATTTACATTTGGTGAGAAATCAGATATTTGAACACGTTTACACTTGTTTGATGAAATGGAAGTAGGAATAAATCCTTCATTCCTTGGTTTACATTATATCGTTCACTATTGTATTTTCGACTGCGGGAAGGAACTTAAGTTTCGTTGCCTGCGATTGTGTGTGTCTGTTTATATGAACGGATTCACGGAACTACTACCTATCGGAATTTGATTGAGTTTGGAGCAATGTACAACCAAATAGGATATTTATCATTCTGATGTCAAATCTGAGAGCTGAGAAAATTGAGAAAACATGTTCTCAAATTATTACCTATTTTTCGTTGAACGTGATACACGGAAATTCTACCTGACGGCTTTAATAGCCTGTGTCGGTCGAAATGTTTACCATGATTCAGCGCACTAGCGGAATCATCTTATTGTTTTTTTGTTTTTTTTCTCCCCTCTTGAATGAAATTTCTGGCAACAACTAGTATTAGATAAAGCGCTCTGAATACGCCCATAAATGCCACAAAACAATTTGTTGGTAAACAAAACTAGAAATTGCTAAATACAAAATTTCATATCAACCAATACACTAACATAACAGATTTCCTGTCTATGACAAATAGTAGTAATGAATCGTATTGTTTTTTCGATTATTCTAAAAGTAATCATAGTTTTTTTCTTTACTAGGCTAACGTTACTGGCAATCAAGTTTCGAGAAAATATTTTAGCTTACGATTGAATTTCCAGAGCAACTTTTCACAACACGATGACTTAAATCAGTGTTTAAAAATTGGTGAAAATAAAAGAATAGTGTCTCGTTACTATACGAATTAGATAAATTACAAAAAAAATAGTGCATATATGCGTCATACAGTAACAGTGGCAGCATGGAAAAAAAGAGTTTGATGCCAATGGGGAAGTTGATATGTATCTATCTGGCCAAAATACAGTTCCCAAGAAGACTAGATGTTAGTCTTGGTCTTATTGATTATATCGCGGTTCTTACCGCGTTTACCCAGACTTGGAATTGTACTTTCTTGAGAGCATTATGTTCTTCCATTACAGATCAGACAGTAATTTTGAATAGGCGTAAGCAGAAGCAAAGATTAAGGACTCTTAGCTATCCCACCACACAGTATCTCTTCGCCGCCGGTGACAGCCGTTATTAAACTGGACCGTCCCCCCTCCCCCCAATTCCACCATTTCCTCCCTCCCACGACAGGCCGTAAACAAGTGAGGGTCGTGACCTGAGATACTGTCGCCGCACGTGCTGCTCACACCAGAGATATCACGCAACCGAGCACAGGGCAACGGGCCCGGCCATTCGTCTGGCGTGTAAGTAAATACAACATGGCGCGAAGTTTTGCTGCCTCAGCTCTGAGTGCACCAGGATGAAATATATTTTGACCTCTGCATACAAAAATAAATTGCTCTGTCAAGTGCAAAAATTCTGTATTAAATATTGGAAAATACGGGAGTAATGTTTAATGGATTCCTAATAAGCCGGAACCATGTTGACGAAGCGACGTCAAATAAATAATTAATGGATTCCTTTAACTTAAATCTAAACAGTATGCGTTATTAGAATATAAGCAGCTGCAGAAAACGATGTTTTCTGCTATATACATATGTTATAGATGTTTATGGAAATGACTCTTTGTCTAACTTTCGATTGTCGCTAGTCCGAAAGTGATACTGTGCCATAACATTTGACGTAATTTTTTCTATTTTTTCCGACCTAAAATTTTTGATAGCCGTCGGTTTTGGATGGTTTATAGCTGACTGAAATTGGTTGACCGCAGGTTATAATCGCTACTTGTAAGAAAGTAGTGGGGTGTTTTCATTTTTCTCTGCCTTGAACTTGATCTGCTTTCCAGTGCCGCTGCAAGGTACACTGTACACCGATCATCAATGCATCTATCCTCTGCTCTGCACAAACCAACGACACACTCGGATGCATATAAGTTTCAGTAACATGCTTTATGTACATGTCAACCATACTAAGCCATTGCCGCTGCAAGGTACACTGTACACCGATCATCAATGCATCTGTCTTCTGCTCTGCACAAACCAACGACACATTTGGATGCATATAAGTTTCAGTAACATGCTTTATACCTTATGTCAACCATACTAATGTAACGCTACAAATGAGTCTCTTTGGCGTTTTTATTCATTGGTTAGAATCTTATGTTAATTCCATAAAACAGAAATATCTTACTAATATAACAACTTCAATCAGATAACAATCCAGAAGTAATGGAGATATTCCCTGATAAGTGTCCTCTGAAGATTATTGCATAAAGTTTTAGCATATTTCTTCTTACAGAGACCATTAGAATTTTGTCGAGATCGAAATCATCCTTACGTTTCTGATACAGTAAGTTACTCAATATATTATAACCATTCAGTAATCGTTCACTTCGAAACAGAGAGTGGCGACAAAAAGAGTTAGGGCTAGGTGTTTCAGACTATTCTTATATATTTAAATGTTTTCAGACATATATGTTACACAGCATGACATACTGTTCATTCTACTTAAAAACAGAATACATCTGATAGCTACTATGTCTCTAAAATTTATAGTTTCAATGACGACGTACACCAGTGTGCCGAATGACTAAACTCTAATCTAGAGCACGCCGTGTCTGATTGGTGAGCAGTGTACCCTCGGTTTTGAGATTTAAGAGGACACAAGTTTGATCTCCTGTTCGATCATCCAAATTTAGGTTTTCCATGGTTTCGTGTAAATACTCTAGGCAAATACGAGGTTAGTTTCTTTCCAGTAGCTATTATTTCTTGAGTTAGAATACTACTAGCAAAATACACCAACCCACTATGAAAACATGCCAGATTTCTGTTTTACGTGTCCTTAAGATAACCTTCTTTTTTGAGGTTACTATGTTTTTGTACGTTTACGACGCACGCAACACATGAATCAAAAATAAAGTTTCTGTTGACGTAACACCTTGTGATATAGTTTTGAGTTGTTGACAATTCCACTTTTTAGTACGAGTAGCAGTAGTTTCTGTTCCTTAAAGAAATTATGAAAATATTTTTGTAGTTCTTCTGCTGCAGCATCTGCGACTCAGTAGTGTTGGGGAGCTCTTTCTAACCGGACAGACTCTCTTATCCTACTTGTAATGTCCTGAGAGACCTGCGGGGCAGAAAGACGGGCAATGTGGTGTGTATTTTTTTGCTAGACAACTGAGGGCTCTGTCGTGGGATGAGAAGTGTCGTGTTGGAACAGGGACGGGAAGATGTCTAGAGAAAAATGTGGTGTGTGGACCCATGCAAGAAAATGCCAGCAAACGTGATCTGATCTCCGTTATGTTTTATTTTGTTTATTCCGAGGGCGGCCACCAATAGGCGAGTGACTGAGCGTTTTTGGCTCTCATTGGCTGAAGAGGTGGAAGGATTTCTGGCGTGGAGAAGCGACGTGAGGACAAGGGATTACTATTGATAGTCTCGGGCAAGAAGGACCGAGGATGAACCAGGACTAGCCGCCGCCGCCGTCGTCGGAGCCACGGACAGCAAGACGCCGCACGCGGCCCACCTCCGTCAGCACGCCGTCCTGGGTAATTAGCCACCAAGAAAGGAGGAGACACAATCCCATTCAGCCCACTAAACCCCCTGAGATAACTCTCTTCCTCGAATCTGAATTCAATAAACATTGTTATCTGTGCACTAAGTTTCACTGACCGGATTGTGTTTAAAGGCATCTTAAATGTATTATTGTTAACTCTGTTTTTAATCACCCTCCATCATTATATTATTGAGTTAAGTAGAGCTTTTAGTTTGAACTCTGTGGTCAACCATTTTTTTGGTTTCGGCAGGCGCTTTCCTGTAAGGTAGGAAACTCTGTTGAAAACCTAGCGCACACCCTGACTAACTTTAGATCACAGAAACCACCCAGTAATGTCTGATTACACCCATTTTTTTTATTAACCTTAGAAAAGAATACATTACAAACCGTAAGGATCTTTCAATCTCTGTCGTCCACTGCCTGCTCTCTTGTGTTTGAGCGATCTATATGACGCTCATCTGCTCGACACAGTTCACAGCTGTCTTGTATTGTCTTAGTCGGGTTTATTGACGGAGATGGAAAGAATTACTGATTTAATATTTGAACTGTATCTAAGAAACACTTAAATCATTATCAAATGCTTCTGAAGGCACATTTAAATAGGAGGAAATAATGATAGTAATATAAGAATGAAGCTTTTCACGGCTTTCTAAATAAATAAACTCTTCTCGGTCTTACAGCCACGTATTATAAATGTCACAATTATAGGATGTTTCGAGGGCCTTTATCTTTGCCCTCAATTTCAACCAAAGGTATATCTGAATAACTGTTTGCATTAGCGGTGCCGCGGAAAAGGTGGAAATCAAAAGCCCACCCAATGCGATGACGTCATCCACTCTTCTGCTCCTTACCGACACGAAGCTGCTTCAACATTTTGATAGCCCTCGAAAAGTTCCATAGTGACATTTATACGCGACTAGAGGTCGGAGAAGAGTTTATTTAACGCTCGTAATACTTCGAAATACACAAGTATTGCAAGGGAAATAAAGTGCTTGTATGTTTTTGAAACTTCGTTTTCATTACAGACTCATCAACAATGCTAAATATTACCACAGGCGGTAGGAAAGAATGGATAAACTTTATAAGAACTAAGAACCTTCACTGTAATTACGGAAGTGGTGCCACATAAATAGTGTAAATTACGTGAAGTATTCATCTAGGCCAATTCACTATTCAAAAAACGAAATTATGAACTTGTGCAGAAAAATAATAGTTTGAAAATATCAAAGGAATGTTAATTTCTTTATAAATTTGCTTCAGTTGCTAAAAAATCTCCGACACAGAACTTTCAACATCTGGCGTGAACGGGATTTTGTGAGATCGACTTCCCTGAACTTAAAATCATAGAAAAGCCCGATATTTTAATGTAAATAGTTCAGTTGCTACAAAACCTTCTACACAGAACTGTCAACGTCTGGTATGGACGGAGATTTCGTGAGATTCCTGAACTTAAAATCATAGGAAAAGCGCCATATTACTTATAGGCAGCTAAATTTATTCATTTCATAATTATGTTGCTAATATGACAGCGAAATGAGTAGCTTTTGTTTCTACACCAGAAAAATATGCATCTCTGTTTATGACAGTCATTTATCTTATTCCTGTGCATAGGATGAAATATTTTTTTTATTCTTTTCAATTCTGAATTCAGTAAAATATGGCGTTCATATCGTCATCTTTAGCTTACTACAGTCAGAATTTTCTTATAAACATCTCCCAATCTCTTTACACGCTAGCCAATTTCCTTGCCCATCCGCTCATTTGTTCATCAAATTGTTTTCTATGGTATCAGTTGTCAACATCTTTGTGGTATAAGTAACACAAGCAAACCTTGCCACAATTTTAACTTCCGACACTTAAGTTATTTCATGCTGTTATAATAAATGCCATCCTATACTCTCACTAAAGGAGTCTTGATTGCTTACTTGTTTGCTGTTTCTTTCTTATTGTAGGTGTGTTTCGAGCAGTTTTTAACGTATACGAAATATTAGACAAGCATATCTGTTCTGCACAATATCCACTAACTCTAGAAGAGAACCAAGTTCAGTATGAAACGAGAGCAAATTATATTTCATTCCTTCGATTAATAATATCCTTGTAAACCATGATTATATGTAACATGTATTATTATTACCCATCTGGCTGAGAATTTTGGCATCTTTATTTATGAGAATTGCATCGTAGACGATACGCTTTAGTGAAATAAACCACAATCTGTAGATAAGAAGTTTAGACGGTAAGTAAAACATTTTTCTTGAAAAACGTGACTAGGTTTGGAATAGAAATCACGGAGAGGAAGTAAGTAATATTAAAATACGGATCAGTACGAAGCTGCAGTTATGCAAAATCTGCTGCGGTGATTTGAAAGTAAATGCAGTGATATTACGTTGCAGTGGTATTTAAATGGGGTACCTGAATTATTCAAGAGGAGTTTAACCTCCAAAGATAGGAATCTGACTTCCTGAGACGGTCGTTTGAGTTAATTGAATGTTGCGACGAATAGGCCAAGAGTTGCAGAGTAGTCTTTGAGGCTTAGTGGGAATCCTTAACTGAAACCGTGGCCAGGAGGCCATAAAAAATCCGCCTCGTCTACTTCAGGCAGTGTTTTCATGCACTGTTCTTTGACTGTAGTTCAAAATGGAGAATTTTAAAATTTTATTTCTGACCATTATAAGTTTTAAATTGATACAGTTTTCAAAAAAAAAACTTGCAAATTAATTTTAAAAATGTTATATGAACTGTTTTGGTGAGAAAATGACTTACTTTAAGGGGACCTGGACGTGAAAATGACTAAAAAATCGTTTTTTGCCTCTATCTGATAGAAATTTTTTTCCTGTTTCCAAAAATGTATGGTTTATCAACTTTTAAATTGTTACTTTGGTCCTAAATGCTCTTTGAAGAAATGTCTACACACTAGCCTAGCCTTCTTTCAGCTCAGTGTTGCTGTCATTTTCTCAAAACTACATTTTTAGAACATTAGGTACATATATCTTCACAATGGTTTGAGCTATCTTTACCAAATTTCCACCAAGTGAAAAATGGGACAGTGTGTTGTGTTATGCCTAATACATTGCAGAAATTGTTTATTTTTGTCATCATGCATATAATTTTAGTGGTAATTTTGAAAAAATAATTTGGTGGTTTGATAATTTTTTTTTCTATTTCCCCTGACGTATTCCGAACTACAAAAGGAGAGGCATAATGAGTTCCTAGGAATGTTGACTGTAGTCTGACACAGTTTGAATGCTAATAGACTGATAATGCACAAGTAAATGGTACCAGAATGGGAATGTGTGTTATAAAACAATCTACTAGATAAGATGTTGTAATTTTTAAACTATAACAGATAATTAAATAAATTTATGTATGCAAATTTAGTTAATGTAATTCAGCGTTGGTACAAAATCGCAACTTCCTCCGCATTACAGATCATGAGTAATGTGCCTTTAAACGAGGCATAAAAACGCAGTCTGTTCACGTCCAGGTCCCCTTAAAGTATCCTCGAATATTGTTTCTATATCTATGTAAGAGTATAAGTTAACACGGCTTCAGTAATTTTATGGTAAATAGTTTTAGATATTATTGGAATGAACTCTAAATATACACTGATCAGCCAGAACATTATGACCACCTACCTAATAGCCGGTATGCCCGCCTTTGGCACGGATAAAAACGGCGTCGCGTCTTGGAATGTAACCAATGAAGCCTTGGTAGGTCGCTGCTGGCACCACATCTGCCACACAAGTCACCTATTTACCGTAAATTCCGTGGAGGGTGGTGATAAGCTCTGACGCCACATCCAAGATGATTTC
Source organism: Vandiemenella viatica (assembly GCA_031002005.1). NCBI lineage: Eukaryota > Metazoa > Arthropoda > Insecta > Orthoptera > Morabidae > Vandiemenella > Vandiemenella viatica. The sequence continues at coordinate 71,154,809 of JARYHS010012519.1, forward strand.
AATCGGGTTCAGATCTGGCGAATTGGGGGGCCAGCACATCAATTGCAACTTGTCACTGTGTTCCTCGAACCACTCAATCAAATTCATGGCCTTGTGACATGGCGCACTATCTTGAAAAATGCCACTGCTGTTGGGAAGCATGGTCGTCGTGAAGGGGTGTAACCAATGTACGATACTTATTGGCCGTCATGGTGCCTTGCACGAGCTCCACTGGACCCATGGGTGCCCACGTGAATGTTCCCCAGAGCATAATTGAGCCGCCACCAGCTTGTCTCGCTCCCGCAGTACAGGTGACAAGAAACTGTTCCCCTGGATCACCCCCCCCCCCCCCCGTCGGCATGATGAAGAAAGTATTGGGATTCATCAGACCATGCAACGCTCTGCCACTGAGCCAACATTCAGTGACGATCGTCACGTGCCATGTTTAGTCGTAGCTGCCGATGTCGTGGTGTTAACATTGGCACATGCATGGGTCGTCGTTTGTGGAGGCCTATCGTTAGGAATGTTCGGTGCACTGTGTGTTCAGACACACGTGTACTACTCTGCCCAGCATTAAAGTCTGATGTTAGTTCTGCTACAGTTCGCCGCCTGTCCTGTTTTACCAGTCAGCTCAGCCTTCGACGTCCGACACCTGTAATGAAGGGTGGCCACACAACTCCTCGACGTTTGATTGTGGTTTCACCTTGGTTTCGACACTTGTTGAAGACACTCACCACTGCACTTTTTGAACACTCGACAAGTCGTGCAGTTTCCGAAATGCTCGTGCCGATCCTCCAGGATATCACAATATGCCGTCGGTCAAACTCATACAGATCAACAATAATTATTGAAGAGAGAGTCAAAATTAAGAATACTTTTTATTTCCAGGTCTTTAAATTTCGAAATACACAATAATATTCTACATTGAAAGTAAGAAATATCTCTGAACATGTTTTTACATGGTCACTTAAAACACTGCTGCTGCCGTGCCTGCTCTTTTTTTCGGGGGGGGGGGGGGGGAGGAGGGGGGACTATACATTATCTATTTTCTTTGTAACATTAAATTTAGCATATCTTCGGTAACAGGAAATGTTAAATACTGCGAACACTTTGATTCTCGGATATTGGTTAAGCCTTCTTAGTAAGCCTTGCAACGAGCGTGTCACCGTGCATAAAGAGTGCTGCGATAGTTCTGTATTAAAGTCTTTTAAGATCTTTAAAATCTATAATTCAACCGATCGTTCAAACGAGTGGTTGCAAGGAAACGATTAACAATTGTTGACAATTCTGTAATACATTAACACTATACGCTCAAAGTTTAACAAAACACCAGTATAAGGGAAAGCCAACAAATAGTAAAAAATAGCAAAAATCCGTAGATATTTTATAAAATCCGAAAATCCTAACTTTATACAAAAATCCGTAGATCTACGGATAAATCCGTAGAAATGGCAGCACTGCAGAGAATACAAGTATGCATAGTGAGAAAAATGAAAATTACTGCATCGACTGCTAGGTAGAAAGATCTCTGATGTACAACTTAAGAATAAATTGCTAGAAAAGGTTGATATAGCAAAAGACGATTACGATTGGCTGAAAGACCAAAGGTGATGGGCAGCAATGTTTGATCGAGTTAGTATTATTCTGGAGTTTTTCTGAGTCGGTTGGATGTAATAAGCATGGCGAGTGTAATTACCATGAGGTCACAGGACGCGCCATAAATTCGCGAATGTTGAATCCGAGTCAGATGTCCTCGTAAACGATGAACTGTGTTGCGGTAATGGTTGTTGACGAGAGAATGAGTATGTATAACGCTGTTCTTAATGTATCAACCTGCAAGCTAAATTCAGATCGTTATCAATTACTGTAATAGTTGGTTTAGCACGTGCCTTTACAACAAGTGTTTCATGTTCGTTGTTTCTGAATGATTCTTCCTTTCTGACCAAACTGTTTAAAAGCGTAAACAACGTTTTCTCGGAATTCAGGTGGCTGCCAAATTGGATATTATTGAATCTGTACAGCATTATCTTTATCTCATCGGTCAGGTGACACGCAGAACTAGGCAACGCACGTTGAAAACTTAATAACAGTGCGTGGAGTGAACTGCTGGAGTAAGTTAAAAATTTAACGTTCATTGATGAACAAGATAAAGTTACTGAAGTGGTAGGAATCTGTTAACCACACAGCGGCAACTTGTTGTTGTGTTTAGAATAATAATACAAATCACAAGACTCCAACCAACAACATGTTCGTCACAAGTTTTTATAAATACTGTAGTGAATCGCTATACTACTTAGTAATATTCGCGATATGCTGGGCTGCTGGCTCGGACAGGTGGAAAGTGATAACAAAGGGGACTGGCTGCTGTGGAATGCGACCTTGAGGCAGGTACCGAGGAGCCGTTAGGTATTGTGGGAGGAGCAGAGTAGGCTGCGGGCAGTGGTTGTGTGCGTGGCAGCCGACGTGAGAGAATGTGATGTGCAGCGACTAATGTTAGCACGTGCTGCTGTGGTGCTCTGTGTTCCATGTCGCCTACGGAGCGGATGAGGCAACCAACGGACAGATGGGTCGTCGCCTAGGAATACCACTGGAAGCCGACCAGGCACCTTACGAAAAATGGTAACTGCACAGTGATCTTGATAAGCACCCCAAGAAGTGTCGTATTGATAAACCAAACCTGCCGCCCTAGAGATTCTCATCAGCCTGCTGTGCTTAGTGAAAGCACATCTAACAACCCATGAGAACAGATATATTGAAACTATTGTATTATGCGTGGATTGATTAATTGTAATTGAGAAGTAATTTTTGTAATAAATGTCAATGTAAAATGCACGTGAAACAGTGTTGCCAACCAGTACAGCAAAATCCCAATTCCACTTTTCACTAATTTAATTTATAATAATGGTTTTGTTGATCGAATAATAAAATTAAAAAGTAATTTAATTTTCAAAAAGAAGGAGTACAAGTTGTACGCTTCAGTACGTAAAAGTGAATCTATACACTTTCAAATCACACATATGCTAACGCGAGTCATCTATGTACTGGTAGGGTAGGGGCAAGCGGACAATACTACCTGTCAACACCGAGCCAGACCAGAAAGCGACTGCTCGCCATTATGCAAATTGCGGATCCGCGAAAATTTGTGCGTGATCCTCTAGACTGTCAAATCAAGCTGAATTCCGCGTGACTGCGCTTACCTGGATTGCGGTCCCTATTTGTAAAGCAATAACATTTAGTTTCCATTCAACTCAAGTGACACCGCGTCGTAGGATTTTATGCTGAAATGCTTCGGATTTCTTCTAGGATCGAACAGTGCTGAGATCTGTTTCTCCGTTTAGTGTGGAAACGCATCTGAGCGAACTTACTTTCTTCTTCGTAGGGGAAAGCCTAAGCAGATCGGCTGTAACATTGGAATTTAATACTATGACGCGGTGGAACCAGAGGAGCATTGAAACAGTATTTGACTCGGTTGTTGAAACCTTTCTATTTTCGTACTGCGTTTTAGAGAGTTTGTTTTGTTATATTCAGGGAATTCGTTTCTTTCGAAATGAAGGGCCCGAACAGTAACCACTCATCCACCAGGTACAACGTTCGTAATGACATCGGAAAATCGTATTGACTGTAATGATTCGTATTTAACATCCAACACTTCCAACATCAATATGTTATTAATAACACAACGTAAAGGGACGCTGTACTCCATACAAGATGCCACGAAGCCTTATTTTATTATTAGTTGTTGCTCTTCAAACTTACTATTTCTAGAAAGAGGGAAAGTCTTTATGAGAAAATAAATAGCTGTACTTGAAGCATAAGTAACAAACGAAGTGTGTGAATCATTAACCACTGTGACGCATCGAAACATCATGAAAATAATGAGAAGTGATATCCGTTTTAAGAGAATGAAAAGATGTCGTTTTATTCTTATAACATGTCACGAAGTGACGAATACAGTGTTCATAAACTTGGGTTTCAAAAGATTGAACTTGTGATGTGCAACTGTGTCTGCAATCACACTAAGTTACGAAATTAGTCAATAAATAATTAAGAAATATATAAAGGTAAAGCAAGGTGTTATAAAATAATCAGTAGGGTTATGATCAAATATAATTTGGTAAATATCTATTATGTATAATGAAACGCATTAAGTTATGAAAGAAGTCAATCAAAGAAAAACATTTCAGCCGCTAAGAAATTCACGGAAACTGTGTGTTACATCAGACTTACGGATATATTTAGGAATTTAGTATTAGGAAAAGCTGACTACCATTGTTTTTAATTTCATTGCGACGGAGCGCACACTTCGATGACAACTTTCCTACCCACCCATTTTTCACTTTTCTTGTAGCCGCCTACTTTTCCCCTCTAAAAATTTCAACCTTAAATTCTTCCAGTGTTTTTGGTAAATAATTCATCATCTCTTTTGGTAATTGATTCCAATCCGTAGCACCTTACTTCCGAAAAACATTACAAGAAACTTGACGTATAATGAAATTATCTAAGTTAGGCTTATTCTGAGTTCGCAGGTTAGTAAATGTAACGTATAAATGGAAGTAAGACAAACGAATTTAACGGGAACTAAACGTGTTGCTGTTATTAGGTATGGATCCTTAAAGTATCTCAAGTTTTAAAATTCAGTGTTAGAGAATCACTGTTAATTAAGCTGTTGGTGTTTATAAAGTTCTTTTTTGTAAAAAATAAATGAAAGTTGGCCAGAAAAGATTTTGGAAGCAATAAAGGTTTTCTCGGTAAAATTTTGATGATAAACAATTGTCTTCAATTAATTTTAACTACGTTTGCTGCATATCTTAAATTGGATAATTACATAAAATACATATGGAAGGAGGTATAGTATAACTAATAATAATAAATTCTAAATTTTTTCTTTATTGGAAATAATTAGCATATAAAAAGGATATTGCAATCTTATTAAGACTTCGTGGAAGTTGATCTACACTTTGAACTCTCAGCGTGATTCATAAAGCAATAATGAGAATTTTTCTACAATGTAAATGTTGATATCTGCTTCGTTGCAGCCTCCTGAAAGGTTACGAAAAGAGAACACGTAGTGCTACAAGACATCTCGTAACGTAATTCGCCTAGCTGCTAGGCAAACATCTTTGCAGATGTGTACGTCAGGATGCCGCTGCATGCAGCTTATCTTCCTGCCGAGTTCCGTCGAGTGTTTTCAATTTCCGTGGCTCTGGAATCCTCCGTCTTGGAATATTGGTTTACCGCCACCGCCGTAGGGGGCGCCAGAGATCAAGGACCGCGCATCTACCTGTGCTTGCTTTCATCGTGAATACCTTCCTAGAGCAATACGTCGAAACCTCCAACCACGCAGTGAAATGAACGCTGCAGGATCTGTGGCAAATTCTAGGGGGTAGCACTTTACAAAAATTACTGAATTCGCGAAAATTACTACTTCTTTCAAACATTAATGCACATTGGTACATAAAACATAGTTAATCGGATATCTGTTTTCGGTATACATCAGAGGTTAAACATTTTAGGTTTATCGACAACGCGACAACTCAAGAACATTTTTAACTAAAATTGGCTTAAATTGATCTTCTATTCATTTTAGAATATCACATAAATATTAAATAAACTATAAAACATGTTGCAGATTAAAAAAAAAAACTAAGAAGATTTGTGCTAACATCGACTTGTAGTTTACAACTACTGTGTGTAATTGATTAGAAGACATGAAAAGATCTCTGAGAGCAGTAAAAGCTTTTGCCAAAACACTATCAATTAAAAATTAATATATCACCATAGCCAAATGTTGTGAAGCTGCGGAATTAGAAAAATTAATTGCGTTTTTTTTAACTTTTCTTTACCAGTAGTGATAAACCGTAAATGTGTTTTTTCATACAGTGCATTTTGGTTATATGTAGACGTAAATGATGAGGGTGGTTATCTGTTTGTTAAATTATTTTAAGCAATTTTTGTCATGCTTTTTGTTTATATAAATACTAGTTTAACACACGTAAAAAATGACGGTTATCACTTATCGAAATTGTTAGGTAATAGAAAACACGAATTAAAATTAATCATTATCATTTTTACTAGTATTTTTCGTGACACTAGTAAATTTTCTTTGATTCTCAGAGTATTTGTCTGGGATGTTTTTAAATAATTGCATTCGATTTTGAATGATGGAAATTTTTGTTGTTATAAAAAAGTATCTAAGTAAAGCATAATATCAATAAAGAATAACGATTATTTATTTGTCTTATAGATTTCGTGTGACATTTCTCTGACTTTTAATAAAATTCTCTGTTTGTTAGCTTCTGTCAAAAAAATAGTTAGGTTACATTGTCTCAAATTGATACGAGAAACTGCTTCAAAGTAAGGATGTAACAGATATCCGCATCCGCAAGTGCGTAACTTTCGCATGAAATCCTACATCCACATTCACATCTGCATCCACAGTTTTTAATGCGGATGTATGGCGATTGTTTTGTTTACATTGCAATTAAGGATTGCAATCCCGCAGTGTTTTCAATCCCGCGGGATTGGTACAAACAGTTTTTTAACGCATATATTTAAAACATAGTTACTTAAAACATTAATAAATTAAGTAATAATTAAATTAATAAATAATTTTTAATGTTAAATGATAAAAATTAACAGTTAACAATATTTTGATTGTCAAAATTACAATAAAACTTTTTAGCGTGTCTTAAATGTACTTCGAGGTTTTACATTTTTGTTTTTTAATCTAAACCAATTTTAAATAAATAATAAAAATTGAAAATATTGAGTCTTCATCACAAAAATTTAAAAACATGGTTTGCTAAATGGCCAAGTTACCAGAGTTTTTTTAAAAAAAATTCAAAATAAACGTTCCATAACACCGAGAAAAGCATTCCATTTCACAAAGTGAATATACTCTGTAAAGTGTAGACTTGGCTCAGAACAAGATCTCATAACTTTTTGTCACTGCACAAGCACGAGACTTGGCCTTTTTTTGCGAGATTCATTATTATATCTCCTGATTCCTTGATTGATATTACAGTTGATTCAATGTTATTAAAAGAAACTACTCACCAACACGTAAACTGTCAAGTATTTCAGATTTACTTATGTGGCCTAACGACGTCTTTAGAGTGGAAATGATTATTTTTTAGTAAGAAAGGAGACTTTCTCGGCGAATGATTGGAGTGAAGTCCTCATTGGTTGTATCTCCGGATATCTACATCTACATCTACATATATACATATCATTGCAAACACACTAAATTACACACGTGAGGAAGACGGCGGAGGCAGCCGTCGAAATATAGTGTTCCTACAACACAATTCGTCGAGACCCCGGTGAATATTTCATTATATATTATTTTACCTTTAGTCGAAATAATAACAAGGAGAAGAGAGATTAATCGAAAGCCAGAGCGGCACATGTAAGCAGGTGGCTTTCGTCAAAGAAACGCATTGAGGAAGCGGCCAAAACAACAATAAGTCAAAGGATATACAATTTCCTTTTGATAGCTGTTAAATAAATAGGTACGCGATCGTTAAAATTACGATAACATTAGTTTCATATCAACGAATAATCAAATTTTCAGCCGCAAATTAGGAAATTGTCACAATTACTTTATCTGCAAATACAGAAAATGGGAATAATGAAACCGTGAATAAAAAGCTGTAACCGTGTAGTTCAGATAACGGGTGCGACACTTAAAAAATAATTGTATAGTTAGAAAATCGTACTAAATACGCACCATAACTCAAATTACAGAAATGTGTACTCGAAACTCGTAAGTTTTGATGAATACGTAAAAGTGTATTTATTTACTTACGAATGACGAAGGTTGACAAAAACAAACGCTTGTGCTTATGAGTCAAATGCCAACTGGAAGGGTACTGGCAAACAGTGCAAATATCCGAAAAAGACCGAGTGGGGCGGCGAGTCACGCAGACTGACACGCGTTTTTGCCGGATTTTGCGGATTGCGTATCCGCTTAATTTTGTGCGGGATCCGCCAGACTGTCTAATGATGCGGGATCCTGCGGGATTGCGGGATCCCGCTTTGCTGGATTGCAATCCCTAATTGCAATATATATTATTCTTTTCTTTTCCGACGCTCTTGTAATAAAAGTAACAATGAACTGAATGGTGTTATTACCAAGCGACGAATTTACAAGTTTGAAATTGGATGTGAAGTAAAGCGGTCTATTCACGGTCCAAATTACGGGACATCCGTGTAGAGCTATCGTAGGATGCGCTCATTCATTCACGCTAGTAGAAGGGGTCCAGCATAATGTTCCAAGGAATCCTTTCCTCTCAGACTTTTTCGTGGTATACCATGTGTCGTTATCGCACGCACACTCGTAGGATGTTTCCTCGAAAATCCATAGCTTGTTGGACAGCAAGAACCAGTTTTGGTTGGTTGGGAGTCCAACAACATCCTATCTGTCCTGTAACTCCTTTCACGGCCCATCAAGAGTTCTTTATCGAAAATTAGATCATCGTAGGTCCTACAAGTTGTACTGTGAATGCGTCACTAGAGCGGTGGGAAGGCGGGTAGCGAGCACGGAACCGAGCGTGGTGGGTGAGTGGTAACGCTCTGGCCCAGCATTCGGGAGGAGGTGGGTTTGAATCCACGTCCGGTCATCCAGATTTGGGTTTTCCATGGTTTCCATGGTTTCACTCCAGGCGAATGATTCCTTTTAAAGGCCGTGGCAGAATTCCTTCCCGTTCCTAGCCTCCATCCTTTCCCGCCTCTAATGACCTCGGCGTCGACAAGGTGTATAGCCATATTAAAAAAATAAAAATAAAAAAGCGAGGACGGAGATGTGAGGTGGTATGGCCTTGTGCTTGATGCTTGAATTAGTCGCGCCACGTACTCCGCAAAGTTGATATGAAAAAAGATTGGTTTTATAAGCGTGCGTACTTATGTAAATAATTTAACTCATTTGTGAAATCATTCCAAGTTTTTTGTTGTTAAAAACTTGAGGCAAAAAAATAAATCGATTTGGCAGTATCATATGGAAAGAGACTGTACTTATGAAAAAAGATAAAATTTGGCATACAATTTATACTTATTTTGATTTTAAATTTATTTTTGATAAAATACTAAAATATAAATAATTATAAATTTATTTTTCCACCTGCGCATCCGCTACCACATAATATCCGCATACGCGGATGTGATGCACTGAACAGTACAGAATTGCATTTCCTACTCACGAATTATTATTTATCAAGTGCATCAGTTTTAACGCTTTTAAACTAAACACACACGAGCATATATCAGAAGATTTTTGTTTTTATTTCTGAAAAGTAGTGCTTGCTACTCGTACGTAAAAGCGAAGAGTAAACGTGACACTGCCGTCTATGAAATAAGAAAATCTTTGTTATTTACGAAATTATAATTGAAATTTATAAAGGAACTGTTCGTATTTGTGGGGTAAAACCTATCCTACGTCACAACGCACACAACTTGCTAACTACGTTCCAAATTTCATTTAAATCTGATTGAGGCAGACAGTATATCCAAAAATACATCCAAACATTCTCATTTATGTAGTGAAGTGTCACACTAATTGCGACATCAGAAATAGAATTAATTTTATTTATTATAAATTCATCAATTAATATTTATTATGGGGGATATGAATTGATAATCAGGGCACCATTTAAAACAACTATTTATTAAATCAATTGTATGGATTGCATTAATTGATTGACATCATTCTGAGATGAGATTAATTAGCGTGAACTGTCCGGCATACATTATTGTTTATCAGGGTCGTTTACTGGGCTAGTGGACGCCAGTGGTGAACGCACTAACACACACAACGCCCTATTGTTGGCTTCTGCGATGGCAGTTGCGGGCAGGTCGGAGGTGGCGCTTCTGGCGACACGACTGCGGGACTGCGCGAAGTGGTCCGTCCAGCTCACGGTTGGCCGCATGATCGACGCTGCACAGACGTAGAGTGGCCCCTCAAGGAGCTAGGACGGGAAGAGGTCGACGCAGTCTGGCAACGAACCTGTTCCTTGGAGATTCTGACTCGAAAGCTCTTCCAGCGGGATCGCGAACTCAAGCTCACACTCGCGAATTATGTTCGCACGTCCGTCCCTGCTTCGCGAGGCTCAAAGTTCTGTGAGCTCCGAGCAACTGAAATTGTTGTTTTATACTCCGAACGCGTTTAGCTTCATTTGCGAAGCATCTTCAGTGGTTCTGTCTGTGGGTATTTATACATATAATTATATTTGTTCTATTTTACAATTTAAACACGAAAATTGTAGGTTACAGATCGCATTGGCGTTACAATTATTCATAAAATTGATCCTATCGCAATTAGGGGAAATGTCCCACAATATGCAGATGTTAATGAAGCCCTGCCAGGCATTCCTAGTGGACCTGTACAACCAGTACAAGAAATTATACCTAAAACTACATAAGACCATCCAGACCACCAAATTCAACAAGAACTGTAAAATCAATAGTTTTAAGCCTAATTACATAAATGTAAGTATAAGTCTATTTCGCCAGCAGCAGTCAAAGCAAAAGAAACCGCCGAAAAAAAAGTGATTACAAAATGAAATTTGATCACTGTACACTAAAAAAGACTATGTGAACCAAAATATTTACAGAACACACAGTGCGTTAGCAAAAGCACTCAATAATTCAGCTATTCTCAATGACATAATAGAGAAAATTGAACATTTCACTGCACAATCAATGCAACTTATAAAGAAAAACACACTCCAAGAAATTACAACAACTGAGCCAAAATGATAATAACAAAAATAACCAAACAATTCGCAGTCATACCAAACAAGGATTCTACCCAAGAATCATAAATCTAACAACAACACACTTCACCCCAATGGAAAACAAATTGCTTGAAAATGGATTGAAGTATAACATGAATAACACCTCAGCAGAAAAGTTCATAAAAATACAATTATTGAGACTGAACACATTCTAATACAAGAAGATAGGAAAACAAACTGTGAAACTAATGTAAAGTTAACACGAGATCTAGTAGCAGAAAAACTTAAGACAATATCAAAACAGAACATAGGACAACACTATATGAACAAAAACAAGCAAACACCTAAAGACAAAATTAGACTCACATAATATAGTGGTCACCACAGCTGATAAAGGAAACACAATAGTACTGATAGATAAACAGGAATATACCAGGAATAAGGATAATAACATCACAGAACTTAAATAAGACCCCACCAGCCGATACCAAACATACTTCAAAAAATGCATAAAAGGCACTTCATACATCCTCACAGACAAACAAAAACAACAAATGTCACAAAGCAATCCTAAAGCCCCTACCTTAAGAAGTCAACCTAAAATCCACAAAGCTGGAACAGTAAGACCTGTTGTAAACTTTAGGAAAGCTCCTACATACCACTTAGCAAAACACATGCAAAAATTTCTAAATCAAAATTAAACACTTCACAATGACAAAACCATTAAGAACACCATAAACCTCATAGAAAAAAATAAAAGATATACACATACCTAAATCAGCAACACTACTGTCATTTGATATAGAAAACATGTACACCAGCATACCAATCAAAGAAAGTTTACAAATAATCACAAACAACCTCAAAGAACAACAGAAATTTCCTAATACACACATACATGAAACAACAGGTATACTAAAACTGTTAACATCACAAAATTACTTCCACTTCAATAAGCACTTTTACACTCAACAGGACGGTTTAGCAATGGGTTCCCCAATCTCACCAACATTGGCAGACATTTTCATAAACCATATAGAAAATCAGATATTTGAAAACATCATTCACAACAAAGGTTACAACATCATAATTTGGCTCAGATATGTTGATCACATACTTTGTGTAATAGATGAACCAGAAGCCAGAGTTAACCAACTACACACAGAAATCAACACCACTCACAAAAACATAAACTTTACACTGGAAAACGAAAAAGAAGGAAAACTCAGCTTCCTAGACCTCACCATAACGTCTCACAACAACCTTCTCCAATTCGAAATATATAGGAAACCCATCACAACAGATATGATAATAAGCTCTAATTCCAATCATCCACAAACACACAAGGAAGCAGCAATTAGACACATGCTCAACAGAATAAACAAAACACCACTAACAAAGACAACTACACAACAGAACTTGACACCATCATACAAATAGCCACCAAAAATGGATACAAAGAAACCAGAATACATCAAATGAACAAAACTATCAAAAAGCAGATACTAAAAACAACACTAAACACTATACCTAATCCACAACAAACAAATACAAACATCCACATGAATGCAACAGCAAATAACATAACACCCACACAAGCAAAAACAGAAAAATGGCACACATTAACATACATAAACAAGAATACTCACAAAATAGCAAACATTCTGACAAAGCAAGGACTCAGGATAGCATTTAGAATAGACAACTCACTACAGAAAAACATAAAAAAACAACACACCAAACAACAAATTTCACAATTCAGGTATATATATATTAACTTTCAATGACTGCAATGCAGAATATATAGGCCAAACAAGCAGGAAATTTTAAACCAGATATAAGGAACATTTAAGAGCACTAAAATACAATAACCACTCAACATTCGCAGAACATCTAATTACCAGCCCACAAACATAGAGTCAAACATGCAAATACTAACCATTAATAACAGCAAACCACAACTACCAACATTTCAGGAAAACTACCACATCACAAATCACCGGCAGAAGAAATGAACATAATAAACGAATACACGAACCTGACGGACCCAACACTATACACAGTATTCAAAACCAAATAATAAACACAACCATACACCACAAAAGGACACAGCCATTAACAATAATACACCAAACTAAGCACGAACACATATTTAAAAGCGCGCCACCAACCGAGTGAAACAGAAGACAAACGGTAAAAAAAACCTGCTAATCAGCGATGTTCAGTACCTAACGTAAGACATCAGAACTCAATGTATTACAGTGCTACGCAAATAATCGCAAAAATGCAACCAACATGTGTAACATATACTGCAGTTACTAACATAACTGATGCTAAAAGGCTGCACAATTATAAGCATACTAGCTCGTACCCGCGACTTCGTACGCGTAGATCAGAATTTTTTTGCCAGAATTGAATATAGAAAGTTGTTGATAACGAAGGATTGGTCCCAAGCAACATCGAATCGGCATAATATGACAGGAAAGCTATCACTATATCATTCTACCGTCGAATCTGTCTCTTGAAGAGAATCAATTTCCAATATATTTCTGTCACCATTTGATAAAGTCTCAAACCTTCGTGACTACAACTGTTAATCATACTGGAAAAAATATTCCGTGCCCTTCATACAGATTTTCTTGTCAAATTCCATCAATATCGATATAGCCATTTAGTCGTCAAAACGTAACAAAACGACAGAGACTTACTTCCGTATTTATAGTATTATTATTGCGGTTCACACACACACACACTGACTGCGAATCACCCCTGAGGCATCAATATAACGTAAAAAAGTGTACACCTACAGCATTGCAAGACTACCTACGATTTCCCTGGCATTGCACCCCTAACATTGTAGTATCTACAGTTTAACATTCAATCCGAATAACCTACGGCCCAGGAGTGACTCTTACGATCAAAAACAATTTTTATAAATATTAGCCTCCACGGAGATTTGACTCAAATATTTGTAATCAAGCGCTTTAACCACTCAGCTGCCTGACCACTACCCGGAAAGACAGTGCTGAGACGTCCATATCCAACGCGTCTGTCTATCGCCGTTCAATAGCATTTCGAAATTATGAGACAACATGTATTATACAGATAATTTTGCAACCAAATGTAGACAGTATTTTTCTCCTTGTTTCAAAGAATAATTGTGTAACGTTTCATCGAGATCAGTTGAAAACTGTGGATGTGTATGAAGAACAAACAAACCAACAAACAAACATACATACATTCATCTTTATATATATAGATGTGACCAAAGAAAAATGTAAGTAACCTTAAATCTGTAATCCACAATTTTCATGTTTAAATTGTAAAATAGAACAAATGTAATTATATATATAAATACCCACAGACAGAACCGCTGAAGATGCTTCGCAAATTAAGCGAAACGCGTTCGGAAAATAAATCAACAATTTCAATTGCATTCTCGTTACTATTATTCATAAAATTGCTAGTATCAATACCTTGTGATACAGATTTCGAACATCATAAAAAATATAAATTGAGCGAATATTCCTGTTTCCTTTACGGATACATCAAAATTCTTTAAAAAACGACATGCGAATCTCTTATCCACTCCAGCGAGTGAACTTTCAGCGTGACCAGTAAAAATCCCAGGGATCAACTTGGACGTCATCTCCGTCTGAGACCAGTATCCAGGATCACAAGGCCTAATTACAACAGTTGTAGTTCACTTTTGCCTCAGGAGAGTCTCTATGACACCCTTCCCAACTGTATTGAAGCAAAAGAAGGAAATATAGTGGGTTCTGTTAATATGAATGACCTGGCAACTAAACAGAGCATCCTTTTCTTATCCATTCCTTAAGGCACGGCTGACTACGGTGTGCGGAGTCAGGTTGGGCTCTATTATTTACAATATATTGACGAACAATGACTGGCACATGTTAAAATAATTCGGGGAATACGTCTCACAGAAACACAGGTTTCACTACAGTGGAACAAAAACGTGACTGTTCAATTAGACATGAAAGAAGAAAAGGTTTTTTCAATATTCAGTATTCCCTGATTACTGCTGAATTAAATAAAATGAGAAGACTCAGCTGACTATGAATGATATCAGGTCACGAGATTTGGATTTCACAAATTCAAGATAACAAAAACCAATAAACGCAACTGTTTATTCTCTCGTATCTGTTGTCAGTATAACACCAACTTATCTTTCACAAGCATGTGATTGATACCAACTGAAGCAATCTCCACATTACGTAAAGCTGATTATGATGAGGTATCGCAGAGAAATCTAAATGCAAAGCAGAGTCTTTTAATGTGTATGATGAACCATGAGTTGTTTCTTAACGCCTTTCTCGCTGTAATCTGTGTTAGTATATTCCTACAGTCTATAATAAATAAATTGATTTTACTTAGCCTTTAGTCTTCACCATTATTTTTGACACATACCTACCTGATTCACTAGTTGCAATTGTATTTTACTTAAAGAAAATTTGAAACCTTTTTTTTTTTTTTTTTTTTAAAAAAAGAACTATTAGTTTAAGTAAGGTGGAAAATACGTAATACAAACATATGCTACGATTTTACCAATCCTAATCTTGCCAGGCTAAATAAATCAATAATAAATAATTTTTAATTAATGTTATTATAATCTAAAAATTTAATTATGATGTTAAAAGTTATTACAGCCAAACAAAATGACACATAAAGGATAGTTTAAATTACGATTTATTTAATTGTTTCACAAATCAAATATTATGTTACGTTGAAGTATAAAGACCTTTTTTCGGTTAAGGAGAGCAACAGAAATAGATTAATGTACTGCATGATTTTCTTTTAATTGCGACGTAATTATGATATTCAAAGTTATTGTAGCCAACCAAAATGACTCATTAAGGGGATTTAATTTACGATTTATCGAAATGTTTCTTAAACCGAATATTATATTATCGTCGAAGAATAGTGATGTCTTTTTAGTTAATGAGGTAAACAAAATTAGATTAATGGGTGGTATGATTTGCTTTTAATTGCCTTGAAATTAAAAGTTATTGTAGAAATTCAAAATAATAAATTAATTAGCTTTAATTTACTATTTATTTAATATACCAGAAATTATTTCAACGTCGGAGAATAGTGACGTCTTTTCGGTCAAGGAGACAAACAAAATTAGATTAATGTGTGATATGCTTTTTTTAAATGTTGCTGCAATTATTTTTTCAAGTTGTTGCATTCCGTTTCCACCAATTTATCCTAAGATCTCATCAAAGAAGTGTTTATTATCTTCCTGTGTTCTAATTAAGTATTTAAAGACACCATCTACGTGTAAATTATTGGACTGTCATAATTAATCCCCGTAATTGTCCAGCTTTTACATCCTGTAAGTAATGTATCATTAAATCTAGCAGTTATGTACTGTATTTGGCCAGCATCACGCCTGGATTCATGCAAGTGGAACTGTCATTGACCGATATTGCTCTTAATGAATAATAAGTTATTTTATTACTCTGCAAGCTCTTACGTCGTTTTGATGTGCAGATTACACAACCGCAACCCAAACATTTGTAAGCAAGTGCTTTAGCCAATGAGCTACATGATCGCTACACGGAAAGATAGTAGACAGACCTCCATAACCAACGCGTCTGTCTATCGCCGTTCAGTAATATTTTGAAATTATAAGACAATATATATTATTTATACAGATAATTTTGCAACCAAATGTAGACAGTATTTTTCTCCTTGTTTCAAAGGGTAAGTGTGTAACGTTTCATCGAGATCAGTTGAAAACTGTGGATTTGTATGAAGAACAAACAAACCAACAAACAAACATACATACATTCATCTTTATATATATAGATGTGACTAAAGAAAAATGTAAGTAACCTTAAATCTGTAATCCACAATTTTCATGTTTAAATTGTAAAATAGAACAAATGTGTAATTATATGTATAAATACCCACAGACAGAACCGCTGAAGATGCTTCGCAAATTAAGCGAAACGCGTTCGGAAAATAAATCAACAATTTCAATTGCATTCTCGTTACTATTATTCATAAAATTGCTAGTATCAATACCTTGTGATACAGATTTCGAACATCATAAAAAATAT